>QGSO01000183.1:2023253-2349116 GCA_011037825.1 Carya cathayensis
CATTTTATTTTGAACTATTTTTTTATTATTTAAATAATTATTATAAATATTTAAAGATTAAAAATGATATAAAATTATTATTATATTTAAAAATAATAAATAAAAAAAAATCGTCGTCAAAAACACTTCGGTTGAAAGTAAACTAACGGTAGACTGGTAGTGTAGGGTCCAACGAGATTATTCGGCGGTTGAAGCACATTGATTTCATTACCGGAGACTTATATAGTACCCTTAAAATTACGATGGAAGATAGAAATACGCCACCTCCCTCCACGACCTTTGTAACGACAGTTGCCTGGACCATCTACTACTGCAATTATTAAACAGTCAACCAATTAAATTAATTTAAAGAGTCACCATCTTAATTTTCATTTTTTTAAAAATTATTTTATAATATAATATTAAATAATTAATCAATATAACATCATAAAATAATAAAAAAAAAGAAAAGGAATAAATTTATTGCAATATAAAAATCAGTAAAAGTAAAAACGACTGTGCTTTATCGAGTATTGTGGGGCTGGCACTGGCCTGGCAGCGGCACAGTCCACAACCTCCTCCTAGCCATCATCACTGCCACACTCAACGGCCAGAGGAGAGAGAGTGAGAAAAGAACAGAGAAGAGAGAGAAAAAAAAAAGAGACGACTCTGTCGGACTCTGTCTCTATCTATCTCCATCTCTCTTTGTTTCTCTTCCTTAATCTGTCCGTGAGTGTCCAGACCAGAGAGAGTAGTCACCCCCAAATTATGCTTTTAAAATCGGGAAATTTAAGCTCCCCCTTCATGTTCATGTGGTCAATCTCTAACCTTTAGAGCTATATTCAAATATCTTCTTCTTCTTCATCTTCTTTCATGACGATTGGCTCTCGGTGCTGAACCTAATCCTTCAGGAAAAAAGAAAAACAGAAGGAACTAAAAAGGATAAATGGCGACGAGAGGTAGCAGATCAGAGAAAGTGAAGAGAATTTTCCAGCAATTCGATGCCAACCGTGACGGGGGGCTTAACAGAGAGGAAATGGAGGCTCTCGTCGTAGCCGTCAACCCGAGGGTTAAATTCAGCGACGAGCAAATCAGCGCCATTCTCGACGAGGTTTTCCGGACATACGACGAGTTCATCGACGGCGACAAGGGTTTGACGTACGAGGGGCTTTTGCGGACTTACGACGATGGTGCCGGCGACGTCGACCGTGACTTCGACTCCCTCGAGCTCGAGCTCAATTTAGAAGATAATATAAAGGGTATTTCCGAAGCGTCGTCGTCTTCGATAGCGGAGGAGCGCGCAATCGAGTCCCAGAAGAAGCAGAGGACAGCGGCTTGGGCTGTCTCGCCCAACCACGGCATCGTCTTCGATGACACGTGGAAAATAGTCGATGATTTGGAGATTCTTATCAAGAGGTTGAAGGCGAAGCAAGCGAAAGATGGGAAATCGAAGGGCGATAATTCCGACGCGTACTCGGACGCTGGGTGGTCGAGGGAACTGGGACCGTCGACGGAGATTTCGGACAAAAGGGTAATCTGGGAAGAGTCTGGGCAGTCTGGGCCTGACTACGCGGTGTTCGTCAAGGAATTGGGGGTTCTGAGAAGCCGAGCCGACGGGGCGAGGTCGAGAGAGGAGGCCTTTGATGGGCATATGGCGATTGGTCGAGTTTTGTATGAGCATCAGTTGTTTAAGGAGGCTTTGGTGAGTTTCAAGAGGGCCTGTGAGTTGCAACCCGTGGATGTGAGGCCGCATTTCAGAACTGGGAACTGCTACTACGTACTTGGCAAATATAAAGAGGCCAAGGAAGAGTTCTTGTTGGCCATGGAGGCGGCCGAGGCGGGGGGGAATCAGTGGGGTTATTTGCTACCACAGATTTATGTTAATCTCGGGATTGCGCTGGAAGGGGAAGGTATGGTTCTAAGCGCTTGTGAGTATTATCGGGAAGCTGCAATTCTTTGTCCTACGCATTTTAGAGCTTTGAAACTTTTGGGTAGCGCTTTGTTTGGAGTCGGGGAATATAGGGCGGCCGTAAAGGCCTTAGAAGAGGCTATATTCATGAAACCGGATTATGCCGATGCCCATTGCGATTTGGGGTCGGCTTTGCATGCTATTTATGAGGATGAGAGGGCAATCGAGGTGTTTCAGAAGGCTATTGATTTGAAACCCGGTCATGTGGATGCTTTGTACAATTTGGGTGGGCTTTATATGGACTTGGGCAGGTTTCCGAGAGCCTCGGAGATGTATACTAGAGTTTTAGCTGTGTGGCCAAATCATTGGCGGGCACAGCTCAATAAGGCCGTGTCCTTGTTGGGGGCTGGGGAAACTGAAGATGCTAAGAAAGCTTTGAAGGAAGCTTTGAAAATGACAAAGAGGGTTGAATTGCATGATGCGATATCCCATTTGAAGCAGATGCAGAAAAAAAAGGTGAACTCTAAAGGGGGAACCAATGTGGAGGGGGCATTTATAACCGTGGAACCCGTAAAATTTAAGACCGCGGGGCAGAAGACTACGATGAGATCGGACTTGGCCAATGCTCTTCAAATTAGGGCTTTCCAGAGGATTACCAGGTTGGGTCGCTGTGATGTAGAACTTCTGAAAAAGGAAATGATTGATGGTGATGTGCCTGTGTCCTATTCTGGTAGTGGCGTTCCTGAGAAATCCATACGCAAGCCTAACTTGGAAGTAATTCTTCGTCGTTTACTCAGTTTCCTAAAGCCTGAGACCTTCCAAGGAGCTGTTAAAGCCATAAACGAGAGAATACTCTCTGTTCTGGATGAATCAGGCTCAGGCAGGGTGGATTTGGGGGTGTTTTTTGCTGTCCTTGCCCCCATTTGCAGTGGCCCTCCAGAGAAACGTAAGCGTGTGGCTTTTGACGCCCTTTTGTGGCGTCCCGTGAATGAAGGCATGCCGCAGATTAGAAAGGTTGATGCTGTCAGATACATCAAATTCTTGAGGGCTATTTATGTTCCTTCTCATGGGATTAGTGAGATGCTGGAAGTCCATGGAGAAACAGATGCTTCAATGGTGCGTTACTCTGAGTTTCTTGTTATGTTTGATGATTCTGATTGGGGGTTTGGTATCATGTCCACTCTTTTGAAGCTTGAAACTGGGGATAGGAACCGGCATGGTCACCATGTTTGCTCAGTTTGCCGCTATCCAATTATTGGGTCCCGCTTCAAGGAAATGAAATCTCATTTTAGTCTGTGCAATCAATGTTACAGCGAGGGAAAGGTGCCTTCCACCTACAAGCAGGAAGAGTACAGATTCAAAGAGTATGGAAGTGAGGCCGAAGCGATGAAAGATAAGTGCCTGTGCTTTAATATGCCGTCTCATAATGATCCTTAGCTAGAAGACTTGGTCTTTTTTCTGTATTAATCCATCATGTTGTTCAGGTTGCCGTGTGTGAGGTGTATAGTTCGTCAATGTCTTCAGCAAGCATCATGCCTCTGCATAAATAAAATGTTTCAAGCGGTTGCTCTCATACTGTTGTCTCCAATAGCTACTAAAGAATCTCACTAACTCTCTTTTCTTCCCCTTCCCTTCACTTGAGACATGTACATTACCTCTACGCTTTCTCATTCTTTGTGTAGAGTTTATTTTGGATTGATCAAGTCCGGATTTGGAAGCCTGGGGTTTCCATGTAGTGTATTTTTTTTAACTCGAGGTGTCAAATGGAGAAAGAAGTGTTTGTATTTTGGCATTTATGACTTATGGCGCACGTGATTCTCAGTGATGATCCAATTGATCTTACCATCTCATTTATCTGTAGATACTTATAGCAATCAAATCGGAGGTTTATAACGATGAACAACGAAGAACATCATCTGTCCAGAATGATGCTAACGTTTGTAGATGGAGTTGCTCTGTAGTGAATGGCGTGGGAATGTGAATTAAAGGCAGTAAATGAGTAAATCTTCTCCCATTTCTGGGTCACGGTCTAGAAATGATCAATCCAATAGGCAATAATAGTGTATGCTGTGTACTACTAGGTTATTTGCAATTTGACTCGTCATTTTATTAGTTTTATGCAGGAATTACAATTTGTATCATGGCTTAGTCTTTGCTTTTGATTAATTGCATGTATGCTGAGTAATGTTAGATATAGTTATGAGTTATGCAAACATTATGCGTTCTTTATAAAAAAGAGTGGCGTCTATTATTAAAAAGAGTGCGATACTTATGTATTTTATAACTATTGATAAAAATAGAAATGCTACTTACAACCAACATATACAACCTTTGTGAAACCGGCTGACACAATTAGGTCCCACCTTATCATTTCTTCCTCTTTCTCTCTCCTTGCAGCCTGGGTCTCCACTCTGCCCTTAAACCCACCACCTCCTCTTCATTTTCGTCGTCTTCCTTGCAGTTCTTTAGTTCTCGGCTCCTCTTGCTTCTCACACTCTCGTTGACTCTTGCTTCCCAGACCATAACGAGTTTCTGGGCATGGGTATTTTTGGGCTCTGGAACCCCCCATTCTTCTCACTCTTTGAGTCAAGCTAGATGCATGCCTTGAGACCAAAAAGGCTTACATTCTATGCCAATCAATGCTACTCAACCAGGGATTGAAAAAATGAGTAAAATGGCCGAAAGCCTTTCTCCTGTACCAACTTTCTAATTTCTAAGAGTTTATTGCTTGAAATAGAACCTAGTGAAAAATGTGCTACAGTTCCTTCTTCCTTTTTTTTTTCTTTTTCTTGGCTCAAACGTATTTTTTGGGGGAAGCATTGGAAGGCAAAACCCAGACCTTTTTTTCTTTATGGTTCACAGAATGATGATAACTTTTTCACAAGGGAGAAAAAGAGAACGAACTGAAGGAACCCAAATGGCCCCCAGATTTCAATGAAACATCAGGATTTCATATATATATATATATTTTAGTTCTAATCGTTTCTCGTAGTTGGTTTCTCGCCTTGGTTGATTAATTGGAAGGAAATGTGGTTTTCACATCTGGCGTTGATGTTATTCAGGCGATTTTTTTCATGAGTAATGGAATACTCCTAATTGAGTATAAAAACAAAAAATAGAGAGAGATAGAGAGTTTGAGAGAGTTGAGGTCGCCGGAACACTCTGCAGAACAGAACAACTGGGTGATGAAGCATAGAGACGGAGGTCTATCTTGTAAGAGAGAAGCACTGAATCAAGTTTATAAGTTTTTCACTTACAGATGGAAAAATGAAAGGAGAGAGAAAGAGGGAGGAAGAAAGTGATAAGGTGAGACCTAGTTGTGTCAGCCAGTTTCACAAAGGTTGTATATGTCGGTTGTAAGTAGAATTTTTGTAATAAAAATATTATTTCTCTATATTACAACTTGCCTCCTTGTTGCATGCAGGATTCCCGGACTTTTTTCAGATAGGAGTGAATAGCAACACTGATTTCAATCACGTAAAATGCTTCCAAAGAAAAGGAAAATTAACCAGCCAGAAGAAACCAATTGAGGCATCATTATTTCCTGCTTGCTATATAGCCAAGGGAGAACGATATTGTCATGATTCAAAAGTTGGAAACACTAATGATAATGATGCTTTGACTTGAGAACTCAAAAAAACCTCGCTGGTGTGGGGTTGGGGCCATCGAATGGCTGTGTTAAAACTCCTTGTGCACTATTTTAAATTTTTATGGCTCCACGACTGGGACAGTCAGTAGGGACAAACTGATGTACGTGTCGAATCTCCCAAGCGCTCCTGTAATTTCTATTTGGCTCCTGTGGCTGGTTGGTAGTTTGGATATTCAGGAATAGGGAGGATAGACAATATGGTTGAGTTAATCATTAGGACTTGTCCGCTGTGATGATTTCAAAGTCTACTTAGCCTTCAAAAAAAGAAAAAGAAAAAGGGTGTTTGTGAATATTCCCAAATGATGCATGTAACATGTTAATTCAATCGAAACCATTGACTTTTAGCCAAGCTAATACTCAATTTGATTTTCTTTTAAAGGGCTATCAACTATCAGAACCATTTAGTTCCTATACTCGAAATGAATTATAATTTATTTGTTAATAAAATAGAAGAAACTCTGAAAGTTAAAAGAAAAAATGAAAAAATGAAAAGCATTCATCTCCTTTAGCTTCATATTTCTTTTAGTTTAATACAAATTTAGATTTTACTTTGAACTCATAAACTGATATGGATTTATCATTTATGTGGTGAGAAATGATACTTGCAGTTGTGAATGCGTAAGAACTGCACAATTACTTAAAAAAATAAATAAATATGGGACTTACATTAAAAAAAAATATTTTTTTAATAATAGACTATTTTTTTGCAAAACAATTACACATCGCTTGTGTACTCCACAACTGTATGTAATATTACTCTTTGTAAAATTTAATTTATAACAAACATTTCTGGTTTTCTATTTTGGTTCCTCCAACTCCATCTGTTGCCCTAGTTGAAAGAAACATATGTACTAAAACAAATTAGCAAACAAGTATAAATAAAATATGTTTTCCACAAGCTAACAAGCTCCGTTGTAGTCTAGTTGGTTAGGATACTCGGCTCTCACCCGAGAGACCCGGGTTCAAGTCCCGGCAACGGAAAAATTCTTTTTGATTTTAACGCAGGCGTACTTTGGGAAACCGGTTCACAGGAGGCTGCGGCTACGACCAATTCTAGCCTGCACCGGGAGTCTGGGCCCTGGGGTGCAGAGTCCTGCTACATCCCCACAAAGATGGTAATTTTTTTTTTCTTTTTTGGATTTATTTATTTTTATAATCTTAGATATTTAAAAAAAAAATTCACAATATTACTAAAAAAATACTTTCTTAATCACAAAGTTAAAAAAAAAAAAGGGTATTTCGAAACACTTTTTAGGTCCCGAATTTGGAACCCAAAGTATTTCTATTTTTATTATGTGTTGTATAAAAAATATAAATATTATTTTTTTTGAAAGGAAAAATATAAATTATTTAAAAGAGGAGTTTTATTGTGTATAAGAAAATTTAAAATATAATTTGCTACAATAACCTCTACATATAACGGGTATTATTCTAAATATATTTTTTTTATTTACATTTCATTTATTCTTTCATTTTATTTTAGAGAAATGATAATTACAGTCATGAGTACATAAGTTCCATATAATCACTTAAAAAAATGAATAAATACGAGGCCTACATGAAAAAAAATTAATTTTTTAATAGTGGAACTCACTCTTTTTCAAAATAACTGCATGATGCTTGCATATTTTACGATTGTGTGTAGTATTACACTTTATTTAAATTTGCACCATGTAAACAAATTCTTTTTATTGTTCATCATTTAAAACACCTCTATTTCATTTTCTTTTAAAAATATATTGAGAATATTTTTTATACAATTTTTTCATATTTTGATTTTATTTTTAATTTTTATTTGGCTTATATATTTTATTTTGTGTGCACAAGACTGAATTATATTACATTGTATATAAAAATATATTGCAAATATATAAAAAAAATATGGATTTTGCAAATTCATTGGTAGAAATGAAATATTTAAAAAAAATAAAAAAAAAAGATTATTTAAATGATATAAAGAAAAAAATAAATAAGCTGATGTATGATATATTGTGAAAGTCAATATGTTAAATAGAAAAAATAAGATTTGATAATGTATTTTAAAGGATAAAATAAATGAACTATTGTGAATACTCTAATCATTCTACAACAAAAGTAATAGCATGGCGGCCTAGTTTTCACATTTTTTTTTTCTAAGCAAGCTTCATTCATAATAAACCAAACAAATATACAAGTGTAATTATACATAGCCATAATAAACCAACAAATATTCAAGTGTAATTATACAGAGCTAGTGGAGGGATCTTTGCCACTATAGAAGTCTAACAAACACTGTGGGATACAAATAAGATGGATGTTTCCATAGACTTGCGTTGAAGCTGTCCCTTGCTCTATGTTATGCGCATGTCGATTTTGATATTGATAAATTTTTATAACCTTCCAAATATCAAAGTTGCTGGTTTAGAATGTGAAATTGCTTGCACTACCAGCTTTGAATCTCCTTTAGTGATGATTTTTTCCAATTTTTTTTCTACTGCCTCTTGGATAGTCATTAGTGCTGCCGCTGCATCCCCAATGTTAGGATTGGTGCTGTGAATGAATCCTGTTTTCACAAAAAGTGGGCTTGCCCTATTGGATCGACAGACTGCTGCTTTTACATGCAAGAAACATGTTGTGTCATCCGTTGGGTGTGAAAAGGAGCTTTAATTAATTTAATATAGGCACTGCTTTGAGTTCATACGCCAGCATTGGTTATGCCTGATAAGTAGTCTAATTAGTTGCTAATTGCTTTTCCAAGAAGCTTTTAAAATAAGAATTACTGTATGATGAGAAGAAGCTGTTAGACATGCAGCCAAAAATCATGCCAACCCCAACACTAAGGTTGGTTATGCGCAGGTTATGCATGATAATTGCTTTTATGATGCTCATGATAGCAATAACATCATCGTCATCATCACCAGTTCCATCGACAACTGGATCTCTTCTGTTTCGTCCCCAACAAGATCAGGCGGAAAGGGGCAAAGAACAGTACCAGGTTCAACCAGAGATTATGCAAGAAGACTATGGCATGTGGGATCCCACACCCAACTGTGGAGGAGGTAATGCTGCTCCCATTCCACATTGAGAGGAAGAATTCTGCAGTGGTTCTACTTCCCATATTTCAATTTTCCAACCCAGCAAGGAAAAGAAATTATGATGATTTGCTATCTTGAAAAGCAATGCTGTAATTTGCATAATTTATTATTAGAATTTAATTTAAATAATTAATATGCTGTTGTTCGCTTAGTGTCATTGATAATGTAAACCACAGGGGAGGCTAAAGGCCGTCTCAACTCTCAACCTTCCCAGACATATATATAGCCAAAGGCGTCCCACAAATACATTTAAGGACATTTTGCCCGTAAAGGGGCACCATTTCTGATGAAGCATGGGAAATGCTATGAATGACACAAAAGAGTGGCCACTCGAGTCACAATGCCACCAACTTAGAAAGGAAGACATGGTATGTAGCCTGCATGAAAGGCGAGGCAGACAACAGTTGTGTTCCAAGCAACGATGGCTATTTTTCTATGTTTTGCAAGCAGAGACAAACAACTAATGAAATGAGCATATAACCCCTTCTCTGGGTCGCAGTTCCCAAAATCAAATAAGCTGAAACAAAAATACAAAATTCCGTTGCCGGGACTTGAACCCGGGTATCTCGGGTGAGAGCCGAGTATCCTAACCAACTAGACTACAACGGAGATGTTAATTTCCTTAGAAGTTTATTTAAATCCAAAATGTTATACTAGGTCGCGTGTCTGCGGTTCGTTAATCCACGTTTTGCGTTTCCCGCGTGCGTACATTGAAATAGCCGTTTCATACCTCCCATTCTTTCGGCGAAGTCGGTGCGATCTTGACAAGGTAAAACCAGAAATTACTTCTATTCCTAACTCCAAAAATTTAATTTCGTATAATTGAAGTTCATAGGGTTTCAATGTTTTGCAGCCCAAGAGATTATTGATTCATGGAGACCTGGTTATTGACGTCCACGCAGCGGTACGCGTCGGCCGCTCTGTTTGCGCTCGCTCTTCACCAGTCTCAGGTTCACCAAACACAGCCTTTGCATCACTTAGTCCCTCTAGAAGAGGAGGCAATTGGTGAAGGGGCCAGCGATGGAAAGAACGCTTCGGTCTCTGAGGATCCTCACCTTTGGGTCCACGAAAAATCTGGCTTGCTTTGGCATGTATTCAGGTAATCGTTTTGTGTGCAAAGAGAAGAAATTTGCAGCGTTCATTATGTTTCAAGAACATAACTATGATAGCCATGTCTAAACTTTACAGCCTAAAAGGAGAGATGAAAATACATGAGATTATTTGTACTGCATTTATTGAGCACCGAGAAACTTCCACCGATGATAGTAAATGTTGTAAGACTCAGTGGTACTCGTTTATCTCTTTTTCACTCTAGGCAATTCTAAGAAATCCATGATTGTATACCCTCTCGGAGCACTTAGAGCCGATGCGTGAAATCTTGATATTATAGTGATTTTGCTTTCAAAAAGCCATGGGATGCGACTCGTGAGTTCATTCTAATAATTGTAAGGTCAATATGATTTTGTTGTTTATTGATTGAGGATTTAATTTTATTATGGTGAGATTTAAGTTGTTAGTCATATTTGGGTTATTTTTAAGTAAATTTGGTGATAAGAACAGGTTTCTTGGAGTGGACGGCCAAGCCGGGGATGGGTTGAAAGAAACCGCAGGGACTTCCTCTCAAGTCCGTCATCATGTTGGAGCGGTTAGTCCCTTGTGTTTGAATACTTGATCAAATAATTAAAATTTTCTCATATTATACAAACTTAATTAAACTTTTAAGATAAATGGTAATCTAAAAGAAATGGTCTTGATTAATTGATAAAAATTTACCGTTTTCTATTAGTTAAACTTAATCTCAATTCTGTCAAATCTAGTAATTGGTTTTAAAACTGGTTGGTTTCCAATGATAGTAAGGAAGTGTGCACGTGTTTTGTGTATGATATTCTCTTGCGTGTTATGATCGATGACTTTAAAAGGAAAAAAAAAAAATAGTGGCTTGGGTTTCTATAAGTGACTTAAGGTACCCTCTATTTCTGATTTCTTCCGCTTGCTTTGTTTTCATATATGCTGCATGCATACTGATAAATTTTGAAGAGCTATACCCTTAGTGCCATTAGTGCTGCTAATTTGGCTGGAGCCTTTACATCCTTACACTTGCTTTCGAATGGGAATATATAATCCTTAATTCAACTTTATTTTAGGAAAAAAATTGCTTTTACTGTTCAGATTTTGAGAAATGACTATGTAAATAAGAACAATTGGCTTGTTTTGATGTGTTCCTTTTTTTTTTCATTGTAAGGATCAAGGAACTGATGATATATTTTGACGTGTTATTCTTTCTTTTCATTATAAGGTTTTATGAAACTAGGGATGCATTTTGATGCATTGGTTTTGTCTCATTGTAATGTTGTGAAGTATCATTTTCTGTTACTCCAAAGAAATACTAATTAAAAATATACTCAAGGGAAAAGAAGTATGCCACCAGAATTCTGATACACAATGGTTCATAGTAGGTCTTTTTTTTTTTTCCTGGGGCACTTGTTATGATTAGCAGAGAGAAAGATGGGCTGGTGGCTATACTTTCATACTCCTCTATGAAGAGAATTATTATTTTTCTTAACATATAAATAAATATTTTAGATATATATATATATTTTTAATGAAATTTTAATTTGACATTCACCATGCGTCCATTTCATTCCTTCTGAATTTGATATCCATTCGATCTCAGTTCTTGATGCTACTATCAGATGAAAGTGATGGAACATCATCAGAAAGAACTGACAAGGAACTTGCTTTGACAAAAGCTGTTGATGCTATGGTGCTTAGTATGGAATGCTTCCCTCGTTCCTCTGAGGACCACGATGAGAGTAATGAAGATGAGAAAAATTCCAATTTTGAGATAGGATCAACTTCTGATGTGGCTGCAGAGCCTTATGAAATTACACAGAAAACAAGTTCCGATATGTCCTCTAAAGAAAAGGATTCTATTGGATCCAGAGGCGAGACTTTTGAGAAACTGATGGAAGAGGGAGCAAGGCTCAGTTATCAGAGGAAAGTGACAGTTCTTTATGTGCTTCTTTCAGCTTGTATTGCAAGGAATACTAACGATGACAAGAGGTGTTCTCAACTAGGAATGGGCTATGATGCTCGACACCGTGTGGCTTTACGGTTGCTGGCAATGTGGCTTGGTGTTGAATGGATAAAAATGGTTAGTCCACTCAAACCCTTCGCTTTAATCTCCCTTTAACATATTAATTTTAGGTGGTATTTTCTCTTTTGTAAGAGCAACTTCCTTCAGGTCTTGGTGGTATGCTCCCTCTAGGCTAAGGTTCGAATCCTCTTGGGTGCAAACAATTTCTAGGGGCATCACTTGGAGAACTTCTCCTTGAATTGCACTTGCTGGAAACTCATTGTCAAGGGCCTATGCACCCGCAGGATTAGTCAGGAATTTGTTCTTGAACAGCCCATGCCAAAAAACAATTAGAGAGAGAGAGAGAGAGAGAGAGCTTCCTATACTTTAAGTAGAATGTGTATGCTAGCTACTGTGCACATACATGTGAATGAATTATGTTTTGTAGTGATTATGAGCTGACATCCAGCAGTTTCAATACATTTCTGGAGTTTTAGGAGAAATTGTGTGTCAACAGGAAGCCATGGAGATTATGGTTGCTTTCTCTATAATTGCTTCAGAGAAAGAGGATGGTGCAGAGGAAAAAAAATCTGAAATTTCAGAGAGCTCTTGGGATAAATGGAAGAGGGGAGGTATCATCGGTGCTGCTGCTTTAACTGGAGGCACCCTAATGGCCATCACCGGTGGTATGGGAAACAATGATTTTAATATATTAGATACCTCTTCTTCAACCGAAGTTTCTGACAGTAGGCTGTATTATAATTTACTATTGATATTATTTTATGGGGAAAGTACACTTTCCACCTTCCAACTACCATGGGTTTTACACTTTACGTCATAAACTACTAGGATTGACACATTGCACCCTCTAACTGCCAAAAACTTGTATTGTGTACCCTCCATTACGATTCAGCTATCAAGATTGTGTTACATTACTAATTTTCATCTAATTTTCCTCAATATTAATGGCTATAATTTACTGAGGTTCCACATTTCATTAAGATCCAACTGTCAGTATTGCATCATTTGACCAATTTTTTATACATCTTGACGGCTGGAATTGGGGAGGTTGCAATGTGTCAATCCAAATAGTTTAGAGTGTAAAGTGTAAAATCCTTGTAAAACGGAGGGTGTAAAGTGTAATCTTTCCTGAGTTTATTTTCTTACAGGCCTAGCTGCTCCGGCTATTGCTCAAGGTTTGGGTGCTATGGCTCCTACATTGGGCAGTCTTCTCCCTGCAATTGGAGCTAGTGGATTTGCTGCTGCAGCAAGTGCCACAGGATCCGTTGCTGGTTCTGCTGCTGTAGCTGCATCATTTGGAGGTATGAGAAATGGTTTTTGTTTCTAAGATTCTTTTCATGATCTAACTTATAAAAAAAAAAAAAGATTCTTTTCATGATCTATCAACTGTTATTAGATTAGGAGGAATCAAATCTCTTTTTTGGCTAATGCTTGTTCTTGCCTTTTTCATCTATAAGGAAAGTGCCTTGTGATAAGAATTTAATGACCGATATATATATTTTTTTAAAAAAAAATAGGGAACAGTACCCCAAATTTTATTGATTTCCCTCACTTTTGGTGAGGAATACCTTGGTACAAGATAAAGCTTGGGGTTTGCAATTGGATGGCCGATCTTACAATAGGATGCTATCTTCAATTGTTCATTTATAACATGCTATAACTGCATTTGTAAATGTACTAAAATCTGAGGTGGGAAATAAGCTCGTTCCAAATCATCATTTTCAAGTGTTATTTACATCAATTTGTGGAAAACTTGCACTGAATGCTTGTGTCTGTGAAGTTTGCAAACAGACTGGTCAAGGTAACAGTCCCTAACAAAACCAATCTACACGGATCAGTTGTAATGTATGCAATAAAGTGATTTGAAATTTGCATAAAGTCTCGCAGAGCCGCAATTCTGTAGAAAACCACTTTACTCACAGTGGTAGTTAAGGACAAAAACTTCAAAGGACCGGTGCTTTGTCTGGTGTATAAGGTGCGAACCACTTTTTGGATTGCAGCTGCGGGAGCTGGCCTTTCAGGGAGTAAAATGGCTAGAAGAATTGGAAGCATTGAAGAGTTTCAGTTCAAAGCAATTGGAGGAAATATTAACCACGGTGTGAGTCCATTTCCCATTTTATCAACGTTAACATGTACTTCGAGCAAGTTGCTCACTAGAATGATGATTCAGCCAAGACCTTTTTAAGTATGTGCTATTTTTTGTGTCAATAATAAACATACTTACCAATATTAACCCACTTTTTTTCCCAGCGGCTAGCAGTTGGAATTATGGTTTCTGGACTGGCTTTTGAGGAAGAAGATTTTATATCTCCTTGGAAGGGCTACAATGATAATCTGGACAGGTATGAAACACATGGTTATTACATTATGCATGCTATATTCTGCTTGTGTCCTTCCGTGCTTCATCTTTGTTGAGAAGGAGAGGGGGTGAGGGCATTTGGTGCAATATAGAGTTGAAATGACCTTTTTTTTCCTTTTTAACAAGCTTCTCTTTTTCTGAGCATTAACACATTTTGTGATGACACCCCTAATTTCCTTCTGTTACTATAAATTGCTTAGGATCACAGTGGAAAATAACGCCTAAATAAGAGATGCATGTAATCATTAATATAAGCACCATTTGCCTTCCCCCTCCCTCAGTGGAAGTGAAAAAAAAAAAATAGTAGTTATACTTGCTGGTACTCTCAAGGCATATGTTGGCATGCAACTGACTTAAGGAATTGCCACTTATTATCAATCGATACTACATGGTTGATCTTGAAGTATCTTTCAATGGATAGTTTGGTTCTTCAAATGAAAGTTACTTTTCCACTGGAGCCTTTATAACCTAGAAGCTAGATCTTCATTCTTTCAACAAAGTCAGTAATGTGGTGCAATATATAGGTATGCACTCTGGTGGGAGTCCAAGAACTTGATTGCATTGAGTACTGCGATTGAGGACTGGCTTGCTTCAAGTATTTTACTGAACCTCATAACTCTGACTACTTGTGACTGACTACACTTTGCATTTTAATGACTGGAAGTATTGTCTCCTGTTGCAGGGCTTGCATTGCAGTTAATGAAAGAAGGTGCCATGATGACTGTGCTAAGCGCACTTGTTGCAGCATTGGCTCTGCCAGCTACATTAGTTACGGCATCTGACCTTATAGACAGCCAATGGGCAATTGCTGTGGACAGGTTAGCTTTCCATTTATTGGAAGGGAAAACCCACATCTGGATGGGAGATATAAGGAAACTGCTTTTGTTTCATTATCCAAATAATAAACATGCAGGCAATGTCAAGAACCTCAAAGTTAGTTAAATAAAATCAAAACATTATGGTTATGTAATGATGTGCTTGCTCTAAATAATGCACGTTATATGACATTTTTTCCAGTTGGTTCTAAATACAGAGACATTCATCGTAGCGTTTTGTACGTGTTCTAAGAACATTTCTTGAATTTTAAACATTCTTGGAATCGGATACACAAATGTGACTACGTGATGTTTCAGAATGTTGAACTCTATCACTTCTTTCTATTTGATCAGGTCAGATAAAGCTGGGAAGTTGCTTGCTGAAGTATTGTTGATGGGATTACACGGAAACAGGTAAGACAATTTCATTTGAATGTACTAAGTATATTTTAATGATATTGGTATCGTCCTTGCGTGTTCCAGGCCCGTGACACTGATCGGTTTCTCTTTGGGGGCTCGAGTAATTTTTAGATGTCTCCAGTGTTTGGCTGATACAGAAGGAGATAATGGTAATGGTCACTGCTGATACATATTTGCTGATAGATGGGATTATTGTTTGAGCGGAATTCTCTGACGTTGTATGCCTGCAGCTGGACTTGTAGAAAGGGTTGTTCTTCTTGGAGCACCAGTTTCAATTAAAGATGAAAATTGGGGGGATGCTAGAAAGGTAGTTTTATGCCTTTTACAACCTCTTGAGTGGTTTCTTGCATCAATTTTTTTCTGCTCTACTTTTTCGAGTGTCGTGACAACAACATGGTTGTGGTTTGTAGATAGTTGCTGGCAGATTTGTAAATGCTTATTCTTCAGATGATTGGATACTTGGAATTATTTTCCGTGCAAGGTATATAGTTCATTTCCTTGTCAATTTTGAATGAGGCCTCACCATGTAAGTTCAGCTTGGGATGTGAAAAAGATTGCCAACACATTAAATATAGATCTGTATAGAACTTATCAAACCCAATGGTGATTTTTCAAGATAATGAAATGCCATTTATTTACAAGTACCATGCAAACTCTTTTTGTAGTTCATCAGATGCCAATTTCCTCCTATCGTTTTCAAATAGCAGTCCTTGAATTTCAGTACTTGTATAGAACTAAGAGGTTTCCCGTGTACAGTTTACTTTCTCAAGGTTTAGCTGGTATTCAAGCTGTTGACATACCCGGGATTGAAAATGTAAGTTCTCCGTTTCCTATCTTTTTTTTTTTGGTCACACGGTCTTGTGATTCATGCCTGTATTGCTTTATCCAATATCCAATACTAATGATTCTTCCATTAGCTTTGCAGGTTGATGTAACGCATATCATAGAAGGCCACTCTTCTTATCTCGGGAAGACAACACAAATCTTGGAGCAGCTGGAACTAGATTCTTACTCCACCGTTTTCAGCAGCACACATTCCAAATCCCAGGAAGAGTGCTTTTAATCTAGATCTCACTTTTTTGCATTGCTCTTACGCTTCCAACATTTTTCCCTATCATTTTTTTCATTATTTAATCTGTAATTTATTGTCTCTGAAATTAGCCCTATAAGTTATTGAACGATGCCTGCTAATAAACAGTTGTTTGAAACCTGTTCTATGTTTCAATGCTTGGAGTTGGATATATGCCTGAATGATTCAAGCAACTGGGGACTTCGATGCTAATGTTAAATGTTGGCTGCTGAAACCTAAACGAAACTAAATGCCGTGACATATATAGAGCTTCACATCATTACGTAACCGTAATGCTTTAAATTTTAATTTATATATAACTAACTTTGAGCTTCTATGGACTGCCTTGATATAAGGCTACAAACGCACATGAAAGCATTGCTTTAGTGCCCGAATTAGATTTTTGAACCCTTAATTTATGCCATTGTCCAATGGAGACAAAGGAACTTTCATGACTATTCATTTTCTCTTTTGATCATTTCCTTGTAGTATTTCACCTTCACAAGTTCGATCTTCGATCTTATTAAGATTACCTCAACCACCACTTCAAACAATCAAGTATGGATAGGCGTAAAAGCACCAACTGTGAATGTATTGCTTGTAGCATAATCCGTATATGTAAATTATTGTCTATACTTAATCCCCAACATGAGTAGTTACATGATGGCGTGATTATGTTCTGTAACCAGTAAGAAATTCATTTACCGTCTGGAATGAATTTATATCACCAAACTGGTCCCTTTGGACTGGACCATGCTCGAGAAAACTTGTAGGCTAGCTGAGACAAAGCCAATAGGATGCGTGCGCATGCTTTAATGGTGGGCGTGGATCGATTGGTGCACCGCACCCAAGGAGTTCAGGACGAACAAACCTTGAGGCTTCCGTCAGCGTGCATACCTTAAGGCTTCCGTCAGCGTGCATATTAATCACTGCAATTGCAAATGCAGGGTGGGGACAACGTGAGATGTAAGGCATATATTTTCTATTTTTTTTCCTTTTTGCTCTACTAAGAGAGCATGTTTGGTTTGGATGGATATCAAGTGGGCGTAATGCCTAGCTGGCAGTGCCACCACACTTTTCTCATAAGCATGGAGTTAATATATAATCGGCAAAAGGCGTGTAGCCAATATCTGCATCTTTGGACGTTGAAAGTTAATTTCAATTAATGGCGACAATAAGATTTTCACGGCTTGTCTTGTTCCTTGCCATTGGTATTGGTGGACTGAAAGGTGATGAAACAGGAAGCGGCACGGCGCATTCTCAAAGCAATTCTACTACTTCCGCTCTCCCTAAGCTTCTTCAAGGAAATGAAGATAGCGAAGGAAGAAATAAAACTTCCACTAAAGTTGTACTCAACAAGAAGAATATAAATAATGGCCCATATTTTAGAGAAGGACAGGGTAGTGGCGGTAGAGGCGGCGGAGCTGGCGGTGGAGGCGGTGGAGGAGGCAGTGGCAGTGGTGGTGGAGGAGGAGGCGGCGGTTATGGATGGGCTTGGGGCAGGGGTGGTGGTGGTGAAGGAGGAGGCGGCGGTTATGGATGGAGCTGGGGCTGGGGTGGTGGTGGGGGAGGGGGAGGAGGAGGAGGTGGAGGTGGAGGTGGAGGAGGTGGCGGTGGCATAGGGGGTGGTGGCGGAGGCGGAGGGTATAGATGGGGATGTGGGGAACAACCAAGAGGTGGTAAAGGGAAGGGAAGAAGAGCAGGAGTACTAGGAGGAATGAACAACAATCATGCAAATAGGAAAAGAGTTTTCAGCAAGGATATCGATGGTTACAAGCTGGGGGAGTTTGCACAATGCATGAGAAGAGGGAGGTGTAGAGGAATGAGACTGGATTGCCCTCTTCACTGCGGTGGACCTTGCTTTTATGATTGCCAACATATGTGTAAGGTTCACTGTCGATGTCTTTCCTGAGTTGCCATTTCTCACATGGTTGCATTCTTCGAAGACGACTATCGTGAATTAATTATTGTGTTTCGAATTCCAACAGTGTGTAGGGTCGGGATGATGACTTTGGATTTTAGATTTCCAGTACTGGATTGTTAAAGCTATCGCTGGGATGTTTGTTTGTATGCTTATAAATTCTATTAATTTCTTTTTCTTTTTCTTTTTTAATTCCCAGGATCAGGAAATTAACAGCCATGCATGCTAGCTCTACATTCATGTGGTCATATGTATAAACAGCAGGCTTATGATCTTGGATTTGTTATCCCAGTTATGTCAACTTAAGTCGCGCTTAATTCGTCGTTTGCAAGAACCGGAGTTATGATTTCCTTCAAACGGCATACTTTCGCTGAAGAAACGACTATAATGTTTGACGTACAAAATGTCTTTAATTAGTTTTTGTCCCAAAATTTTGTGAAGTGGAAACTGATTTTTTATAAGCAACCAATTAATTAAAGAGAAGTGTTAAGAGCACTGCCAGTTATGAAACACTTCACCCAAAATTGGCTAGCATTGGATTAGTTAAAAGAATTTTTGTTTTATTATTTTCTCTTCCTCAATCTGAACGGTTAACATCTTCGCTATGCTTCTCTTCTTACAATTTCTTCCTTCCCCCAGTACTCATACTTGTTCTTCTCTGGTTTTCTCTTCCTCTCATGAGCTGCAGGTCCTCGCCATTTTCTACTTCTTTGTTTTGCTATTTTCATAAATTCGTTTAGCTTTATTGCATCTTGGGTTCCTCTCTCTCCTCTTCTTCACAGAGAGCTCTTCAATCAACGCTACACCACTTCCAGGTGATCCCATCGACAATAATTTCTCCTTCTCTCCCGCAAGGCTCTTTCCTACTTGAAACCTTCTCTCCTTGAATTACTTCTGAATCAGCTCTTACATATCTTAGATTTTGATTTTTGGACGAGATTGGGAAGGCAAGAACAGGAAAATGGAAGATGCGTTTTTCTCCCTAATGTTTAATACACACAACGAGAATGAAAAATGACAACCAAATATTAAGCAAAATAGCACCTGCTTGTATATATTTCCGGATTGGTACACTGAAAGCACCTGCTTGTATATAAGCAACCAATTTTGAATTCATCCAGCACCATCTGGTACATACTAGCACATTGTTGGAGATTTATGAAAATTAAAATAAAAAAGTATTTAAATAAAAAAAATTGCATAAAATATGAAAAAGAAAATTAATAAATAATAAAATATTATTATTATGGAGAGTATAGTAGCTAATCTAATATGGAGTTGAAATTTTGAATAATTAGTTAAAAACTAAAAAATGTTATTAGCCAAACTTTAACTTTTGGCTAGCTAATCCAATGGCGCTAGTGCTCTTACACCTACAAAACCATTTCACTAAAATAAATTTATAAAATAACGTAATTTTATATGATACATTATATCTATTTTATAATAAAAATAATTTTACAATTTGATAAAATAACACATCAAGTCATATCAATATGTACGTTTACTCTGATAAAATTCTTTTATAGTTAAAATATTTATCTTGATTAGTGTTATTTGGTGCACAATATTAAAAGGCTAGGCAAAATAATTGTGAGCAGTAATTGGATCTTTAATCCACATATATAATTGGATTGCGTCTCCAACTCAGCAGTACTTATCAGATTGATCGAGCTGTACCCGACCATTGCGCCTTAATTTGAGTCCAATTACTCCTTTTGGTTGTTCAGATTTAGTTGATATCAATTCAGTTAAGTCGAATTTTAAATTGAATTTAATATTTAAATACTTAAATTTCAAATTATTAAATTCATCTAAATTTAAAACCTCCTTACATATTGATCCACAACCTTTTTCAATTCAACACATCTTTAAACATAGGACTTATAATCTTTTTTAATTTTTCATAAATAATACTAAATTTATCTTAATATTTAAACACATTTAAACTCATTTTAGATAGGTCTTATATAACTCATTTCATCTATTCAACTTATTATTATTTATAAAAAATTCTGTTATTTAATTTAATTCAACTCAACGTCTAAACGCAATGTTAACGTACTCGTCCGACCACAAAGAAAAACAAAAACTCATGTACGTGCAACAGATATCGTCTGCATATTATTGGCCAAAACATAAATAGAGTTGAATATATTGTTCAAGACATCATTATTGCATGCAATAAATCTACTTATAATAAAGGTCATGAGGGTGAAGCACCCTGCAAGAGAAAAAGAAAAGTACATGATTTTGTTTTGTTGCCGAGCACAAACCTCCACGTTTACTATATCAAGAAGCAAATTTTGTGCAATTCATTTATAAGTAAATTTGGTTTCCACATAAATGATATTTGTAGGTCTAAATATATAAATATCACATAATTATTTTAAAAAAAATAAAGAAATATGAAATTTACATAAAAAAAAATTAATTAATTTTTTAATAATAGACTTTACTCTTTTTAATCAAAATGACTGCACAATATTTATGTAATATTCTACGATTATATGTAATATTACTTCTTGGTGTGGAAACCCCGGGTGTGGAAACCAACTAGGGAGATATATATAATATTATCTAATAATTTTACTTGCATAACTTACGTGTTTATATGTCAGTTATTAAAAATTTTGAAATTTTAATTAAAAAAAGCATTGATAAAATATAGTTACTACTCAATACATATAATATGCGTACTAATTATAGCACTACTCTATATGTATAAATACCGAATTAGAAGTAAACAAGACACTCCAAAGGGATCAATGAGGAAACCTTCGTCCACTTCAATTTGCGCGTTGCCAATAATATTACCCGACACTTCTAATTTCATGTCTTATATATATAATGGTACGTCTCTTTCATCCATATATATCACCAATTATCATTTATTATTTAAAATGTTTATATCGAAATTGTGGGTCCACAAGGATTCGAGGGATCCTTTGATGTCCATAATTCTGTATTAACTAATAGAATTGTTTCACGTACACATTCATGTTTAATTCACAATAAATGTGCGACGATTATATCGTTTACTAAACGTATTATTGATTTGATATATATGAAAATCTATTACATCATGAATCGGATATAAAAATATTGATATTTAATTGTTTTTTACATATTAATTATAATGAATTTTACGATAACTTCAATAAGTTTTTATTTTTAGGAAGTAAGACAAAATCTCAATTTTATTAAATGTCCTCACTTATAACGATAGAAAACCGTAGTTACAGCTAGATACCTGATGTTATATATAAGCCTAAAATCTCAAAACTAGGTATCAAAAGGAACTTTATGGAAATAAAAACACAATTAAAAGAGAAAAAACTAGCCAAACTACACCGAATCAGAAAAAAAGCATGCTTAACAGATAAATTTGCAATCAAAAAAAGACAAAGTAGTAACAAAACTATTATCGATGTCGTATAACTTGTAAACTTACTTGGTCCATCCAAATAGCTCCCTTAATGACTTTTGGAATTAAACAGTTTTCCCAACATGATGGGCTCCAAGGCGGACTAGGTCTTAAAGATCCTTTGCAAGTTCCAGATGAAACAATCACAAAATTGAGAGCTAAGAAGATCAAGGAAGCTATACAAGGATGGGTGAAATCCACTTGGGACGAATCTAACAAGAGCCCAATATTCAATATGGGCTTGAGAGAAGAAGATCTAATTTTCATCCATGTGATATGCTATAGAAGACAAGACTTGGAACTATTGTAATTGAAAGCCATGGACTTATTTATTTCATTAAAATAACTTATTTTATTAGTCATAGGAATTAATTTAGAATAATTAGGCTTGGGATATGTCCAGCCCACACGTCTTATTTCTAATGAATTAGGGTTTTTGGGAAGGCCTTATATTTTGGCCAAGGGCATACTCGAAAAGTTATTATTTTATGTGAACTAGGGTTTTAGAAATTACTGTAGCGCAGAACTGTTCACGCTACAGTACCCGCGGCACTATTCATTTTAGGGGTTTTGGGGATTGTTATTTAAACCACTTGCAGCCTCATTTTGAGGAGGAAAGACATTATTGAAATTGATGAATTTTATTCATTGGGAGTTGAGTTTATCTTCTATTGTTCTTAATTGAACGTTTGAATTTATCAAAGGTAACTTCACATTCTTTGTGGCATTCTTCCTTTGTAATCCGGGTTCTTGAGACGGGTTCTTCAACGGATCTAGATTTTAATATAATCTAGGTTCTTAAAACGGGTTCTCAACGAGTCTAGATTCTTCATCCATAGACTTGAGTTTGGCTTTCTTGGGTTGGTTTTCCAATATTGTGTTGAGTCTCAAAGCGAGTCGATTGAGGTTCACATCATTTGGTATTCAGAGTAAGGCTTCCAATCAGGTCTGATTCTATCTTTTATTTATTGCATCGTAAATTCTAAGGCTTCAATGTTATAAGGTTCAAAAAAAAAAAGTGCAGAAATTCATTTTTACTAGGGCTGCCAATTTACGCTATCATTTTGGTTTCATGTTCATCATCATAGAGTGGCTGAATTCCTTATTTGAGGACTGCAAAAATTTGCACCATCTAGCGTTAGAAATTTCTAGGATTTCTTACATCTTTGAATTGTCAATTGCTTGGAGTTCCGTTTCATTGTTTCCTTCTACTTTTGTCAATTATTGTGTATTTGAATTTAATTGTGTGATTTACACAATTGAATATTTCTGTTTGTGCTTAAATTGGTAAGAAAAAAAAAAGGAAGGAAAAGAAAAAAAAATCGAAAAAAAAATTTCAAAAAAAAAAAGAGAGAAGGAAAGTAAATGTAGCATATTCAATGGTTGCTAGATAATTACAATAAAAGAGAAAGAAAGAAATTTATTAATTGGGTCTTGTCTTTAAAGGGGCTGAATTACCTCTTGTTATCTCATTCTAGTTGTTATCTTATTTTGTAATTACTCTTTCCCTCGTATAAATACCTTGAGTCTCGTATCATTTTGTTCATTCCGTGTTTCTCTTGCTCGTGTTTTCTTGGACCTAATTATTAGTTGGAATAAAACAAAATTGTATTATCTTGATTTAGTTCAATTAGTTCTTCAAAAACTTGATCGGAAAAACTTTTGAGGTAAAAGGCCAGAGAGTGTGAGATCAATATCGGGAAAAAGTCAATTAAGAGTGAAACACGAGTGGATTGCCATTATTTGAATATAAACATGTAAGGGAGAGTGTGGGGTCTTTTTTTCCACAAACATTCTTTTTTATGCAGAGCATATTATATCTCATAAAAATGACTTCTCACCAAAAGGGATGGTAGATAACTCATTTTTTATGTTGTAGTCCATGCAACAAAAGTTTGAAAGGTTAAATTGAAGTTGGAGGAAATGAGGGATAAAATGGTACAACAAGGTGCATTGATTAGAGATTTGCAAAGTGGGAAAGATAGGAGGAGACGTGAGCCTAGTAATGAACATGAGTATAAGAATGAGGAGTATGGTGAGTCTCTTGTTGTCAAACGTGCTCCCAATACACAAAGTAAGATAGATAATACAGAGCAGCAGAGAGAGAACATTTTTCATACTAGATGTCACATCAATAGCAAGGTATGTAGTATGATTATTGATGGAGGAAGTTGTACAATGTTGCTAGCACTGCTTTAGTTGAGAAATTGAATTTATCTATTTTGAAACACCCTAAACCATACAAGTTGCAGTGATTGAATGATAGTGGGGGAGATTAGGGTAAATAAGCAAGTGTTAGTATCTTTTTCAATTGGAAAGTATCAGGATAAAGTACTATGCAATGTTGTGCCTATGCATGCGAGCTATATTTTGTTGGGGAGACAGTCACAATATGATAGGAGGGTAATCCATGATGGGGTCAAGAACATATACAGCTTTGTAAATGATGGCAAAACAATCAAGTTTGTTTGCCCCTTTAACCATGAAACAGGTCCATGAGGACCAACTAAAGTTGAAAAGTAAGGTTGATAAAAAAAAAAAGAGTGAAAGTGAGGTTGATAAAAAAGGAATAAGAGAAAGTAAGATTGATCATAAAAGAAAGCGTGAAACTGATATTGATCAACAAAGAAAGAGAAAAATTGAGATTGATAAAAAAAAAAAAAAAAAAAGAGTGAAACTGAGGTTGAGCGAAAAAGAAAGAGTGGAAATGAGATTGAGGAAAAAAATAGTGAGACCGAAAATGAGAGAGAGAGAAAATAAATAAGGGTGAGGTTGAAACCTCAAGAAAAAAAGAGAGTGAAAAGAAAGAGGAGAATGGAGAAAGTGAGAGAAAAATAAATAGAGAAGTGAGTTTTTATGCTAAGGCAAGTTTTCATACTAATGAATTTAACGACTCTTTGCCTAGTGTTGTTGTTTCTTTGTTGCAAGGATATAAGGTCGTGATTCCTAACAGTGTGTTTAGTGGATTGCCACCTATTAGAGAGATAGAGCAATACATTGATTTTGTGCTAGGTGCAACAATCCTTACCCGACCTTGCTATGAAGAACATGAGTCATTGATACAATTTAAAAGACAAGGTAAGTTGACTAGAATGTATGCCAAGTGAGATGAATGTATTGAGACTTTTCCTTTTGTAATCAAGTACACATATGGTAATGAAACTTTTGTGGTTGGTGCATTAGCAAGAAGGTATGATCATATTGTTATTTTAGATGCAAAGTTTTTGAGATTTGAATATGACAAGAAATTGCATGCTAATGATGATGACTTTGCCAGTGTGTATGGAATACGTGAGAAAACATCGTTTGGTAAGTACTATAGACTAGATTGGTATTTGTTTGGAGAGAATAAATTTTGTGAGCCTACTACTCTTATGCGTAAGTTGCTTGTGCATGAATGTGGTTTGTTGGGTCACTTTGGTATAAAGAATATTTTAGGCATATTGCATGAACATTGGTGGGAATATTGTTTCCCATTCATTGAGTTTGCATATAGTTGGAGTGGTCACTTTGGTGTAAAGAAGAATATAGACGTATTGCATTATCACTTTAGGGAGTACGGTTTACCATTCATTGAGGTCGCATATAATTTGAGTGGTCATTTTGGTGTACGGAAGATTTTAGATATGTTTCAAGAACGTTTGTGGGAGTATCATTTTCCTTTCATTGACTTGTTGCATGAACGTTTGCGGGAGTATCCTTTGCCCTTGTTAGAATTTGCATATAATAGGACCATGCATATTACCATTTTTTATTCTTATCTTGAAATTGTAGATGGTTTTAAATTTTAATCCACTTACTCCTTTAACTTTGATACCTTTGTTTGTTGATGACAGGAGTAGGTTAGATAGACCTCTTTAAATTATTGAAAAAATTAATGATACTTCTTTATATCTAGTTGATCTTCTAGGTAAGTATCATGTGTCTGTTATTTTCAATGTTACTGATCTTTTTCCCTTTGATCCAGGTGGAGATTCGAAATCGAATCCTTTTGAGGAGAGGGGGAATAATGGGCCCCAAGGTGGACCAAGTCTTATAGATCCTTTGCAAATTCCAGATAAGACAATCACAAGATTGAGAGCTAAGAAGATCAAGGAAGCTATGCAAGGATGGGTGAAATCCACTTGGGACGAGTCTAGTAAGAGCCCAATATTCAATATGGGCTTGAGAGAAGAAGATCCAGTTTTCATCCATGTGATATGCTATGGAAGACAATACTTGGGCCTATTGTAATTGAAGGCCATGGACTTATTTATTTCATTAAAATGGCTTATTTTATTAGTCATAAGAATTAATCTAGAATAATTGAGCTTGGGGTATGTCCAGCCCACACGTCTTATTTCTAATGAATTAGGGTTTTTGGACTTTGATACCTTTGTTTGTTGATGATAGGAGTAGGTTGGATAGACCTCTTTAAATTATTAAAAAAATTAATGATACTTCTTTATATCTAGTTAATCTTCCAGGTAAGTATCATGTGTCTGCTATTCTCAATGTTACTGATCTTTTTCCCTTTGATCCAGGTGGAGATTCGAGGTCGAATTCTTTTGAGGAGATGGGGAATGATGGGCCCCAAGGTGGACCAAGTCTTAAAGATCCTTTGCAAATTTCAGATAAGACAATCACAAGATTGAGAGCTAAGAAGATCAAGGAAGCTATGCAAGGATTGGTGAAATCCACTTAGGATGAGTCTAGCAATAGCCCAATATTCAATATGGGCTTGAGAGAAGAAGATCCAGTTTTCATCCATGTGATATGCTATGGAAGACAAGACTTGGGCCTATTGTAATTGAAGGCCATGGACTTATTTATTTCATTAAAATGGCTTATTTGATTAGTCATAAGAATTAATCTAGAATAATTGAGCTTGAGGTATGTCCAGCTCACACGTCTTATTTCTAATGAATTAGGGTTTTTGGAAAGGTCTTGTATTTTGGCCAAGGACATATTTAAAAAATTATTATTTTATGTGAACTATGGTTTTAGAAGTTACTGTAGCGTGGAACTGTTCACGCTACAGTACCCGTAACACTATTCATTTTAGGATTTTTGGGGATTGTTATTTAAATCATTTGTAGTTTCATTTGAGGAGGAAAGACATTATTGAAATTGATGAATTTTATTAATTGGGAGTTGAGTTTATCTCCTCTTGTTCTTGATTGAACGTTTGAACTTATCAAAGATAAATTCACAACATTTGTGGTGTTCCTCCTTTGTAATCCGGGTTTTGAGACGAGTTCTTCAACGGATCTAGATTTTAATATAATCTAGGTTCTTGAAACGGGTCCTTAATGGGTCTAGATTCTTTATCCATAGACTTGAGTTTGGCTTTCTTGAATTAGTTTTTCAATATTGTTGTTGGGTCTCAAAGCAAGTCAATTGGGGTTTAGATCACAACAAGCATTCTTTAGTATTATAAAAAATATTGGGAGCAGCCACTATTTATCATTGCACACCACACACCCTATAAAAAAATATCTATATATCCTATAAAAAGCATCCCTACACCCTATAAAAACCTATAAGTGTGTGGTGTGAATCATGAATAGTGGCTGCTCCCTAGTAAATCCCTTAGTATTAACCCTTCAACAATAATTAAAGTGTTCTATAAATGTATGTCTATGTATATAAGGATGGTGCTATATACTATATATGCCGCCCAGCGTGTATTATTGGACATATCCTCTAGTATATTTGCACTTTTTAAATTTTTTTTAAATATCTTTAAATATTTAAAAAAATAAAAATTTATTAAAAATGAATTCTTTAACCATTTAAAAAAATAAAATATATCAACAGTCAAATTGAAAAAATAAACTCAGTCGTCATAGTATATTTTTCATATATATATATATAAACCGCACCACAAAGCACACATGCATGGTCCTTCCATTGTGTAATTGAAAATTTGAAATAAAAGGATCGATAATTCATATATTTTAGCTGATAATGCGCATAAGTAGTATATATCAAGCTGATAAAGACTGAAAATCTAGGTGAGATATGAGAGTACATCGACGTGGGGGCAGTCGGTGGAACTCTAAGAGCACGAGGCTGACATGAATCCAAGTGCGGCTTCACCGACCTTTTTGTCGCAATGGGCCGGTAACATGCTCTCATCAGTGACGTCGTACGTTCACTGTAATAAACGTTTCTAGGCATACCAAGATATGATTATGCAAAGTTCACATTAACTTCCCGATTTGGATCGGACTCTTACCATTCCAATTAAAAGTTAAAAAAAAAATTCTCAATTTATTATATATTTTTTGTGACTATTAAACACTTTTTTTTATTAGTTAATCAGAGCAATCTTAACTAAATATGTAAATGTAAAATAAGAACCTCATTTAGTTATTATAGACGAAAAGTTAGCTGTAATAGATTAGGCAAAGTCATAAAATTTGACTTTTAGCTACAATATTTATAAAAGTAAATTCAAATTTAGTCGAAAGTGTTCAATTAGCAAATATTTAGTTTATTGTTTTTTGGTAACACTCTCTCTCTTCCCTAAACATTTTTTCACAAAATTACTAGATTTTTTTGGCTTTTAATACAGCAATCAATGTCAACAAAGGTTATTAGCATTATATTAAATTTTGGATGAGTTTAATTATACATTTATAGTTATTAATATTAAATAAGCATTAAAAATATGATTTTTTAACCAATAATTTAATTAGAATATGATTATTATATATATGAGAATGGTAAAATATGATAAAAATAAATATATTAAAAATTTATTAAATTAATATTATTTTATTATTATATAGAGAATAAATAAATAATTCAATGTGAATAGAATAACTAAAAGTCAATTTCATTTCACATTCACCAAAAATATTTTTTTAACTTCAACTAATACATTGAAGATGCTCTCATCTTATTAACTTCACCAGCTGTAATGGTAATACCGTCCGAGGACCATGATCAAAGAATGCAGGTACACAACTTTAGTTAGTTATGACGAGATATACATAGCTGTTATTTTGGTACTGCATGTGCAGTTCGTGATCTGCTATTACAATCGGCACATCATATGATGGGTTAAGTTCTTAATAAATAAATAACCATCCTAAAGCTGGGTTAATCAGATCATTGTAGAAAGGGAAAAAAAATAATTTCAAAGTACTCATTAATGACGAAGCGCTAGCTAGCTTAAGGGTCTTCATCGTCAAGTCGCCGTATCAAAACAATTAGGCCTACTTTGAGCTGGACGCATCAGAAAGCTGGTAAGATAAATAATAATATGCAGGGTCCCGGATGTACCTGCCCAAAAAAGTCCCGACCTAAAGGCCGAAAGAAAAAGGGCATCATGATCACTACTACATCTAGTACTGGACGGCCAAGTACTAAAATATTAAAACCCAACAAAATTTCAATCTAGGATTATTGATGAAAACGATAGTGGAGCTAGAGCACTTGTCCCCCACGAAGAAAAATATCAAAAGCCTATATCTCTCTCAGCATTCGGACAAAATGACACCATCCCTTCTTCTGATCTGGATTTCTCCATCTCTTCCTTAGACGTGATCTCATGAATTTTCACCACCACCATCGACGTTCCATCTCATCGATCTACAACTAATTCCAACTTTCCGCCATGTTACGTGCACATGCTAGCTTCAAGTTGTAATTAATACGTACTATCACTTCAGAATTAGCCGATGATCATCATCCCGAGGATATATATTGTCTTTTTCTTCTTCTTTTTAAACACACTTTGGTCATCAGACAAATTTTTTCCACCTAGGAATAATGAAAACGAGGCAGCTAGCATTAGTCCCCACGAAGAAAAGTCTTCACTCAGACAAAATGAGACCATCCGGCCTTTTGGGTTCTCCATCTACATGGATTTCTCTCCTCCTAATTGACTGACAAATTCTCACCACTCATGTATGTGCCACCATCGTTATCATTTACTTCCAACGTACCATGTTACAGTATCCGATCGTTCTCAATTAGCACGGTCCTGCAACGTCTTTATATAATGATAGCCCAACCAAATTAAAATGCCAATAAATTGTGCTTGTACGTAGTACCGTCATGACTTCGAAATTCTGATCCGGTGGTTATTGCGAGGGAATTTTGTTTTCTTTTTTCCTAACTAGAAAACTACTACATTTTACACCTGTCCAGCTTCGACAAGACGTACGTTTTAACTTTACATTTCAAATTATCAAAACAATAACTATTACGGTCTACATCATCCGTCAAGATCATTTGAGTACTATTAGCGATTATATATAATAGAATTAGACAGACCAATTACTATTTGTTAGTCTTCTCACTGTTAGAAACATGTACAAGTTTAGACCAATTTCTGGCAGATGATCATGGTTTGCCAAAATGAGTCATGTTACTGGTTACAGATCAGATCATTCCTCACAGCTTTCAATTAAAGCATTTGATGGGATCATATATATGTGCTTGATAGATCTCGCTTGCCCTCATGCACGCTACAACATATAGTGGCTTTTGTCACAAGTTTTTTTTTTTTTTGCGGCATGCTGTCGTGGAAAAAAGTGACATTCTGTCATCAAAATTAATGAAGAGAATAAATATAGACATTTTTTCATAAGATTGTCATAGTCGATAATGTTTAATGGCAAAAAAAATTTTTCTACCATTTTCGTAATTTTTGTGACCAATTTGTTTCCTAAATAATAAACTTGGGTAACATATGAATCTTTACTAAGAAAATAGTTATTGTGACGAGTTAAATTATCTTTTTATCGTCAAATAAAGTCGTCACAACAAACTATTTAATTTTATACCCTTGTCAGTGTGGCTTATATACTTTTGCACAAATATTCAAGTATATATATATATATATAATATATGGTTGTTTTCAAACTGATGAATACGTACGGTTAATTTTCTTCTGTTTTTTTATGGGTTTCTAGAATGTATCTTGCATATATAGTTTAGAAAACCGTAGGCAAGTTTTTTTTGTAAGGCTTTGCTCTTTAATTTGGATTTTTGTGACTCTCAAAACCTTTTGCAAGTGAGGACTATCAATAATTTTGCAATAATAAGCATCGAATCACATATTATTTTGATTTGAGAATGGAATTAGATGTGTGAAACAGTACCAAAGTGTATTTTCCTTGTCCTTTTTTTAGCAAGATTGAAATCAAAATTCATGTCTTAATGGAATTGGTTGAAGCGCCTACATATAAATTAGCCTCAACAAATTACATGTTAAGCAAGGCAAAAGCTCCGTAAATTGAAACTGATATTTACATGACATGATCAGGTGGTACATGCAGCATTCGCAAGTACAAGTAGAAAGACAGACAAAACTATGAAAGCTAAACCTGGGTTGGGTTATAGCACAGCAAAAGGTGCAAAAAGATGAAACGACAAACTTAACTCGGAAAGTAAAGAAAACAACATTCAAGCCAAATCAGGAAAATATGTGGAACGGTACTTGAACCATTCTCCATGCACCTAATATCGGCAGGTTTCTCTGTTCTACCAAAAAGGTCTAGATCTCTTGGAGCCAGTCGAAGGAAGGTTAATTTCTGGAACGGTGAAACCATCCTCCATGCACCTTCTGTTGAATTTTATGCTTGTAGCTTCCTTCCTCTCTTTGAACGCATTCTGCCCTGCTATTTTCTGAGGACACTGAAGAGCAGGTTGTTGAGGGACCCAAACTCCGAAACTAATCTCAGGCGAGAAAGTATCCGTATTGCTCTCTAGATCAGCATCCAGAAACGGCATTACACTGTCATCACTCTGCTTTCAATTACAAACATGGAGAATATTACACTTGAGATCCAAAAGTGAAGCCAAAAGTGTTTGGATTTAGCGATGCAAACCTTATAGAAACCAAAGGGAGTAGGAATTGAATCTAGAAAGTCCTCAACGTGCCATCCCGGAAGAGTCTCTATCAAGTACTCCGATATGCTACTTGTTTGGTTCGATGGCAAGTTTTGATCATCTCCTTTGTGATCAGTGACTAGTGTTGTTGTGGTCGAAACTGGGTTTTTGGCCAGCAAAGTTTGCTGTGAATTTGTAAGATCAGAAGCAGGAACTGAGTTATTGATCCTAGGCTGAGACTTGTAATCAGGAACAGAATCATAGCCGTTGGTTGAAACAGAGTTAGAGGAGGAGGAGGAGGACGTATAGAGAGTAGCGGTAGAAGAGAGCTTAACCCCTGTAAGAAGAAACCTATTATGCTTCTGGGTATGCTCGTTGGCCGTGTGAATCGGAAAATCACACTCTCTGCACAGAATCGCTCTGTCCCGCTGACAGAACAGAAAAGCTCTTCTCTCCTACAGAGAACCCACATCATATAACGAAATACAAAAGTCCCGTTACGCAAATTAACAAGTTCATAAAAAGGAAGAAAATAAAACATTGATTTGCCAAGAACGTGCAAGTATCAGCCAAAATAAGGCCTTTGGAATTTGTGGCGATCTATACCTTGCAAATATCGCAGAGAGGGACTTGTTTGGAAGATGGGTGGAGAAGAGAGAAGCGTTGATGCTTGGAGGCGAGCTTGTTGGCGTGGTGGACGCGGTGGTCGCAGGCATCGCAGAGAGCAGCCTCGTCGGCGGTGCAGAACACCGAGGCCTCGTCTTTGCCACAGACATCACACTGGATCTTCATCTGTCGGTTGGTTTAATTGGACGGTGTGATTGGGGATATAGCAGAAGAGAAGAAGGAAAGGTAGAGAAATGCGGTTTAAAAAGATAGAGGTTTGACACTTTGAAGAGAAGGAACTGAGAAAGTCACAATAAAGGGACAGAAACATACAGTATTAAAGTTTGTAAAAAGATCCAGGCAAACATGGGGGATCAAATTTCAAGCTATTTTGTCCTTTTTTTTAAAATGACATGGCCCTTTTTCGTTTTTTTAAGTGAAATCCAGTACCACTGCATTATATGTTTCCGTTCAGTGAGTTCCCTCATAGCTAGGTTTTACACCGAAGTAGTGTTAAAATCTTCAAATTTTACAGCTGCACAAGATCGGGCCACCACCGAGGGTGCCCGTAGAAATTAAGGTACCAGGTGACTTTCACAACTTCTAGTAATTTACTAATTTATAGGGTAAGGTAGGCTACTCTTAAGCAAAGAAAAAACTATTCACACGTGTTAAATCTTATTCTTGTAACACCGTGTAGAACATTTGTGTCATGATATTGTTCAATATTACTTGTATGATATTATCGTTAACGTGTCAGATAGTAGTAAAGCCAATGATATTTGTTACGAACATATTCATGAGAGATTAGAAAATCACTAGCTATATATCAATGTCTAAAAACATATATAATATTGATCAAAACAATAAAATCTGTTTCTGAGTTAGATGGAAAGTATTAATGGGACTCAATATTTAGAGTACCCAAGTGAAGTCATGAAACACTTTTCAGAAACTGGGACTCATTTGGTTGGAGCTTTCACAGCTGAGAGAGTCTGGGGACCATGCTCTCTACTGCCGGCTTTGTCAATTGCCAACTCATCAATTTGATCTGTAACTTGTTTGAAATGCCTCAGCAGGTCCACTTTTGCAAGTCCATGATAAAAAATAAAAATAAAAATAAAAAATTACTGATTGGTTTATTCATTTACTTCTAGAAAAGCTATAAAAATAAAAATAAAAGAAGAGTGAGTGCAGAGATAATGATCCTATAGAGTAGTGTAGATCTCTTTTTTCTGTTTGTCCACAAATGGGGAATGGCTAGGGGGACCCGTCTTTATTTGCGGAAAGGGAAGCATGGGATGCTTTTAAAAGCGCACTTTCAAGAGCCCGAGCAATTCTTTGTGATAGAATAAAGGGCATTGTATAGGATCGAATAGCAGAAGAGTCTGGGAGCTTTTCTCAGAGTGTGTGCATGTGTGTGTAATTGCCTCATAAATAATAAGTACGGAGGCTAATTTGTGTCAGGTCATGGGCAATGACGACGACTTTGCAATCTCTCTATCTATCTATCTATAAATCTCGTCCCTTCCAAGGAATATTATTGTTATTTTTTGCAGCCAATTTCCTTCTTTCTATACACATACACACTTTGTCGTTAACTTTGTACTATATTTCTCGAGATGGCAGATCCATCTAAGCAATAATTCCTTAACTCTCTGTAGACTGTATATATAAATATATATACACACACTTTGGTCGTTAATCGGTTGTGTTATTTGTTAACCAATTGAAGGGAGATTTAGGTTGAGAAGCTAACGAGAATACTCAGATTAATATATATATATATATATATAAAATAAGTTCTTTTCTCCAGACGGGTTTATTTATATTAAAGTTCACAAAACCAGGGCCAACTACCAATTGAATCTAACCACGTACGCATGCATCCACATCACAGAGATATGAAGAATCTTCGTAATCTTGATGATTGCCAGCTATATAGTCAAATATTATAATCAAAGACCCACTGCATCATGTCCTTTAATATTATAAATGATCATTCTAGGACCATGTGTATAGCTTGTTAATTAAAATTTGATCATATATGGTATAATATTGTATTTGACCCACAAATACCTCCGATAGCGACTCAATTGTTTTATTTATCATTTGGTTGGTTTTTAAATAATATTGGAAAATTAAGTGCAACAGAAACAGTTTAAGCTACAAAGACGCATGCAGATTGTGATATGCACGTGGTAAATATCTTGATCCTGATAATACAATCCTTTCAACTTTAAAATTCGAACCATTTTAGATGTAAATAATTTTGATATGTAGGTAGTATTTATTTTTTTTGGAATTATTCGAAGGATAATTAAAAAGAATTAATTTATCGAGAATTTAAGCACTTTAATTAAGTGAAATTTTATTATTGAAAACTGTTAAAACAAAAACTCAACTTATGAGATATAGATCCTCTAGCTAACTGAACCACAAAGTACGGACTTAAATACAGGATTAAAGTTGGAAGCTGGTGCAAGCGTAGTCTTATCGATTAGACTCATCCTTAATCGATGGTTAGGTCAGGTCAGGTCAGGTCATGATCTCATTCTCGAGTATGAGTTTTGATGATGGGAGAAACATATAACTCCATGTCAGTATCCCTAAATGCATATCATTAAACTTAACCATTTACTTTTGATGCTTTGTCTTCTGGTGTACGTTGTTGACATGGTCCCTCCTAATCCTAATCATCGCTGTAAAAGGTGTTCCACTTTGTCATGAGAATCATTTTGAGTCGTGCTGCATGCACCTACTAGTCCGACAAATTGTTATTTTTTTAAATATATTTTTAAATATATAAAAAAAATTACGATATTATTTAAAAATATTTTTTTAATCACTAAATTTAAAAAAAAAAAAAAACTTATCGAAACCCATCATTAAGAAAAGTAGCATTATTCAATAATTTTGTGGAGATGCCGCGTTTATTGTATTTTTCTCTCTTTTATATTGTTCAAAGGTATATTCATCCATATTGATTGATGTTATATATATGCTAGCTTTCTAAGACGTTGTAATTAAGAATCTTAATAAGAACAAACGATGGATTGATCGGTCGATTAGGAGTTGTCGGCATCAGGGTACTGTAAGCTGATAACGAACGAATATTTGTGTTCATTGTTTGATTCTAATACCGTTCATTTGGACCAAAATTGATCATGATCAGTCGAATTGCTGTGACTGATCAACGTACAGAATAAGAACAAAAGAACATACCAGGCACTAAGTGCATGTTTGGGATTACGGTAGGAAATATTGCTTATAACTTTAGGGTTTATAGCTTATAACTTAAATAACAAGCTCTACTATTAAAAAGTTATTTATTGTTTGGTAACCATGTCTCTAAAGTACTTTTAAAGTTAGTTATATTAATTTTTTTAAAATATACAGTTATCTACAGAAGCTTTTCGATAAAAGCTTCAATTTGGTGCTTTTTAAAAAAGTAAATTTTCAGTTTTTTTAGGTAATTAAAGCACTTTTTATAAATTTTCCAAACACATCATTTTTTCTTTAAAAGAGCTTTTAAACAATTAAAAATACTTTTTAAGCTTTCAAACGCAATCCCAAACAGGCTCTAAGTGTAAGGGTGGAAGCTGAAATATCTCACGGGGCAGTGCTACTCCCACCGTTGGGAGCACCCGTCAGGGCTCCTACTAATACTTTTTAAGATATTTATTTTTGTTTTGTATTTTTTTATGTATATATTTTTTAATACATTTAAACATTTTTTAAAAAATAAAAAAATTTCTAATATTATTAAAAAATACTTATTTAATCATTAAGTAAAAATAATAATAAAATCGCAACGGTAGAAACCAACAGAAAAAACCATTGGTAAGAGTAGCATTATCCTATCTATCTTATCTCATGCTTCCCGTGAATTCAACTCAAACATGACATGATACGAAATTAGTAAGTTTCGATTTTATATAAATGAATTTGGGTCAAAACGAGTTAACTTATTAAGGCACGATTAATAAACAGGTCTAACCGCTTAACTCAAAATCAAACCCACAATAACATGTTTAATTTTTATCAAAATTACAATTTTCCTATTGGAAAAAGCTAGGGATCCCGCTCCAATTTTTTTCCTTTTTTTTAACCGAGTGATTAGGAAAATATTTTTTAATAATTTTGTGAATTTTTTTATTTTTTTAAAAATATTTAAATGTATTAAAAAATGATGTAAAAAAACAAAAATAAAATAAAAATAAAAATTTGCCTAGCTGGAGCTCCTAGCGGGAGCCCCAAACGGTGGGTGTAGACCCACCCTTTTTCTATTATTGGGTTTTAATATTAATATTTCTAAATATTCTTATGTTTTTATTTTTTGAATTGTAATTTTGAACCTATACTCATATTTGTTATCGTTAAATTTATAATATTGGTTTTGTTATAAGCTAAAATCTGAAAAATATTGATTTTTTTTTATTAGGTAGTCTTATTATTATTTTTAGATATTGTGGCTACTAACAACTATAAATTTTAATTTTTTGTGAAATTATGTTAATTAAGTCAAATGAGTTATACAAGTTAGTTCAATCCATTAACATGAAACTGGTTGAAATGAACCATATCGTGTTGACTCATTTCTAATTAATTAATAAATGAGTCAAAATGGGTGACACAATACAACTAATCGTGTTTATAGATTTTGAAGGTCTAATAGGCCTTATAGCTTAATGGGTTATGTTCCAATTAATCTATATAGTCGAATTTCCATGACTTAACATGACATGAACACAACCCATGAACACGAATTGTCACCCCTGCTTAAGTGGTACTCATATATATATATATATATATATTTCCTATATATTCCCCTTTTAATTAGGCTTTAATTGTTCAATGCCGTCGTACATTTGTGGGTCTAGGTCACTAATTAATTATAAAATATTCATCCTAGCTCGATCTATATATATTATATATGTACGTACGTACGTACGTATGTATGTATACGAAAAAAGTAATACTGTTTTGTTAATTAGTTAAATCAAATGGCTAATTAACTGAGCATTCTCTATCTAGAATATTTTGTAATTTTTATTTACACATCCGACTGCTAAAAATAAATAGCAAATGTTCTCGATCGGAGTGTGCTAAGGTGCATGGATGGTGAGCGTAGAAGCTACTAGCTAGCCCTTGATGCCAAAAAAAGGCTCTTCAACATCTTTAACAACAATAATAATAAATTAACAAACTGGCCTCTGCAGGATATAAAAATTAACAAAAAAAAATTACATATTCATTTAAAAACACTTACTTGATCATTAAGGTTAAAAATTTTTTTTAAAAAAAATTCAATAGTGGCACTGGTGATTTCCATAAAAGTTTAGTCATCGTGACTCATGGGGTATATAGAACGCACGAGGGCTCCTTCCATGGACACTACCTAGCGTCCAGTTTCCACGTGCCAATTACCAGTAGTATTGCCACTAGCTATCTCTTTTCATCTAACACAAAAGGGTGGATACAAATTATAAGGTTGTTGTCTGTACATCTATATTATATATATCTTATATATTCTAAGCGGCAATAAGCAGGCAGGAGTTGTATAACTCGTTTCTATCAATTTTGCCCCTACTTTTTGTATTTCTTCCCTTTGTCCCTCAGGTCTGTTCTCTAACGATTTTGACCTGCTTTGTATTCATTTTCCCTTTCTGCTTATGTTGCCGTTCTTATTACTGATTTAATCGTGTATTTATGCTTTTGTCCTTACTTTTAAACTGCTTGGTGGATTTCTTTTCTCTAAATCGTGTTAATTCTAGAAGATCTGCTTACTAAGTTCCATCTGTCTAAATCACGTAATTCCAAAATCACCGCTTCCTTTCACCGACCTCTGGTGTTGTAATTAAAATCATGTATTGTCTGCTCTTGTTTAGATTTTTTCTTCCATTCTTGTCCCTTAAAAAAAAACGGTTTTTGTGAACAAGGAAAAGGCCATCTTTTTTGCCGTGTCTATTTTTTGTCTTTTTACATTTGTAGGTGTTGTCTTCTCTACTCATTTTTTCCAATTTTATCCTTGATTTTAAAAGAAAATTGAAACCGAATGAAATTTTCTCTACTATTATTGTCTTTTTACACTCTTATTGATAGAGTGACCATAATGTATTAAATAAGCATAAAGCTTAGGAAGTTTTAGATTAAAAACATGTTACATACTTGTTTAATACATTAAAATAGAAGTAAGGAAGTTTGAGGCATGACTAAAATAAAAAGAGAATGTTTTATCTGTTTAAGTGTTTTATCTGTTTAGGTCATACTTGGACACACGGCAGCATATTTCCAAAAAGAAAAAAAACTCTTAAGTGTTTCACTAATGCCCTTCGCCCTCTCACTCTCTTTTCTATTTCATTTCTTGCCCTAGCATCCAATAATGAACCGCACGGAACAAAAAAGAATAACCACCCACTTATGGAAGATTTAAGAGAGGAAGTGGAGGAAAGGCACAAGGACGAGAATAAGAAGGGGAATAATCATAGGGCAGAGGCATCATTATCATTGGGGGGAAGAAGTTTACGTTTTCAGAGTCGATTTTGGGGAGATTTTCATTCTTCTTCAGAAAAACCATAGTTTGCTATGCTTTGTTTGTTTCTTTTCGTGAAAACATTTACTATGTGTGAGTAAATCCCTAACCTAGGCTCGGGTGTCCCTTGAATGGGTTGTGTTTTCTAGGGTTTAAGATATCTCTTCGTGTTTAGAAAGTGGTATCCAAAGAGGTTTCTACCATCCATTCTATGATGTTGTTTTGAGGATTTGCTTACTAACCCTTGGTTCATCATTTACTAAAAGGGTACGGTGGAATCTTGGGTTGGGTAAGATCCTAGTTTCAGTTAGCACAATTCATGATAGTTTGGTATTAATTTGATGGAGATTATTTCAAGAATTGTACTGCATATGCATGAATCGTCTATATCATCCGAACACTTCTATTCTTGACCGAAAGAGTGCTTGAAGGAATTGTGAAGTCCTAAACCCTTTTGGGAATTCAATCTGTGAAAGAGAACCCGTAGCCTAGCTAGGTGTTTGAGAAAAGTTTGTTTTAGACATCAAAAAATTGTTTTGAGTTCTTTTTCTTGTGAAAATAACCAAGTTTAAATATCTTTAAAAATAACATAGGAGATCCAACAAAAATAGTTACATTGTTCCAACAGGAAGGAGATAGCATTAAGAAAAAAATCATCATTGTCCTTGTGCTAGATCAGGATAATCGAGTGCTTGTTTCCATTCTTTGAACCAAGTTTTTCCACATTAATCATTCTAAGATTTTAAGCAATAAAGACATTCTCACTTTGCATAGCGAAAACATCTCAGTTTAGTTCTTTAAAGTTTTAATCATTGTGAATTCGATCTTGGGACTCGATTTCCTTAGAGACAATCTCACACCTTCTGCACTTGGGAGGCATTAAAATAGAAGAGACACTCACCAACTGACCCATTACATAATAGTGGACACCACTAACCCATTACATAATATTAAATAACCACTAACTCATTACATAATATTAAATAACCATTAGCCCATTACATAATATTAAATAACAACTGGCTCCACATAGCTGTCCCAATGTTCCTCAATGTTCCACCGAGCTCTTTCAATTTCTGAATCAATCCACCGCTCACTTTTTCATCTCCCAATGTCTTCTACTCACAACAATCCATCTTTCAATTTCTGGATCAATCCACCGCTCACTTTTTCCTCCCTCAGTGTCTTCTACTCACAACAATCCACCTCTAATCCCCTCACTTTTCCTATAAATACCCGAGTTGCCCAACCAAAAAAAATAAAAAATAAAAAAACAAAACCCTCATAAAAACTTTGTAGAGGAGAAATCGGTGCTCTTGAGCTTTGCATCTTCACCAGGAGAGCCTCTGGGTTGGCTACGAAGTGATGCCATGCTCTAGCTCTGGGTTTGCTACAGCTGGAGTGCAACGATAGGACTTTGCAAAGGAAAAAAAAAAAAACCCTAAATGAAGCATAGACTGCAGGACTTTGCAATTTCTTTTATATCTGTTCTCGCGTGTCTTTGCTATTTATTTATAATAATTTTATTCAATTTGTAGATTTTGTAATTGCTTCGCTCGCACTTCGCAAGAATCCCTATATGTTTTTGTTCGTCTAACATAATCTGGAAAACCATTAATATGAGTATTTTTAGTCAAAAAGAACCCAAACAGTTTTATTAGTTACTACCACCAATGGGTTTGATTTCTGAATTTTTGAATTAGTGAACAACCACAAGAAACGGAAGAACAGCAAACTGCTCACATAAACAGTATCTGAAAAAAAAAATTCAGATGTGAAAGAAAATTACATTTAGATGTGAATAAGGAAGAAAATATTATAATTTATTTTTTTATTTAAAAAATCAAATAAGAAAAAGGAAAATTCAAATAGATTGAATAAAAACTTTAAACTCAGTAAAAAAATCAAACAAGAACATCAAAATATATATAATACATGTGAAGATCTAAAAAGATTCTTAATACAAGAACGAAAATTCAATATACAGAAATAAGAAGAAAAATATAACAATTTTCCAGATCTAAAGAATAACCTTCGGATATGTAAGGACTCAAAAAAAAATTTAACCAAAAAAAGGAGAACAAAATCTTAATATACAGAAAGTGAAAATAAAATACCTATATACTGTGAGAAACCCTAGAAAAAGAACAGAGAAGACGAAGTTAACTAGGGAAGAGATGGGGGGAAACTGAGGGTGATGCCTTTTTATCAAACACTTTAAACTTCGATAAGTTTAATAAAAAAATCAAACAAAAGCAAATCGAAATATAATCTATAATAGCTATGTAGATTTTTAAAAACAAAATTCTTCAACTTAGCCAAAAAAACTTAACAGGCAAAATGAATATAGATCGAAATGAGTAAACTTTTCCAAACCCACAACTTCCACAGAGCCTCAGATCATACCCAAAAAAATATGCTCCATACCGAGTAACGAAAATCACACGAGAAGATGCATATCCAACCCAAAAAAAATCAAACAAAAATAAATCTAAAATAATCTATAATACATGTGTAGATCTAAAAAAAATCTTCAAGTTAGGCTAAAAACTCATACTGACAGAGATGAAATGAATATAGATCAAAATGAGTCAACTTTTCCAAACCTACGACTTCCACATAGCCTTAGATCATATCCAAAAAACCATTCTCCATACCAAGGAACACAAATCACACAACAAGATGTATATCCAACAAAAAAAAGGAGAAGAAAAACCCAATATACAAAAAGATGAACAAGAAAATAAAAAAATGTTCAAATATGAGAAATAAACTTTAAGATTTTTAAGGATTTGCACAAAAAAAAAATGTGACAAACAAGGAAACAGAAAGACAGAGAGATTTAAGAGATGAAGAAGTAGGGGTTCTTCTTTGTTTCGTTGAGCAACGCAAAATAAGGTTAGGCAAGACGACGATGTCGTGTTTGAATTGGCGTTGGTGCGGCTAAGAGCAAAGTCAGGAGATGGAGAGAAAGAGAAAAAATAGAGATAAGAAGAAAGAGAGAGAAGGGAGAGAAGCATCTAGAAAGTGGGTTAGGAGGGAAAGGGTTTTGAAAGAAAATGAGGGGGTGTCGACGCCGAGAGAGAGAAATAGAGTAGAAGAAAACAAAACTAAGAGCATGTTTGAGATTAAGTTTGAAACCTTAAAAAATGCTTTTAATTGTTTAAAAGCTCTTTTAAAGAAAAAATGATATGTTTGGTAAATTTATAAAAAGTGCTTTAATCACTTAAAAAAGCTAAAAATATATTTTTTTTAAAAGCACCAAATTGAAACTTTTATCAAAAAGCTCGTGTAGATAACTATTATATTTTAAAAAAATTAATATAACTAACTTTAAAAGTACTTTAGAGATATGATTACCGAACAGTAAATGACTTTTTAATCGTAGAGCTTGTTATTTAAGTTATAAGTTATAAGCCTTAAAGTAATAAGTTATATTTCCCACCGCAATCCCAAACATGCATTAAGGCTTCTAGATGTCTAAACAGTGTCATATTGGGTTGGAGTGGGCTAGGTTGGCCTTTTCGTAGGAAATTGGGAAGAGGCTTTGGGCTTCAATTTTTTTTTTAGCTTGACACGTGAGAAATAAATAATCTTATAAATGATTTTGAATTTAACTATTAGCCTATAGTCTGTTCAATTTTTTTAAAAGAATTAATATGCTAATTGCTCATAAATTTGTAATAAGAAAATAAAATCTTCATTTTTTTAAATTTTTTCAGTGTTATATTTCCTTTAATTTATACTATAATAATTAATCCAAATTTAGTAATAATATTTGAAAACTTTTACAACTTGTAATTGGGGCTTGGGTACAAAATTGGGTAGTGAGGATTTGGACTTCATCCCTATTTTTTTTTTGTACAAGTTTAATTCTTCCATTTGCTGTTGCATTACGTACATGGTAAACAATTTATTTAAAAAACTTTATTCCATTTCTCATTTAAATAGAATATAAATTTCATGTTGGTTTTTAATAATATGCTGTCATATATATCCAACATATATTATCTCATGTTTTAATACTTCACTTTAATTATCTATCAAAACTCTTAGGGAAACACAAAATAATGGATTACTCGAAGAAATAATTGGAAAAAATTTCAATATGCCAAGTGAATCAGTTTCAAACAGTTATGTCGACTCAATACGAAAGCTTTCTAAAATTGCAAAAACCGTCTAATATGCACCACCAATGACATTAAAATTTTATTGTTTAAAATCATATCTCTTATTTCTATTTAAAATGATTTTACTTCTATATTTAAATAATAATGATTTCCATAAATATCTATTCTTTATTAGTATTTGATGCACTTAACAGTTCCATTTTAATGCAGCAGACAACATTTTTGGTTAGAGGAAGATTTCCAATGGTTACATCGACCATTCTACTGCATGTCCTGCATAAATTGTAACAAAGCAATTGGACACAAATAGGACGATAACTTTTTATGTTACAATTGTAAAAATATGACTATCTCACAACCAAGGTAATCATTTCTTGTGATATCCTAAAATTATAAATTTCTACATTATAATTAAAACATATTAACTATTAACATTAAGAAATAATAATTTCTTCATTAATTTTAGATGTCGAGTGCATCTAGAAGCATATGACGACAGCGCATCCACAACAATAGTTGCTTTTGGATCCACAATAGAGTAGATCATGAATTATACAACGAAGGATCTTACAGAACATAGAAGCTAGGTAAAATCTATACTCCTAAATGCGTTTGAAAATTTTAATGCATTACCTCTTAATATGTTTTCATCATTACAGGAGCACCTCCCATATGTGGAGACTATTGCAAACCAAATTCGACAAAAAGAATGGATAATACTCCTAGGCGCACAAATCAACGAATACAGACAATTGTGCCAAAATAAACTTAATGTTCTGTATGTTAATAACCTCCCCAAAACAATATCATAACTGTTTGAAATATTTTCTTTCAAACTTTCGATGATTGTAATATATAAGTACAAAGCATCCATGTGTAGTTATAAATACGTTTGTGAAAGTGTTTGTATTATAGTTATAAATACTTTACGTATAATATATGTGCATGATATGTGTTGTAAGCAAGGAGAAAATTCTTAAAATATAGATGAAACTCTGCCTATTTATAGTTATATATTTAAGACATAACAAAAATCATCAACTGGCCCACGTGCATCACAGGTGCTGCCTTACTAGTGTGTATAGATATATGTATTGCAAGTCTCATTCATTTGATGCATGGTTAATATTGCTGTTTTCTCAATTCACACTTGAATACAGCTATGTGAGTGCAACTTACCTTTAAAAAAAGAGTGATACAATTATAAAGAGATTATACAAAATTAACCTAATTGACGTGGTTTTATATGATCTAAGCCTGCAACCCGACTTGGAATCATCAGATCTACGCCCGACCCGACCCGAGTGTGACTCATTTTGGCACCAAACCGACCCGACTCAACACGAATAGAATACAACCGGGTCGAACCCGTATACCCGATAATGACCTCTCGCAACTCAAGCAAAGCGAATCCTCAACTCAAGAAATTTGGGGCATGTCCCCTTCCATCACAACCCTCCACACAGAGATGACCTCTCTAAACTCAAGCAAAGACACTCCGAACTCAAGCCAAGCAAACCCAACTCGAGAAATCTGGGGGATGGCCTCCTTCCTCACACCCCCTCCATCACAACCCTCCACGCAAAGTAGAAAAACAAAATAGCACTCCATCTGCTTTACCCTTATCTCTCTCCCCCCCAGCAATCTTCTCTTCTTCGTTCTTTAAAAACTAGGAGCTTCCTCGTAGCTTTTTGCCACAGAGAATGAGAGAAAAAAAAATAAAAGTGAAGATAAGAAAATAAATTAAGAAATGAGGAGCTGTATGTGTTGTACTAGGCCTGCAATTGTGCCGAAACCAATTGAAAATAAGACATTCGTCTCTAATTGCCTTACGGGTCCTTGTTTCTCATTTCTACAGGTACGCCACGTTCAAGAGCAGAGTCACGGAGATCTTTGAGAAAGCTAATGACCGAGGAAAGAGTACGGGAAGCATCACGCGAACCAACATCTTTCTCTTCCTCAAAAGTTGATGAGCTAGATGACGAAGGGATATGGTCAACAACTGATTTTAGACAGCATGAGTGGGTCTTGATAAAATTGAAAAATTTCAAGAATGATGATGAAAAAGGGCCCCCCAGACAAGCTTTGGGTGAAAAATCTACTTTATTTTGTATCCTTACCGTGGATGGAGTTTGACTACTTGGTGGGCGATAAAGCTTTGGGTCTTTTATGAGCTCTGCCCTTCATTTTCATTTTCCCCCTCCTAGCTGAGCAATATCGGGTATTGTTATCCAAAAAAAGATTCTTTTTTCCACACGTTGAATGTAAAGTTCTCTCTCCATCCAAATTAGAGGGAAGTCTTTATGTGCGCCTCCAAAGATTGTGAACTTAACGTAATACATTTCTCCCAAAGGCACTTCAACAGAAGCGTCTAAACCAATCACGTATTCCAATCAGGAGATTCCTCAAACAAAAATCGCGCACCGCCCCCAATCACCAACCCATTTATCGAATGAAAAAGCCAATTCTGGCCCAAATTTCACAATATGTGTATGAAGTTGTTTGCATAATCCAGGCGACAAAAACGTCGAGAACGATGAATTGGCATCTACAGGTTTCGCACGAAGCAATAGTAAGAGTCACGGGCTTGGGTTATTGTATTTGGACAACTAATGGACTGCAGACTCTGCAGCATATTGTAATCATGGAGAATCGGCGTCTGAACCAAAAGTAGATTTTTCATTCCAAAACCACCAAAAATCGGCGATGAAGCGTTGCAATGAAGATAAACCAGTGCTTTTCCGAAAGACACAACCTGCAACTCAAGGTCGAGAAAGAAGTAGTGGCGGCTAGGGTTTGAGTCTGAGAAATTAAGAATTGAAGTCTGAAGATGATATTCGGACGGGTTGAGAGCAACATTAAAAACCCGTTAATAGTCGGGTCTCCAAACCGATCATATAACAACCCGATATAATTCGGGTCGGGTCACCTTGAACGGGTTCGGTTTTACGGGTCATCTGCACAGCCCTAATATGATCCATTATATCTATTTTATAATAAAAGTAATTTTATATATAATCTGTTGAATTACATCAAATCACGTCAATTTATAAAATTATTTTGATGTAATCTCTAGATAGCATATAGATCCCATGTAAATCTTTATAAGAGTACAGGTTTTGAAATGAACTTATCTGACTTGGAAAGCTCAACATGCTAACCATCAAGCTGCTTAATTACTTAATTATGTTAGAATATGCAGCTTGAGCTACACGTTCGCATCAAGCTGTATACTCACTCACTCAATTCAAGCTTTGGAACTAAGATGTTGGCAATTATATATTGGTAAAATGTATGAATAAAATAACATTAATTAGAGGCTCCCCACGTTGAAAAGAAGCCACTAAACTACAATTAAGGACAGCATGCAGCATAAGAGCATTTTATTAATACTAGTAGTTGGGCAACGTCCAATGGACGTTCATCCAGTATATAGAAATATTATTTTTAATAATTAATATTATTTTTATTAAGAAATTTTTTTAATTAATAATGTAATATTTTTAGAAAGAAAAATATAATTTCTAACATCAAATAGTAAGATAGATTTAAATTGGTTTTAAAAAATTTAAAATTAAAATATTATTATTTACTACTGTATATGCTCTTGGGTATGGTTAGAAACAACAAATACATGAAGAAAAAAAAAGAACATTGAACCAAAACTGTGTAGTACAGGAGACAAACCGTTAACAGTAAAATAACGTGTTTTCTTAGTTTAATAAATCGATTATTTTTAAAAATTTATATAAATTTTATAAAGAAATAAAATACTAAGGTTTTTATAAGATATTATTATTTGATTTTAATGTTGCATAATGAATTTAAATTGATAAATAAATAATATTTTATTGAAATAATTGTATTCGTAAATGTAGTTGGTAAATAGATTTAAACTTAATTATTTTACATTTCTCTTTATTTATATAAGGAATGAATAGAAATTTTAAATCACATATATAAATTTATATAGAATATATATTTATATAATAGAATATATATTTATATATCTAATATACCTCCTAATAAATGATCATCAATGCATGGGTTCTAGGATCGATGCATACTGCATGAACTTTGATAACTATAAATTTATTCATAAGTGATTGGGAAGAGAGAGATTAAAAAAATAAGAACTTTTAAGAATAGAGAGAGTCACTTTAATTTATTCATGCAACTAACGGCGTTAATTTTAACGGTAAAACAATAAAAATAGTTAAATCAATAAAAAGATACATAAGAACATTAATCATGCACGCTAATAAAGAAGGCTTGGCCCTAATTCAAGTTTGGTGATCTATAATTGCAATAGCTAGCAAGCTGGAATAGCGTGCATGGATGAGCTCTATATATACATATATCTGTGTGTGTGGACCGACCGGCACATTAATCCACTCAATTCCTGGACCACTTATTACTAGGCCTGTGCAAAAGGCCGATGGGCCGATCAACCCGTGCAACCCATGCAGCTCCAATCCAACAAATTCGGTTTACATCAAAAGTCGGTTTTCAATCTATCGGAACCGATGAACGTCGGGCCATCCCTTTGAACCCTCAATTTTTCTTCACTTTCCCTTCAACCTGCGAGTCTGCGATGAACGTCAGGCCATACCGCTTGGGTTTATTCTGGAACTGTGAGTCTGCGATGGAACTTGGCGTTGGGCGCAGAGCAGAGAGATGTGGAGCACGGTGTTGCGGCATAGAAGTCATCGATTAGAGAGAGAGAGAGAGAGAGAGAGATAGAGTGAGAGAAAAAACAGAGAGGGAGCTGACCGAGAGATGAGCGAGAGAGGGAACGGAGATTGGGTTGTTCATGGCCATTCTGCAGATGGAGGCAGCGACGTTCTTCATCGCCGTTCGTCTTCACATCATGCCCTTTGTTGCTTCTCCACGAGGTCCAGATCTGCACACTCAAGTCTCACGTTTCTCCTCTGTTACTTATGGGTTTACTTCAGTTGGGATTGAAATTCTTACCGACACAAGAAGATCTGGTTTCACGGTTTCACCACCCAAGCCATCGATCTACATAAGAATTTTTTATTTGGTAAAGGTCAGGTCAGACGGTTCGACCCGGTTTCATTTTATGCGGGTCTAGTTGGGTCGGTTTGGCGCCTTAAATGGAGTTGTACAGGTCGGGTCGGGTGTAAACCCGGTTGATTTTACTCGGGTTGCAGGCCTACTTATTACCTTGAATATAATACACACACACACACACACACACACACACACATATATATACATATATTGAAGCAATATGCATAAATTTAAAACATTTTTCTTGAAAAGATTTAATCATTTTCTTTTGAAATAAAACACATTGTTCATGTGTTTTTGAAATAAGAAAAGTTTGTTCCACGATTTTCACCTTGAACTCACTTTTCAAACTTTGAAATAAACTGCGATGATAAAGAGAATTAATCTTGATCTTTGGCATATGCCATTGATCTGAATCAACTAAATCATTTTCTGAGATATCACAATCTTCTTCATTAATAATATCAGGAGGCAAAGCCAACCTGGAACTAACTGATGAACTAGATCTAAACATTTTGTTCATCTTGGTAACAACTGAAACAAAACTCAAGTCCTTCCTAGACCTAGGTCTTTTCCTTACCCTAGCTGCAGGACTCACACATACCGAAGGGTCACAACATCAAAGCCTGTATCCCCTGTTTTTCATCCCTCAAACGCCTTCAAACACCTACCCGGCTAACACGGCAACATGAGACTCCTGGGTCTTACCGAATGATGTATTCGACTGCGGTGGTGTACAACAGGACAACCGACAAAAGATAACTAGGCAGGAGAGACAAAGTGTCTCCAGAAGTTATCAAGAAAAGCAAGATATAGAGATAAAGAAATCAATTAGCATCCAGAACCGAAGATGACTCTAATACCATAAAACAGCGGAATCAAGTGAAGATTGGTTTCATATCGCTTTGAATTACTTTTCTCGAGGTTTTCACTGGGCCCAGAAAATCCAGCTAAAGATCTCAAGTTTTATCTCAGAATTTTGGTTCATACCGGTTCCATTTCTATCAAACCAATTTATTGTAATATTGATCCCTCCAAGATCATCTTTCACAATTGTTATCTTGTTTCTGTTTTGACGGAAGAAGAATGGGCAACCCACCCTTCTACTCCCAAAACCTTGATTAAGGAAACTGAAGTTTTATATAATTATTATGATTATATTGAAGTATGGTTAAAGTTTCCTCTGTTTCATTTAGCACGGACCAAGATCTAAGAGATGAGAATCTCAAAAGATACTTGAAGGATCAAGAGAATCTTGCTCATTCGATCCTGATTAGGGAACTTCACACAAGTGAATCTCCCTTTGTTTCAGACTTAAAGTTAAAAGGAATTTCAACTAAGTCCCAGGTTACCTCTGTTTACTATTCAACCAAGGATGATCTCAAGTCAAAGGATAAATCCATAAAGGAATAAGTACAAAGAGATGACACTGAGTCGTTATCTCCTACAGCTTCAAATATGGTTACTCCTGTCCACCACCAATTAATGGTATTGGACAAAGCATTTGATATGGTTTCTCTGTTTACTGAATTTAAGTCTGTTGAAAACCATGATAAGAGAAAATTTTATCATGCGATTTATTCAGTTCTTGAGAAACAGAATATTCGAAGAAAATGGAAAGAAATTATGTGTGCTCTCAACAAGCATATACTATTCTTTCAAAATGAATTTGATCATGATAGTCCTTCTGGCGATGAAACAAACCAGTCAGACCAGGCTGGACCCTCTAACCAAAATAATGATATTTGTTTGTTTCACCGTTCTGTTCCACAGAAATGGTTTTGTTTGGTAGAGATAATTGTTGCTCATGAATACAAATTCTCTGCTATTACTTTAATTGATTCTGGTGCTGACCTGAACTGTATCCGAAAAGGATTAGTTTCTACTCAATACTTTGAAAAGTTCGAAGAGAATTTATTCTCGGCAAACGGCTCTAAGATGAAGATTCATTATGAGCTAAACACAACTCATGTTTGCCAGAACAACAAAGGATATCTTTACAGTACCATCAAGAGACTGCTGGATATAACTAAGATCTTGATTCTTAGGGGGAACTTCAACAAGGGGAAGTTCTTGCTTAAGGACCCATTCTTGTGGAAGATCTATGTCATTTGAAAAGAGCATCTTGGGTGTTCTGATGTTAGCGTTTGAAGTAGAACCATACATCAGAAGAGTCTCATTCTTTCAAGATTTAATCTTAGCCTTTGGCTCAAGACTAGTGCTCAAAACTCGGTAGCATATGCGGTAAACTAAAGCCATAGGTCTGCTTCTTCAACCATGTCAAAACCAAAGGTCTAAACATTCAAAGTTAAAGCAAATAAAACATTTTTATCAAACAAGTCCAAAGTTAGATCTGGATAACAATCAAAATGAACAGGTCCTTCCATAAGAGATGTTTGAACAACTCCTAAGACACTGTCATCAAACTTTCTAAATCTGCCATCACGCAGACATAAAAGAACAGAAGCGTTAATACCCTTCCTAATCAAAGGACGGATAGCAATCTGAACTGAAGCAATATGCATAAATTTAAAACTTTTTTTCTTGAAAAGATTTAATCATTTTCTTCTGAAATAAAACACATTGTTCATGTGTTTTTGAAACAAGAAAAGTTTGTTCCACGGTTTTCACCTTGAACTCACTTTTCTAACTTTGAAATAAACTGCGATGATAAAGAGAATTAATCTTGATCTTTGGCATATGCCATTGATCTGAATCAACTAAATCAATTTCTGAGATATCACAATCTTCTTCGTTAATAATATCAGGAGGCAAAGCTGAATAATATATATTAGGTCAGAGCAACATGCAAAGCACGTTTGCCTAATTGCAATTTGTAGTATTTCAGAAACCTTATTTGTTGAACATAAAACATTAAAGATTTATATTTAAGGCGGGAGGATGTGATAACTCATATTTATGTGTATTTTAATTAAATGATTATTTAAATTATTATAATTAGTGGTTCTCTTGTTTTAAATTTAACGTGTTTTTTGTTGTATTATTTTGTGATTTTCAAGTTGTGAAATTTAAATAATGTGCTTTCTTGATATTAATTATTGTTTTGCATTTAAATTGCTATTTGCTTTAATTATTCTATTGTTGGGTTTTAATTATTTTATTTTATTAATATTGAGTTGTAGCGTTTTTATTTGGCTTTTATCTAATTTTATTGTGCCATTTTTATTTTATTAGACATTTATTTTCGGATTGTGCTTGATTTTAGTAGATTATTTTCTGTTTTGGGCCCAAGCCTAGTCAATTTTTAGGCCCAGCCCGTGGGCTTTTTCTAGCTCCTGCACCATACGGTGGATCTTGGCCTCAATGGCCTTAGGGCTTTATTTCTTCTCTCTTCTTCCTTCTTCAGATGCACTCTGCTTCTTCCTTCCTTCTCTTGAGCCGATTGCTTCATCTTCTCATTTCTTTCATTTTTCATCTGGTTTTATTTTCGGTTCTTCATTGATGTGTCGTCCGTGCATGGAGTTGGATGTTGGTGTTGCTGAAGGTACTCAACAATGTGGATGGTTTGCTTGTTGACGCAGTGGCTTGGCTTCTCATATGGTGGCTCCCTATGGTGCTCTTCCATTTGTTTTAGCCGTAGTGGGATTTTGAACATGAGGCTATGACTGCTCTGTTTTGGGTGAAGGAAAATAGAGTTATTGCCATTTGTCGTGTCCATGGGTGGTGCTTTGTGTATTTTGGTTTGCATGGGATTGCCGTTTGCGGTTTGGGCCGTTTCTATGGTGAAGATGAGGGCTATGGTGTTTGGGCTAGCCCACGTTGAGAAGGTTAAAAACTCTATTTCGGGTGGCTGGAACATAGGAATAGTGGTTAGGTGGCTCACGAGTTGGTTGGGTGCCGATGAAGATGATTGTTGCTTGAACATGGGACTGAGCAGTGGCGTCGGTTTTAAGTGGAGGGCTTGCTCGTGGCAGTGGGTAGCGGCAGCTACGTCAGTTTTAAGTTTTCTGCAACTTAATGGAAAACAAATGGAGTTAATCGAAACCAAGAAAATTTAATATAAAAACAAGAAAAATAGATGAAAAAATAAGAATTTATGTTAGATAACCACTTATATAATAGAGTAGATATATAAAAGTAGCTAGAACTGAAGAAATTAGAGAGTTCCATAAAGATATGCATGCTAGGCACATCTAACAAATATTTTTACGTTAGCTTGGGTTGAATGGTGGAAATTGTCATCTTATTATGGTTCTTATAAATGTGATCAGCTGGTCTTAATTTACACGCTATATATATGTTAACTAGTTAATGTACAATGTATATTGGAAAAATAATTAATTATATTTATAACTTTGTAGAGATTTTCTAAAGGAAAATGATTTATATAATTCTAGTTTGTGCAAATTTCGTATACTTTATTTGAAAAAAATAGAAAAAACTTTAGATTCACGGGAAAAAAACTAACGTTTGCATAGTGGAAAAGAGTAGGAAGTAATATAGAATTAAATGATGTGGATGAACAGGAATTAATTAAGGTCCTACTTCCAAAATTATTTTAAGTTACAGATAGATTAATACTCAAACATTTTGGTTATCTCGACATTTTAAACATGATTTAAGCAGCCCCAAGAGAAGAAAACAGGAACTACAATAAATAAATGGACAATTTTGCAAAATGAGCACTTGGTTTTTCAAGTTTTTACAAATCAATATCTAGATTTTCACTTTTTGTAAAACCGATAGTTTAAACTTTAACAAACTTGCAATTAGATACCTCCTTTATTCTTTAATTAAAAAATTAACGGGAGATTGCCACGTGGCACGTGTTCATTTTTTTATTGCCTGACGTAACAAAAGACTAGATATAAATTATTTACTAATAATTTAAGATTCTATTCACCAACTCCCGATATTCATTTATTTAAAATATTGAGCTGTAAATAGATCAACGTTTCCTCTTTCCACAGTCATCCTTGGGAAAGCAAACACCTTGTGAGCCTACGAAGGATTTGAAGGTATAATATAATAATATATAAGAAAAATTATATCCATCATTTCTATACATTACATATTATATATAATTTTTTATTTTTTATTTTATTTTTCTCTTATCAAATGTGTGGTGTATAAATGATAAATAAAAAAACTCAATTAGTTTAGGAATAATAAAAGCAAAAAAAAATTTAAAATAAAATTAAGTATGGTGTATAGTATATAGGGATAATAAGTAGCAAAACTCAATATATAAAAACTTTGTCATGGTCAACCTCTACTATTTATCATTTGAGAAATTCTATTTACAGTCCTCAAGTGAAGACTACATATGCTGACCCTTTATTAAAGGAGAAAAAATATCATTATAGGAGAGATATTTTAATAATTTTAAAAAGTTTTAAAGATAAAATTGTCTCTACCTGTATTGCAGTCCCTAAATAGAAACTGTACGTAGCATTGCTCTTATCATTTACATGCCCCTGGCTTTCTTATATAAATATATATATATATATAATATAAAATAAAGCTACTTATCATCTTTTTATTATTTTATGATGTAATATTAAATTATTAAAAATTATTTATTATGCTTGCTTATTGGCCTATCAATTAATACCACGTCAAGAAATGTTAAGAGGACGAGAAATAGATTTATCCCTACCATGCATGCTTAGGTATCATAATTATTCCTAACTCGGTCAATCATTTATTGGTTCTCACAATAAATATCTAAAAATCAAAATAATTCCGCAATATATATATATATATAGAGACACGTAGATCTGGATTTTATTTCCAGTGTCGGTTAGGATCGGAAGTTTTTCAAATTAAAAATTTTCATCTCATCTCATTTTATTATTATAATTTTTTTAAATTCTCATATAAAATATAATAAATAATTCAATTTTTTAAAATTTTAATTCAACTTTTTCAAATTTTAAAATAATATTAATATTTAAAAATAATATTTTATTTAACTTTCAACTTTTATCTTAAACTAAAAATTTTCATGTGAACGTCCAAACCTTACCTACTGGCCATTTCATAATCAGTATAGAGCCAAGCCAATGTTATTTTGGCCTTTCCGTGTCTCTGTGTCCATGTAAAAGCATCTACATTGGTCATGTATATACATATGTAAAGTCATATTTGCATAATATGAGTCTAAATTCATCTACAATAGATTATATATTTTTAAATATTTGCATAACTATGAACAGTACCTATACATATTTGAAGATTTTCTATTCACTCTCCTAAACATATTTTACTCATTCTTTCTCTCTCCTCCCACTCTTTCTACATATTTTACATTTACATGTTTTATTACATATTTTACTCATTCACTCCCCATAAAACATTTTACTCAAATATTTTACATATTTGAATATCAAACATGTGCACCTCTTTCTCACAAGTTCTGAATACATGTATTGGATGTTAATGGAATTTTTTTAAGTACTAATTGTATGCATTAACCCAATACATGAAAATTGCAAATTCTATAAAAAAAAAAATTAAAGTAAAAATAATAATAAAATAATAATATTTTATTATTATTTTGTCTCATATTTGCATAAGCCAAATAGAAGTTTGCTTGTATGACAAACTGGATCTTAAAAAGAGATGATTTTTCATTCGCATGTACATAAATCAATTTGGATGCTCGCGCATCTTTATTATATTCTGAAAAAGTCTGATTAAGTTCAGATCCCCAAAAATCTGAGTTGAAAGTCAAGGACTCGAGATTACATTAACATACTCCGAGAACATCAACCCAAAGGAAAGATCAGATCCAAATATTTGAAATTCAATTTGCCCAGAAAACTATTTGAATTTGATTCCAGCCCTTTAACCCAATTGCAGCTCTACGTAATTGTGAATTTATTATCCCAACTTCAGATTTTGGGAAAAAACAGCATCCCAGCACAACGCACCGGTCTCATTCAGTAAAGTTCTACAGCACCTTTGGATGATAGACGATGCCTCTCTCCATATGCATGAATGTATGTATGTATGTATTTAGTATGTACGGCGGGCTATAATAGATGGAGCTGCGTCCTTCTCCGACTCCTCTGCTCAGATACCTTCCTCGTTCCTCGGTGTGCTGGGAGTTGGGGTAAGGGGCTATAACTGCTTTGAACTCCTTTAAGTAAAAAACAAAATTGTTATGATATAAATTCAATTCTGTCGTAAAAATTGGCTCCCAACTTACAAAAAGAAAAGGAAAGAACGAAAGACAACAGAGCGGAAACCCAACAAGTGCTGTTAAATACAACAGACTCAATACAGCTTCTCCAATAAACTCAGAAAGTGCGGAAAAAATGAGCACCTTCTAATAATCAGTTAGCTGTTAAATACAACAGACTGAATACATTCCTCAAGTAACCCAGAAATTGCGGAAAAAATGGGCACCTTGTAATAATCATATATTAGTCAACACGCCCGAGCTATGATCCACACGGTTGATGCTCCTGGCTATGGTTATTCTTGGGGATGTTATTTAGATACTGCTGCACCTGAGCTTGGTTCAAGTCAAATACAAAAGGCATTCCCCGTATCTGCAAATATTTACCATATTTGTCATGAATCACCTCAAAAGTTCAATCCATCATGAACTAATATAACTCTCAAGTAATGGTATTCCCCTTATTGCTGTAAGTCAATTTAAACTAATCTTAATAAGGCATGAGTTATATCCTGTGATTGCTGTAATTCAATTCAAACTAATCTGAGAATTATTGTAGTGTGTCCAAACATGCCCTTTAGACAACTTCGGCACTATAACAGGTGTGTTGTTATATGCGGCTAGGAACCACTGTTTTACTTTTTTGATAAGTGAGGAACCACTGTTTTATTCATATAATATAACCTAAACTTTCTTCACAATACCATTGTGCATATAGCTGATGGATCAGAGAATAACAGAAAGAAACTGTGCAAAAACTAAGTGCAAAATGCGTTTCTAAATAAAAGAGCAATTTTAGGATGCAGCCACTGGTAGCAGAAAAGAGTCTGCTTTTCAGAAAAAATAAAAAAAATCAGACTGTATTATTTATCAATTAAACGAGGACAATAATTACCGCCAAGACTGGGTGGTGCCAAATAATGGTAGCATATTAGGGGATTATTTTTTTTTGATAAGTAATATTAAATTTTATTGATAAGTAGGCGTAAGCCAAGTACACTGGGAGTATACATGTAAATACACCTCTTTTTTTTTTTGATAAATCAGGTAAATACACCTCTTTAAGAGCTAGAAAAAGTTACAAGGAAATCATGGAAGCTGAGACCATTGAACTCTAGAGCCATGGCCCACAACAACAAAGTCTTCCATAAAAAACCCCTAAATTCTTCTACAGATCGTTCCTGGTCCTCAAAATGCCTATTGTTTCTTTCACTGCAAATGCACCATAAGATACATATGGGGACCATTTTCCACATTGCTGCAATCTGTGCTGTCCCTGAGATCCCTCTCCAACTTGCCAATAACTCAACAACCCTTCCCGGCATAGTCCATGCTAACCCTATCTTGCCAAAGAAATGATTCCAAGTGTCCCTGGCAAATTCACAATGTAGGAGTAAATGATCCACTGTTTCCCCCCTCTTTTTGCACATACAGCACCAATCCATCATTATAAGGTCACGCCTTCTTAAATTATCAATGGTTAGGATCTTCCCGATGGCTGCTGTCCATACAAAGAATGCCGCCTTTGGAGGTGCTTTATTCCTCCATATGCCCTTCCACGGAAAATTAGGCAAATGCTGACCAGTAAAAGTCTCATAATAAGAACTTACCGAGAATTTCCCTTTCTGAGATGCGCACCAAACCAGCTTATCTTCAGTTGAAGCGTCGGGGGAGATGTTATGGAGTAGGTTAAAAAACTCCACCAGCATACTTACTTCCCAGTCGTGAGCCTCCCTAGTGAGATTTATGTTCCACGCTTGAGCATCATGTATAGTAGCCCACAAGTCTGCTACCTTCGCATCCTTTTCCCTTGCAATGCTGAAAATAGCCGGGTAAGCCACCTTAAGAGCCGTATCACCCACCCATACATCATTCCAAAAGCTGATTCTCTGGCCATTCCCCATACAAAGCCTGGTATTGCTAGAAAATACCCCCCAACCTTTTCTTATATGCTTCCATAACCCCACACCATGTGCCTCCTTTCCTTCGTTTGAGTACCACCCTCCCCTTGCTCTCCCATACTTTGCATCAATCACCCATTTCCATAATGCTTCATTTTCATAGTTATAACTCCACAGCCATTTCCCGAGTAAGGCTTGATTAAAAAGCCTCACATTGTGAACCCCCAAACCCCCCACACGTAAAGGTGTGCACACCTTGTCCCATCCAACTAAATGAAATTTAAACTCATCTCTTATGCCACTCCACAAAAAGTCGCGCTGTAATTTTTCAATCTTAGAGGCTATACTAGCTGGAAGAGAGAATAAAGACAAGAAGTACGTGGGAAGGTTAGATAGCGTGCTTTTAATAAGTGTGAGCCTCCCCCCCTTGGATAGATATAATCTTTTCCACCCAGCCAACCTGCGTTCTAGTTTTTCTAGCACCTCCGCCCAAATTGTCTTGGCTTTGAAAGATGCCCCCAAAGGGAGGCCAAGATACTTCATTGGCAATGAGGACACCCCACACCCCAAAATGCTAGCCAACCCCCTAATATTACTTACATCCCCCACCGCCACCATTTCTGTCTTTGCTAAATTTATCTTTAAACCGGAAGCCGCTTCGAAGCATAGTAAAATGGCCTTCAAGGATTGTATATGCGCAACATTCTCATCACAAAACAGCAATGTATCATCTGCAAACAAAAGATGAGAAATAGTGATGGGCCCCTGAAGATTTCCCACTGAGAATCCTGAAAAGAAGCCACCTACTATAGCGGCCGACACCATCCGACTAAGAGCCTCCATCACGATTACGAATAGTAGAGGGGATAGTGGATTTCCTTGTCGTAACCCCCGCGAGCTATTAAAGAAACCCACAAGTTCACCATTTACCAAAACTGAAAACCGAGCTGTAGATATACAATGACGCATCCATCCCTTCTATTTTTCCCCAAAACCGCTCCTTCCCAAAAGATAGAGTAAAAAATTCCAATTGACATGATCATAGGCCTTCTCCATGTCCAATTTACACAAAATACCCGGGATCTTTGACTTAAGCCTGCTGTCCACACATTCATTGGCTACAAGAACCGAGTCCAGTATTTGCCTTCCTCGTACAAATGCATTCTGAGACTTTGAAATAATCTTATCCAATACCGTACTCATTCTGTTAGCCAAGACTTTTGCAAGAATCTTATACACACTGCCCACTAGACTAATAGGCCTGAAATCTTGTGCCTCTCTTGCACCCGGCTTTTTAGGGATAAGTGCAATGAAGGTAGTATTCAAACTCTTTTCAAATTTACCAAAAGTAAAGAACTCCTGGAAAACCTGCATGATATCCTCCCTTACCACCTCCCAACAGGTCTGAAAAAACGCGATGGTAAAACCATCCGGCCCCGGAGCTTTGTCTTTGTTCAATTTCCTGATAACTTGGTGTATCTCTTCTTCTTCAAATGGTCTCTCCAACCAAGCCATACTATTGCGGTCAATGGCATCAAAGGCTAACCCATCTATGGTAGGCCTCCATGCAAACGGTTCTTCCAACAAATGCTCAAAATGTTCAGCTACATGGTCTTTGATTTTTGCTTGATCAGAAACTTCCTCCCCATTGATGTTCATGGACTCGATTGTGTTGAACCTTCTATGGGAGTTTGCTACTCGGTGAAAAAACTTTGTAGATCTATCTCCCTCCCTAAGCCACAAGGCCCTTGACTTTTGCCTCCAAGAAATCTCCTCCATTAAAATCAACCTTTCTAGTTCTGTAACTACTTGCCCTTTTCGATCTACCTCATCTTCCTCTCCCTCCAAACTTTGTAGCTCTTGAAACAAGGATTTCTTCTGTGCTTCTACATTACCGAAAACCTGTTCATTCCAAGTCTTCAAGTCCCTCTTTAAGGCCTTCAACTTTCCCGCCAATATCTTGCTTGGAGTGCCCTGCATTTGATAAGAACTCCACCATTGCCTGACCAGCTCCACAAATCCCTCGGATTTTAGCCACATATTCTCAAACTTAAAGGGTCGTCTGCCCCCCGGTATTCCCCCACAATCTAACATAATAGGAAAATGGTCCGAGCACAACCGATTGAGTCTTTTCTGACAAGAGTCTGGATATTGTATCTCCCATTCAGGAGAAATGAGGAATCTATCTAGTCTTGACCAGGCATGGTTGTTAGACCAAGTGTAACCACCTCCCAAAAGAGGTATGTCCATAAGTCCCAATTCTGAGATGAAATTGGAGAATTCCCCCATAGCGTGATTTTACCCACCTTCTCCCGACCTTTCACTTGGAAATCTTGTCACATTAAAGTCTCCCCCTATACACCATGGCCTCTCCCACCATGAACATAAACCTGCAAGCTCATCCCAAAGTAATCGCCGTTCACCCTCCAAATTAGGATCATACACCCCAGCGAAAGCCCACTCCAGACCATCTTCAGTATTTTTAAACAAGCATCCCACAGAATACTCTCCCACAAACTCTTCTGTGTTCTCTACCACTCTTTTATCCCACATGACCAGAATACCCCCCGGCGCCCCCTCCGAAGGTAAATATGTCCAATCTACATATTGGCAGCCCCAAATACTCCGAATGGTTTTTCTTGTAATATGTTTCAGCTTAGTTTCTTGCAAACATATAATATCTACCTTCCATTGCCTAAGTAACGATCTTATTCGAAGGCGTTTGTTGATGTCATTTAGCCCTCTTACATTCCATGTCAGAATTTTCGACAACATTAATCAACTAATCCAGCCCTTCCTCTATGACGCCCCCGACTCACGCTCCCCTCTCTACCTTCATAATTAAGAGACCAATTTAGCCTCTTTAGCTCCCTATTTTCCTTGACCACTATTCCCCCCTTTTGGTGACCCGTCTCAATGGCGATAAGGAATACCTTGAACTGTTCTTCATATCCTTTACAAGATATCCCTATCCAATCTTGAAGTTCCCCCACTTTTTTTAGAATCCAATCCGGTGGGGTGCTGGGAAGTATACTCCTTAACGGTGTGGGTTCATCTTCTGGGCATCCCTCTCTTTCTTCTGTTGCTCCGGACAGCTCGCATAACAGCAAAGCTTCTTCTCCTTCGGCCTCCCCCTTTTCCTCTCCCTTCTCCTTCATACTAGCTTCGTCATACACTTCCATTTGTACCTTAGCATGTTCCCCCTTCTCCAACACAACCCTCGGCAACATCTGACCCATTTCCCCCTCCTCTAACTCATCTATCAATTTTTCCGAAGCCAGGTCACCAATGTCTGTCACTGTACTCTTCAGAGGCTGAACCGTTGTAACTTCTGGAATTTTTTCTTTGAAAACAACCAAAGCCACCTCTAGAGGTGCGTCGCCGGCGACCACCGTCGCTTTCTGTGAAGGTGGCACCCCCGTAGAATCACCCCCGACGGTTTGGGTGCTCTGATTTTCACTTTTTTTCTCCACTATAGTTGGTACCCGCACCTGTATCGCCGTCATTGTCTTCTGTGGCGTCGCCAGCAACTTCTCCTTCCCCGTCGGCGACTTCTGTGGCGTCGCCGTCGTTGTCTGTGGTGGTTGCACTCCCGTCGGACCCTCACCTGTTGAGATTAAGTCTGTTGTCTTCTCAACCGAAGGTGAAATATGGGCCACTGCCGTCGGCGACGTCGTCGGAAGCATCGTCGGAGGCATCGCCATTGCCGGCGGCGCCGGTGGCTCTGTCGGGGTCTGGCCAGTCCCCACTGGGTCGCGTACCGCTTGGTTACGCGATTTCCAAACAGGTTTCGGGCTCTTGGCCCGTGGGTTTAGTCCTGGGTGCCCTCTGGGCCCTTGGCCCATGGCGTGCACCTTAGGCCTTTTTCCGTCGGGTCCTGGCCCATTTCGTTTTATAAGCTCCGGTTCATCTCCTACAATGTGTTTCCCCTTGACGGTGCGTTTAATGTCATCTATCTCTTCCAACAATGCCCCCACCCTTTCCTTCATAAAGTCCAACACTCTAAGTATCGATTCCTCATTTGCACCAGACCAGTATCTACCATCTTCCTCCCCTCTCTGCATTTCCACCGAAATGGAGCCTGCCACTCCTGCATGCTGCACTGCTCGAGACTGAACCCTCCGAGCTTGGGTCACCTCACTATAGGTTCGTGTGCCGTCTACCGTCGGCCGGGAAGAGAGAGCCCAGGATGCGTCTCCGTCGCCACCACCCAACGCCCTGCTTTTCTGGAAAGGAGCGTAAGGAGTGATTTCTCTCAGTGTATCTTCAAAATTTCTCCATCCCTCCCCTTTTCTTCCTTCCGGCACCATTAACAAACATTTTCCCTTCATATTGCCTAGCACCGAAATGGAGAGGAAACTCCCTTTAAGGTTACGGCCCCTCTGCACTACCATAACCTGACCACCTTTTCTACGTGTTCTTAAGAACTCTGACGGTCCCTGTGAAGCCACACAGTCCCTCACCGTTGAAGAGAGCCATCGCAGAGCTTCATTGTCCACAGAAATATAGTTTCTCATACGACGACTACTTTCTGTTATGCTCCACCACCATCCATCCTCCTTCATGAACGTAAAAGTTTTCTAGTCTATATGAACCTCTCTACGTCTCCCCATCACTGATACACAACTTGCCAGACTAAAACTAAAACTAAAATAAAACAAACGGGAAAGGATTCCCGACGTGGAGCGTCGAGAAACACAAGGTTAATCACCGCCGGCGAGAACACCGATGGTACAGTTGTGGGTGACCATGTCTACGGTAGTTGTACGGAGAGAAAAAAGAGAGAAGTTTTTTTTTAGTTCACCTAGAAAATTTTAGGGGATTATTCTAATAGCAAAGATACAATCACAGACACATGGCACACAAGTTTTGATACCTTTCGATTATATACATGTTCACAAAACCATGAGAACGAACCTCAATCAAACAACTGGTGATGAGGGGTAGACTCTGACCAGGGCCTACTTCCTTGTTATTCACTGAAATTGAGCACTTGCCAAGATTTTTCAGATGGAATGATCCAGCTTTGTCCATCTTTATAATAGCCTAACAGGTGAAGAAAGGAGTAATTTATTACCAAAAGAGTAGGCATAGTCCAAGTATACAGGGCTGTATCAAGACTATCTAAAGATAAAGCATGGCTATCAGGCTAAACGCAGTGGCATTCCAGTTGAAGCTAAACCACATATCTTCTTAATTGATTGTACTTGCATGTGTAAAAAGAGTGGGGAACCAATTAATCATCTCTTGCCATGCTATGAGCTAGCATGTTCATTACAAAACTGCATTTTCTGTTTGAGAAATGTTTTAGCCACAAAGAGATCGCACAAAAGTAAACCTACAAATTGGTGTAGCTTGATATGGTACATTAGGTTATAAAACTACTTTTATTGTAAAGTAGATCAAATGTGTAAAACTACTTTTATTGTAAAGTAGATCAAATGCATCATATGAAGTCGTGTCAATTTATTAGTTTACTTTTGTGGGATCTCTTTGTAACTGTAGCACTTCTCTTTCTGTTTATTTGGAATGCATTGGGTTATGCCTCTAAAGTGTGATTGACCTCTCAGCTTGTTGGAAGGGTCAATATGGTCGTCTTCAAAGTGACTCACTAGGTAAAATTAGCTTGTTGTGTTCATTGGGGTGCATTTGAAAGGAAAGAAATTATTGAAATTTTGAGGATTGCGAGAAGATGATGGCAGACCTCAAAGACTTTATGTTCAGAAACCCTTTTTTTTTTTTTTTTAATGTCAGCGAACCTCTCCAAGGCAGGGCCCTTTGAACCCACCCCTGCAGAGTAAAACCCGATCCTGTGCACTGCACCCTCGGAAGTTTCCCTACACGAAACTAGTTAAATAGCTGGCTTTTCACCAAGGAGTATGGTCCCAAATGATTGTCTGCACCCATGAGGTGTTGAACCTTGGACCTTGAGGGGAGTGATACCCCAAGACCAAGGCCTTCACCACTTGGACCAAACCTTTTCAATTGGGCAGTTATCAAAAATTGGCTTGTTGCTCATAATCATTTCTTATTTCTATCTTTCAAGACTTTATTGCTTGTTTCTTTTTCTTTTCTAAGTTTACCTCTTGTATACTCCCCTTGTACTTGTGTATCACTTTTTCATGGTTAATGAAATTTGAGAAATTCTAGACTTACAAAGAGAATTAAAAATAGAAAGAAAGAAAGAAATTGACAGACTGACCTGAATTGATGTGATATGCCACATATGCTTTCCAATAAAAGTAACTTAACTATATGACAGTACCACATCAAGCATCAGTTTGTAGTATTTTATTATTCTCTTTGTAGACATAATACTTCTCATAAAGTTTAACTTACTATAAAAGATGAACCAACATGATACTAAAAAAGACAATTCTTACATTTACAGCTTTAGGAGAGAGATCAACGCAGAAGTGTTATTATTAGTATGAATGACCAAGATGACCATAGAAAATCTCACCTGCCGACGAGATATTTTATTGATGCGCCCTTCCCTTCCCAAATCGATGTCAACAGTAACATCTTCCGTTGCTCTACCAAGTAACACCTGCAGAGAAGCAAATGACATGGGGCCTAGTGATAATTTGCAAATTTCATTTTTCACTGGCTTGCTCTGGTCTATAATACATCAAAACCTGTATCAATTCAAAAATCAAGTCCAAAAAGCACCTTTTATTTTTTAGGTCCTGCAAGCTTCCCATTTAATTATTAAGTTGTGTCAGTTCCCCATTTGACAAAAACAATGAAAATTTAACAGCCTAGTTCTTTTGAATTGAATTTCGTGCATATCATTAGGTGTGTGTGAAATCCAAAATCAGTTCTGCCTCATAATCATGCCCTCGCACTTGACTGGTTACAGGCTCTGAGACCCACTCCCATTAAAACAGACTGTGCATAACCATACCAGTTTAGAATAATTGTTGTCTTGGAGTTCTGGGTACAAACTCTATTTAAAATTGCTATAACAATATAGTGGATTCACCATCGGATTGGGTTCTGCATAAGGTTAACAAGATTCAGCATATTGTGAGGCTTTCATATGGAAGATGTAAAGACCAATTTAAAGCACTACTCACTGCGATTGAGGCAGGCCACTCACTTAAAACCAAATCAAGTTTTAAGAAAAGCAGGGAGTTAAAGCGTCTTTCTTGGGCAATCAACTATGACACTAAGGGAGGTAGCTCAAGTCAAGGGAAAGCATCATGAAGACGTCCTCGTAGAGGGAGTTTAGGATGGAGTATTAGTCTTACAGGAAACAAGGGGTTGGGGTTGGGGAGGTGTGTTCTATTCCAATTCGGGCTTGGTGTATTCCATTGTATATTCGGGCTTGAGGTCATTAGAAGCTCTATAGTATGGGCTAGGTGTTTTCTTGTATACATCTAGCGTACTTGGTTACTCCTATTGATATATATAATACTTTTACTTATAAAAAAAAATTCCTATAACAATATTTACACAATTATTGTCGTAAGATTTAAAACATTAATTCAGAAATTACCTTTAAAAAGGCAAGCCATGGGATAGGTTGGGGAAATAATTGTAGCCTTGACATACCTCAGGTTTTTTAATATAGTGCTTCGAAAATCGCCCATACAAAATGGCAAATGCTCCATGAGATGCAATAGCTCTTTGCATACAAGAATGAGCACCCTGCTCCAGCCTTACAATTGCCCTCTTCGTTTTCTCATGCTGATATCTTGCAACTGCATGTAGAGAACAAAAGAAAATCATATGCCACATGAAGAATATAGTATGCATCTGTTACAAGCAGAAAAATTCAAGATGCTAACTGTCTCGGTATTAAAATTGAATGCCTACCAAAAGATAAGCATTCAATGGACGCTTATGGTGGAGGCAAAGCATGAAAGATTTTCTGAATTGCTCAAGTTAACGAAGGTTCATCTCAACCATCCAGGGTACTACAATTGAATATACAATGTTCTATTAAAGAAAACAAACATTCATAGTCAGGTAGTCTCACACGCAGTAAAAGAGTGAGAAAATTAATCTACAAATAGATGCTGTAATAATCCGTCCGGTATATTTTGAAAAATTTGAACACGTCTCATAACAGCAAGGTTCATCAATACATAAAGTAAACAACAAAAGCATGAGAATTTGTATCAAGCACACGAAAAATGTGCACACATTATTTGTTGCATATCAACTTAAATGCAACAAAAAGATGTATAAATTACCACCACACTAATAATAAGATCAACACAATATAAAATAATCCAATTCAGATACAAGAAACCATATTATTATCTATGTTATATGTGCATAGATTCCACATACCATCCATCAACTTGAGAAGTAAGCATAGCATACATATAAATAAAGATCGTCTACTACAAAATGCCCCACCATGAAGTTTCTTCAACCAAAGAATGAAAAGGAATGTCATCATTATTTCATCTCCATATACTTAAAGCACGGTAAAAGTAGACAGTGGCAAGAATTGCCAAACTCCAAGTGCAGACCATCCTGATGAATAGGCAAAGAAGTAATGAACAGCGGATCATTCTATGAAATCCTAGATTGAGAATACCTTCCTCACTAGAGTAAAGATCCTGGTCCTCGGGATCCAAGTCCATATCAAGTATCTGCAAGGGAAAATTTTCAAAAAAAAAAACTATGACAAATAAATCATAGATGAGAAATAAAATATCCACTAATCATAGATGAGAGCAAATTAGCATTTACCATTGCCTCGATATCTGAATAATGAGGTACTTCATCATCACTCTCGATAGGTAGCCCCTCCTGATCTGATATTGGAGAGTTTTCTACAGGTCCAGCAATATCAAGAGCCCCAGCCTCTGTTTGTGTTGATTGATAATCTTGAATTGCAGCTGGTGCATCTAGTTCCTGTTTGATGCGATTAGCATTTGCTCGGGTACAGCCTCTAAAGCTATCAGAACAAAGATATGGCCCCTTTTTGAAGGAATCCATTTGGTTGTCACTCAGATGCTTTGTGGGTGGAACTTCAGCATTCTCTTCCTTTGGAATTGTGGGTCGAAGAATATCAGTGCTCAGACTTGATGAATTTATTTGTTTTGAACCACCACCCTTAGATGCCACATGTGCATAGTCACTATTGGACAACTCAAACTTAACCCCATCTCCAATTGGATTCTTTAGACCCATTCCAGTTGACACGTGTGAGCCTATCATCTTAGAACATGAATGAAACTCACCCGTTTTTTTTCCTCCTTTCTGCACAGAAACCAGACCTTTTTCACGAGTTCTTTGACTACTCGACATATCATTAACAGTTGAAGATATAGGATTATTAGCTTCTTGAAAACTTTGCTGAGCTACAAAGGTACCTGATGATGGGGAAAACCGATTTGGTGGGTTGAAATCATCATTACATGGTATTTCTGGATCCTCGGTGTTTAACATACAGCAAATAACTCCCTCACTCGGATCAGAAAACTCAGAGTTTAAAGATAATGAAGATGACAGCATTTGGGCACCTGAATCTTGAACTATATGGCCAACATCACACTGAGACCCCATGCCATCCTCTAACTCTCCTAGACATGCAATAGATGGATTCTTAAAATATGTCTCTTGAGCTACCGATGTCTGTGCTTCAGTTGCACTGGATGTGTGATCTTGACCTGCATCACTAGGAGAATTCAACAATAGTGAGCTTAGGCCATCAAAGTAAGATTTATCAATAACATCTTTTCCATCAACATCCATGAAAAGAAGTTCTTCCTCATTTGTAAAATCCAAAAGAGAATTGGACAGTTCTGCCAGATAACCTTCTGCACTAGCCAGACTCTTTAAATTATCACAGGGCATTTCAGCCTTTAACTCGCAGTCTAAATGACCATCATACACTGATGTTGTTGCATTCCGAGCCTTGTCATCATCAGGAAGTTCGAACCCATCTCCAGAGTGGAGATTTTTTTCTCCAAGGCCAGGATCAACTCCCATAGATGGTTCTGCAATGCCCTCAACTGTTCTCCATAGAGGCAATCCATGAAGTGGAGATGAAAACCCCAAGCTGTGAAACGATGCATCACACTCCGACATAGGTGAATTGAACACCTGATTGCCTTCAAAGTCAGAGCAGATATTTCCTTGATCATTATCAGTTCGATCAATTGTAGATGAGGGCTCCATGCCTAAATCATCAGATTTGAACAGAATGTGCGCCGGAAACTGTTCTGGTTGACCCAATTCCTCAGCCCCAGAGCTATTACCAGTAAAATTTATATTCTTATCAAAAGTATGAGGAGTTTCTTCACGTATAGTGTCTTGCCCAATATGAAAATCTTCTTCACCCGGCTGTTGGAGTCCTGGATGAAAGGCATGGGCAGCAGCAGCAGTACTACCAATGGTGCCACCATCCATCAGGTTTTGCTGAAAAACAGGATGCATAACATCCAAATTTGGTCCTTGGAGTCCAAAATTATCTGAAATAGGATCTCCAGATAAAAGCTCATCTCCATTCCCGATGTAATTTCCATTGCCAGGTGCCACAAGAAAACTCAGATCCATGGAGTTAAATGGCTCATTGCATATCCTTTTGCGCAGAGCATAATAACAACTACGGACACTTCCAACCTTTCTCTTACCATAAATGGATTTGTTTTCTTTTGAGTTTCCAAATCTATTGAATTTTGATGGAAGAGTTGTAGCTGAACGCTCAATCGCAATCATGCGAGTAGACGCTTCCGCAGAAATAACTGGATCAAAAAGGAGAGAATGCCACCGATCTTGCAGTTCTCGAACAGTAAATCTTCTTGAAAATTGCACAGCACCTTTAGCAAGTGATTCCAGAGAAGCACCAGCCTGTAATCAGCAAAATCAATCACATCAAACAGGGTCTCTGAAGCTGATAAAAATTGTGGGGCCCCAGAGAATAAGCTCTAGTTAATAAGGAAAAATCCTATACACCACACTACTATCCCACTCTCATCCTGTTATGTAAAATGTGTCATATTTATTATCATTAAATGATCCTTTATAAGATGATTGGATGATAAATATGTCATATCTTACATAGTGGGATGAAAATAGGATGTGAATATAGAGTATAGCCTTACTCAGTTAATAANNCCCCCCCCCCCCCCCCCCACCCAACAATAAAAAAACCCCCACACGCATGGACGTGCACAACCGAAAAAAAACTAAGTGCTAATGTCTAAAAAAACTTGGAAAGCAGCAATCAATAAATCTCCGGAGCCTTTGTAAATACCTGTCTACGTTCTGATAGGCATAACAGAGAACATAACAAATGGAAATGAATAAATACCCATTTGCTGCAGAATTTCACCAATTTCATCAGTCACACATCAAGGAAAATCAACAGGGAATGAAGAATCAAAACCATCGGCTGTATAACCACAAGGAAATAATCATTGAACCACAACCCATCTGATTTTGCCTATTAGGTGACATTGAATTCAAATCCCAACTAACATACACAGCTTCCTACATTTTATTGATTGGGGGCACAATCTACAGCATAAGCACATCACTTTCCATAAAATGTCTGCCAATTTATATGGATGGATCTGTAATAAATCCATTATCTCACCCAATCTCATTATTTTCTTTATCCTTTATCAGTAACATAGAAGAATCACAAGGCTTTAGATGCATGCCTCTAGGCTCACACCTAACATAATTGGAGGTCTAAGTGATTCACACCTCAAATTTTTTGTTTCAGATGTGAGAAGAGATTTTTTGAGTTGTCAAATCTCAGGAGAAACAACAAAACAACCCTATGACTTATTTGTTAACTAAGAAATGAAATTTTATTAGAAACAACCCTATGACATATGTTTACAATGTGTCTTCTTTCCCCGTTGATTCTGCCAGGGTAAAAAACCCCCATGTCAAATATGCTTATGAATCTCAGAGGCATAAATGCATGTGAGCTGCTAGCAAAAATATTCAAACATACATGAACCATGCCCAAAAAACTATATTTTGGGGAGCTAATAAGCTGAATGTCCCATGACTGCAAGAATTTCTGAAGGCGACAGCTCACTCCATTTTCATACATCGTCCAAGAAAGGTTAATGAATATGGTTTAGTTAAATCTAATAATGAAATGTTTCTCAGATTTTCGAGATATCACAGGTACATAAACAGAAACATCAATTTATGGAGACATTTGATATTGATACTTTGAAAACTACTATATTACCTACAATGACACTCTTTAATACCCACTGAATTGATGAAGCCATATTTAGCTTCTAAATATGGCACCAAGACAATTTGATTCCAAACACATGCTCTTAACCAATGGTGAAGAGATATTGGTAGAACCACCATGCCACCTATGGCAGGATGCTAGTCAAGTCTGTCTCCAAACGACCTATTCAACGGTATTCTCCAAACACTGATTGCTAACCTATCTAACATGGGTCAAATTCCTTGATTAACCGAGGCTTCAAATCTTATACTATTTTTTTTGGCCCCACATGTCCAGGCTAAAATCCTAACTAATCTTGGATTTCCCGCAAGTACACCTAAGATAATTCACAGGGAAAATACTCCAGTCCGATGCTCCCAAGAGTGTAAATGTGGAGTTTCAAACCCAGGATATCCAATTTATACAGCTCGGCCAAGGACCACTACGCCACCCCTTGGGATTACTTTGATAATGATAAACCTACAGTTAGTACAGTTAGTCTACAATTATTTTTCCACTTTATTTAAAACGAAGGATAGTTATGTACAATTGAAATTATTTTTTAATGAAGTGTGACAATTACATTGGTTGAGTGTATCATTACCCCAATTGAAATCTTACACCGATAAAAAAGCTGAAGTATCTAGGTGGATATGCAATCAAGCCGATAACTCTTTTAGTCTCAAACAATTCCTTCAACACAATGGACCCAAGATTTCCAAAAGTAAACAGGCACGATGCCTATTATAAAAAGTAGCAAAATAAATATTACTCCTACAATGCGCTGAACAAATTACAACCAGTAAAGTTTTTTCTTTTTTTTTTTTTTAAAGTTTCCTTATTTTCCGAATATACAAAGCAAATTAGCCATAGGCATGAGTACACAGTTTTTGCCATAAAAAAGAACAGAACAAAGCTAGAGAGGAGCACAATCGAGTCAACAACTGAAGCGGATTTTACAACTAGCTCCTGAAACAACGCCAATCTTCAAAGAGCTTAAAAGAAAGAACGCCATGGGTGAGTTGCAAGCTTTTACCTCAACAGCGTTCTTCAGCAAAAGGTCATCTTCGGGATTCCAAGAAGAAGCTGGAGAAAGAGCTCCCATGTCTGAAACTCTCTCTCTCTGTCCCCCCTCTAAATATTCTCTATCTAGAGCGGTGCTTTTCCTATCTAAGCCTCTGAAGCGGTGTTTGTAACCTGAGAAAGTTGTCGCTCATGGAATTAAGCGTAAAAGAAGAGAGGGAAAAAGAAAAACATTTGGGGTTTTAGGGAAGAAAAACCTAACGAAAAGGGCCGGGGTTTTTGAAACGTGGACAATTGGGTCCCCAGTGGTCTCAGGGTGACTGAGACCATGAAATCTTCCAAGGTGGACGGCACGTGCCAAAACCCCTCCTTGCGGACTAGGACTACCATCACATTATTCTTCAGGTGACTGACTGCAGACTATATGTTCGAGGCTGACAGGAGGGTCCCACCAACCATTTGCGTATCTCATTTTTATAAAAATTCTCTCTTGATGTTGAGTAAATTTAAATAGACTACTTTGTATAAAAATTTTGAAATCGTGTGAATTATACATGACATTAGGTTTTTCTCTCTTCACTTTAAAATATCTAATGCAGTTAAACTATAGTATTTTTTTTTTAATTATATATATATATATATTTATAGGGAAAAAGAAAAAAAAAAAAGAATAAGCCGCACTTTCGGACTCAAATATTATTTCTTTAAATTTTGTATTCATCAACCATAATTGTTGCCGGGGCATCGTATCTAATAGTAACAATCCATACACTAATCCCTATATATATGAAACTAACTATAGTTAAAATAACCACCGTAACATTTGTATTGATAGTTGTTTTGGTTCTCAAATTTGTATCGATGGGTTACATTTAAGTGTTTTATGGGAGCATCACGAGTAGTAAAACTCATGTTTTTTCAACCCACATCTTATGTGTCCGTAACACTTCTATATACAAAACGATAAGTTTATCGTGTTTTGTCAATAACACTTAACCTATGTCGATTTTGGCAGATGGTGATCCACCCAAGTGAACTCATGCAATTATGATATGCCCAAAAATCTCTCGCTTGTTCAATTATTGTTGGACAATTTTTTAGTATTAAATTGTCTAGAAAGGATGTGAAACCCCCTATTGAGCTCGACCTGATTGGGAGGATACTTATATCCTTCTCAATCTAGGTCGAGTATGTACTGAGGGCCCTCCACGCATCAACCCCCTTATACTCAACCAACAGGCTGCATAAAGGATAAAAGGCCTAGGGCCTTGGGAAGAAGAAGACCAAAGCCCATGCAAGATAAAGACAAACATAGGGTGATGGGGTGTCAATATTCCTAACATCGCCCTGCACAAGCGTATAATGATAGAGTCATGCCGTCAAAAGACTAACGCACACACTGGCAGGGGTCTCAGTAAGGCAACATGTTCCCAATAGTGTGTGCAACATGACTCCCTATCACTGACAAGAGTACCCAGAAAGTTGCTGCACCCACCAACCTGCCGCAAGGACGTGACCTGAGAACGCAACACCATGTCAAAAGCAACAGAGCAACATCTCGTATGAAAGATAAGTATCTCTGACATAGGATACTAGAGACCACCTCGGCCAGTAATATAAAAGTCAAACTTCAAGTCATAATTAGATCTTATACCATCTAATTTACGAAAATTCTCTCAAACAAGAACAACATTGCCTTGGACATTAAAGGTTACCCGTAGCCACGAACCACTGATTAGTATTGGCTTAGTCAAATACATATTTAAATTTAATTAATATTAACTTAAAAATACATTTACCTATTCTATCTAAATTCAAGTCTCACATTGAATTAGCTATCCATTCTATATATAATAATAAAATATTATTAAAATAATATTTTTTTTAAAAAAAAATTGTTTTCTCACATTTTATAATTCTACCAATTTAATATTAAGCAATATTATATTATAATTAAATTAATATTAAAAAAACACATTTTCAAAGCTCATTTAGGAATAACAAAATTCTATCAACTAATTTTTTTACTGAATATCTTAACCAAATATCTAGCAACATATGAGAAGTCATGCAAAAATAAAAAAACTGCACTTATATAAATCAATATCAAGAAAATCTGCACTGCAGTTACATAAATTAATATCAAGAAAACAGCAACTTAAGGTTACATAAATCAATATGAAGAAAATTTGCACTGCACTTACATCTACATAAACAGAATTAGGAAATCTGCACTGCATTCTTAACCTTCTTAATTACAAAACATATACATAAACACCTAGAAGAAATATACACATTCTCCACCACTTTGCAATAGTGTGGTGAAAAAAGGATAATCCAATAAGTGTGAATCCATCATAAATAAAACAGTCAGCAAGTAATAAAGTCAATGCATCATTCAGCAAGTAATACAAAAAACAGTGAGCAAGTATGAACACTTTTAAAAATAGTGAGCAAGTAAGAACACTTCTAAAAAACAGTGAGCAAGTAAGACCAATTGGTTGCTAAAAATGGTGGAAAAGAAAAAAACCGAAATATATATTTAAGTATTTAATCACAACACATATTGCATCGACTTCATCATATAATTTCATAATACTTACAGCCCAAACCAATTCAAACAGTTAGAAAAACATAACCATACACAAAACATATATATCTTAAAACCAGCCCAGTTATAATACATGCCATGTGAATGCACCTAACTATCATTCCAACTAATCAAAAGCAGCCCAGTCACAAGTGGAGTTCAAAACCAAAAATTAAAATTAGCAAAACTGAACCATATCTAGTCACATAGTTGCTACTCATCACTTGCACAGCCACTAAAATCGAAAATGTGTTTATCCAAAACTTACAAAAAGTTAATTACAACACAGGATTAGTTCAAACAGTTAGTTACACACATCCAAAAGGTGTGGATAGAAATGTAGATGTAGTTATAGAATTATTCTTTAAAACCTTGTAAATTTTTCATTTGTCAATTATTCCTACCACTTGAGGTTTAAAATTGGTTATATGACTCTAAAAATTTATGGCAACTCTTATGATATGTCAAATACATCTTTAAAATAGTTTCTAAATTCTGTTGCAGGCTGGAATGGGAACATACTCGATTCTAAAAATGGATACCATGACACTGTATCAAGATTGTTTCTTTTTTATTGTTTTCTTTTAGGAATAATTAACCTTCAATTATTGTGTGGCAACCCAATGCCCGCTCAAGTCCATCAAACCCAAACTCAAAGCCCAGACAGGTTATCAGATTATCATAACACAATCCTACCAACCAAACAGAGTTTCAGAGTGCCCAAGAGAAAACCATCACTGAAACCAAACCGATTCCCACATACTTCGTCTTCAATCACTCAGTTCTCATAAACACCTACAGAACTACACCTGTTTTTTGAGCTCAAAGGAAAACCCTAACAATAAATCCCACTTCTAAATCCATTTCTCACTATGGTAAGAAAATGATACACAATCCATAGTGTAGAAATACAAGCCAATCTATCATTAATCACTGAAAAATCGAGAGCAAAACAGAGAAAAAATGAAAGGAAACTTACAGATCGAGATCGTCCGTGAGAGAGAGAGAGTGGCAGGCCCAGCCGTGGGAGTCGACGGGCGCAGCCGTGGGTCGTGCTCCGTTTCCGTGGAAGCAAATCGAGAGAGACAAATAAAGAGTTTAGGGAGAAAAGGGGTTCAGTATCGAAATGGAGGGAGTGATTTTCCTTCCCGCCTTCTATGTGTCTGACTTCAGCTTCCTCGGTTCCAGTGATCAAAGAATTGTTTATTATTTGGCCAACGAAAACCATCTTTCATATTTGGATTGGGACTGTAGCAGAAGTCTAAAATAATTTACATTTGCCCAAGCCAATGCAGTGCATTTTGAGACAAATTAGTCTAAATTTAGCCAAGCACCTCATTTGGCCAAGCCAATGAGGATGCTCTTATATGTGTTACAATTTAGCTATAGGCAAGTTCATGGTCGAAAGACTGACGGACACACGAGCAGGGGTCGTAGTAAGACAAAATTGTTTTGGATGTTTAAAATTATCGGTATTATTAAAAGCTATTGATAGATTAATGTGATAAATACAAATATCCAAAGAAATAATAAGTTTTGATACGAAAATCTTGATGTTGAATATTGTTATTTGTTCTTATAACTTATAGTTAATATTTTGTGAAATGCATTAATATTTGTCAAAGTTCATGCCCGAATTTGAAAGTTTTAAATGATAGAGATATATACACAAGTGGACTCTACAAATATTGCTCATTTAATACTACCTAATATATATATAAAAGGCCAATAATAAATGTTACACGATCTACTTAACATGTTTATCTATATTCTATTCGAGGCTCTTAATTTCAAGAAAAAACTACTAATAGAATATTTTTCTTGAGAACTGATACACTTACAACCGAACTACTATCGATTTACAATTCTTAATAATATAATATTTGTTTAATATGTAAATCCATCAAATCAAAATAAAAGTTAAATTAAAATTTCAAAAGATATACTATTTTAATATATAGTTGTAAACAAATTGTAGAGTAGTAGGTAGTATATCATTTTTCATTTTTATTATGGGAATATGCAATCTTTCGGAATTACTATTTAATGGTGATACCCAATTCAATATCTTTCCACAAAAACACGATTTCATCTATATTAGAACATTAGCCACTAATGATACGTGTCTGTCAACACTCAATCATTAGGTTGGTCTCACGAAAAGGAATTGGATAGAATAGAAAGGCATGTTAAATGGCTGTCAGGTGTTAGCGAAAGCATGGAAGAATGACTGCCTGATAAACCAATCTCAGGATTAATGATGGTTCTTGACCATAGGATTTGGTTTTAAAATGCTGTTGGCTGTTGGCCGGAAATACCCATTCTTATGACCTATGAGACCTATTGATGATGACATCAGACAGAGACGTTAATTTATTTAGATGAGGAGAATAGACAGATGGAACAATGGGGGTAAACAACGGATATGACATCAAATGGAGCATGACTATAAATAATCTCTCTAAATAGCGACAAAACAAAATGCAAAATGTTAATATGTTTTGTCCCATTATTTTAATCGCTTATGTATTTATATATTTTTTTAATTTTATTTACTTAATAATTAAAGAAGTGGCTTTTAGTATATTGATGTATTTTTTAATTTTTAAAAATTATTTAAATATGTAAAAAAAATGAAAAGAAAAAGGTGAAAAAAAATAAACAGACAAATTTGTGGTAGGAGCCAGCGGTCATTGTTGGGCATGGGGGTGTAAAATTAAACTGAAAAATCGAAAAACCGGCTTGGACCGGTTGGTACGGTCCGGCTTTTGACTTCTTCGGTTCGAAATCGGTTCCTTCATTTTAAAAACCAGTCAAATCATATTCAAAATTGGTTTTACGTTTTCCAATACCGGACCAGACTGGTTCACATATTATATATTTATTAATTTTTAATATTATATATAATAGATATAATTTTTGTATGAAATAATATATTATAATTTATAACATAATATTTTAATCTTAAACATGAATATTTATTTGATTATACGTTTTAAATATAAAATATATATCTTAAATACATTTTATTACCTAATAAATTATCAACATATTTCTTTTAATAAATACATTAATAATACTAATATACTTAATATATTAAAATTGAAAAGTCGAACCAAAACCAGTAAAATCGAAACTACTGGTTTAGGAGGGTAACCGGTACATAATCGGTTTTAAAAAAATGCAAAACCGGTGTCACTTGTTTGATCATAAATTTTGTTCAAAACTGAACCAAATCGAACCCGTTACACCCCTAATAAGTGGTGTAAAAAAAAAAACCGGTGAACTGGTCTTGAGTTTGGTTCGGTTTGATACTGGTTTTATTTTTCTTAAAACTAATCAAAATCAGTCTCGTTCCGAGTTTTCTTTTTCTAAAACCGGACCGGATCGGACGGGTTTATATATATATATTTTTTGTTTATTCTATTGTATATAATTTATATATATAATTATATATAAAATATTTTTATATTATATGATAAATTGCTAATTAATATAATATTAAATTTTAAAATCTTATATCAATTTATTTATTGTATTAATAGTTATATTAATATTATATAGTGCATATTAATAGTTATACTAATACTATATTATTATATATTATAACATACTATAATATATCACTATATTATAATATAATTCAATATATTATCACTATACTATTATATACTATAATATAGTATATTATATATATTATGTAATATAGTACATTAAAACTGAAAAATCAGACTGAACTGGATCGAAAATCGGTAAAATCCGAGTACCAATTTAGGAGGATAATAAATGCGTAATCAGTTTTAAAAAATATAGAATCGGTACATATCAGTTCGATCATAAATTTTATCTAAAATTAAATCAAACCGAACAAGTTACACCCCTACCCGTAATTGGGCTTGGGCAACAACCTAGCACTACTCAAACAAAATCCCTTCAACAAATGGGCCTGACAATGTGTATAGTTTGGGGAATTGGATTTTCCCATTGTTCTCTCTCTCTCTCTCTCTTTTAAGGCTGACAGCCCAATGATATTTATGAAATTCGAGTGAATGAATGAGCTCTGGTTCGGCCTTTCCACAAGAGATTCCTCGGCCACCCATCATCCACTGTATTTATAAGGCAATATTCTCTGGAATTTAAAGACCAATCAAATCATAGCTAAATTTTTAACATCCGAATGTCTAATTTATAACTTTTTAAATACGGGATTATCACTTTAAAAAATAATAAATCTCCTGTGTGTTAATCATTTCGTCCAACCCTACGTAAATCTTACATTCGTATGTGATTAATTTTATTTTTATTTTACTTTTCTCTTATCATTCGTAAAATTGAAATCATAATACTCGGAGGAACCATTTTTCTCTAAAAACATATTAACAGATTTATAAATTGTAATATTTGTTCTGACACAGCCCACATCACTAGTCCGGCATTGAATATCGACACTTGCGATTCACAGCTATGATTTGCTGAAGCATTTACGAAGCAATTAATTCTTTCAAATATTTTGTCTAGAATTAGTTATGAGCTAGCCAGGGATAAATAAGAGTAGTTGGGGGAGCGAGTTAAAATGAAAAATGTATAAAAATATTATAAAATTAAAATATTATTATTATTTAATATTATTATTATTTTAAAAAGTTTAAAAAATACATTATTTATTATATTTTATTTTAAAATTTTGAAAAAATTATAAAAATAAAATAAAATAAATTGAGATGATTTCGAAAACAAACTAGACCTAAATCTTTAGGATTTTTTGTTTGTTCTTACCCAAAAAAACATAATGCTATCGACTAAAAGGATTTAGATCTTTTAGAATTTATGTTCAGACTCTAAAAGCCTATAGTGGTATAGAGACATATAATGGATCCCACGAGATTTATGGCTGTCGGAACTTATTTTAAGGACAAAATTAATTTGAATATAGAAACAGTTTAATTTCATCATTATAATTTTTTTAAATTCTTATTTAAAATATAATTAACAATTCAACTTTTTTAAATTCTAAAACAATAATAATATTAAAATACAATATTCTAAAATATTTGATTCAATTTTTAACTTTTATATAAAAATATATCATCTCATCTCATTATTCAAACTACACCATGTGTTTCATCTGATTTCATCTCTTCACTACAATTTTTTTAAATTCTTATATAAAATATAATTAACAATTCATCATTTTCGAATTTCAAAATAATAATAATATTAAAAAAATAATATTTTATTTAACTTTTAACTTTTATTTCAACTCATTATCCACACTGCACTTCGTTGATCAATAAATATTGTCAAATTCACTTTAATACCTATCTCTCTCCCACCCTAGATCCTAGAAGGCAGGAGCAAGGATAGCTAGACATTCAACCAGGATAAAGAATTCGAAGCATACACTATCAATCAGATAGCAAATAAGTCCACTGCATATTCTAACATAACAGGTAGGCGAGAACCAATAATTCTGAAGCTACATAAAGTTGAACCCAAACCTTAAACAGTACTGGCACTACAAATAACTTCGATTTAAAATGAACTGGTAAATGAACTCTGGGATTTCAATTCGCGGGACCTCAGGTGCTACTCAAGCAAGGTTTAAGTTGTGAGATCTGACCCCTCTCCCATATGAAAATTAGGTTGCAGGCGTAAAGCAAACATGCAAGAATCTGTATTTGAGCATCCAATTATATCAGGATCACAATAATCTCCTCCTCCATTATCAACTAACCCGAATGGATCTTCATCTCTTGCAACCTTAATCAGGTTAAAAAAGATTCCTTCTATAAGTCCCAGTTATTAGTTTCTCCAACTTAAGTCTCAGACAATATGCGTGTGTGCGTGTGTAGACTACAAGAGATCAAGCTATAAAGGATGACGCTTACAAGTTCATGTAGAAGAACTTTATGTATGCTTTCTGCCCTCTTTTCCTGCAACCAGGAAAGAACACAACCAAATATGTTAATTACATATAAATTAAGTAGAATGAAATGTATTAATTACCATATATTGAAGATTGGATTCACCTTTTTCTTGAGAATACTAGTCTTTTTGTCGATCACGTGGTACTGTAGCTTAACAAAAAACCAAAAACATTAGCGCTTTAGATGATTTAATTAACCTCAGAACCACCCAAGTTACTCCGTCAAACAACAAACATGAAAAAGAACTACTATCATTCCATCAGTATCCTATTGCTGCTGCTGGTAAAGCTTTTCCAAGTAGATAAACACGTCCAAATGATGTATATGCAACTTAAGGAATTGCACAACAAAAATACATTTCCCAGAAACAGATCTTGTTGCATATATAGGTTCTGAAATCACAACTGTGTATTCGAATTTTTCTTTCATACACATATAAATGTTCATTAAATATAGCATATCCAGGAAAATCCTACATGTTACACCATCATGCTACACAAATCCTATTATGACAAAGTGTCACGTCAACCCTTGAATTTACTTTACTTTTTTTAATAAGAAGCGATCCAAAGGTGATGGAAAGTGCTACGTTTATAAAGTGGGATGGAAGTAGGATAGTGATATGGTTTGCAACATTACTCATATACTCATGATAAAATTATAACTATTTCACAACTCTATTTTAAATAGACGATAGTTTTATAAAATTAAAATCATTTTTAATGAAATAAGTTGTAAAAGAGTAAAATTATAAATGTATCATTACTTATATTCAAGATGTCCGGCGTTGTTTGATCTACAGGGGACACAAAAAGGCACATATTTGAAGATCTACAAAAGAAGCGATATCTCCGATATGGGGTGTTCATCCATAACAGGACTTATCCTACGAAAGTCATTTTAAACGCCCAGTGAAGTATCTTCAAGATAAACACTCCCACAGGTGTCAGGACTGTGAAAAGGGTGGATTTGATACGAGACTTTATTTAATAGGTAAAGAAAAAAATTTATCGAATCAATAAAATGCAAGAGAAATACCTACAAAAATGTTCGTTGGTTAATATATATAGAAATAAGAAAATCATGCATACTACAAAATTGAAATAAAAAAATAAATAAAGAAAGAAAGAAAGAAGAGGAGCCCATAAGCATGAAGTTTTGAAAAACAAAAATCTTCTGCTTTCTTTCAGTGAACGTACCCTGTCGATATGAGATTTAAAAGGATAAATCCGCTGATTAACCTTTTAATAACTTCTATCCAATTTAGAATGGTACAGATAAGAAAAAACATATGGAGGAATATAATATATAGAATTAGAAGGTCAGAAAAAAAATTATGTTCCCCAATCGAAATTTCATCACAATGAGAAACATCATATCAATGAAACCAAATGACTTTATAACAGTAACAGATATAATGATAGCAAAAATGTTAATAGAAATGTCTGTAAAACCCGGATTTTGCTTGGGTAGATCCAACCTTGCGGTCGCGAATAACCTTGACAGCACTTTCTACGTTCTGCTCGAGACGATACAGTTCCTCCAAATTCAGATCCATCAGAGATTCACCCCTCCTATGCCTGCCAATATCATAACAAAGACAACATCAACGCAAAGATATCCCTCAACCAACTCCAGTAATTCACTAAACACAACAAAATGCTAACTGCTCTTGATTCTCTCTATTAGTTTCTTACCTTATCTCCCTTGTTAGACTCCTATTCACGTCCTCGAACTTCTTCAGTTCTTCTTGCATTCTCTGAACATGTTACTATCCTTAGAATAAATGGACTGTTTTTTCATATATGTATCTGTATATGTATAAATGTCTATATATAGGTGTGTGTGTACAGAGAGAGAGAGAGAGAGAGAGAGAGAGAGAGCGAGAGAGAGAACCTCATAGTGCGAACTCCAAAGATCGACGCCCATGATGTGCTGGTACTCGTCGAATATTTGCTTAGTTCTAATCCCAAAATTTTTAACCATTTCAAAAGAAGAGAAAGGGGGAGAAAATTTCAATACCACAATAGGAAAAGCTTGTTCGTGTAAGCAGAAGAAGATAGACAAAAGATTAAGAAGAAAGAGATCGCATACGTGGTGGAAGGGCTAACATAATCACGGAGCTTCTTATTGCTAGAGATCATTATAAGCGAAATCTTGGCATCGCAGAGAACGGTGAGCTCGTGGGCCTTCTTGAATAGACCCTTCCGCCTTTTGGAGTACGTGACCTGCCTGTTGGTCTCGTTCTCTATCCTCTTGATCTGGATCTTACCCCTCGCCATGATCTCTCTTCCCCAGATCTTTCTTTTCCTTTCTTCCTGATGTTAAACGGAACAATAAGAAAGCAAGAGCAGAAGAAGGAGCCTAAAAGGAGGGAGAGAACGGAGAAGGTGAGGGCCATTTCTAAAAACGGAAAGGTGTAGCCAAAGGGACGAAAGGTTTAGCGATGGCTTACTAGATTGATCAGGGACCCACATCCCAATGCGGGGGACCATCAGCTTTCCGCCTCCACGACTCTCCGTCGCGGAACCACCACTCCTACCAGTCTATTGGTTTTGTTCGGTTTATTTTAGTTTCTTTGATTGATTGATTGATTTGATCGTTTTGGGTTTGCTACTTCTGACAGGAACGGCGCCGAGCATTCATGCAGGAACTCACCAGCGCGCTTCTCGAGTTTCATTTTCACAATTTTGAAAGAATAAATTATAACGATACAAACGGCATATTTTTATAATATATTTGACAGGAATATTATACGAGGAGAATATTTTTATAAAAATATTTTTATATATTTTTCAATAATATATTTTATAAAAATATTTTTAATTATATTAAATATTGTATCATGGATGGATCATTTATCATTTTCAAATTCAACCGGCTTAACTTTTTGAACAAACATTGTAAGTAATACATTGATAATTGATGAAAATTATTTGATTTATTTTGATAAAATTCTATCCTATAATGTTTTTATGACTCGGCTTAAGAGCAAAATGTTTTGTCTGTATTTAACTATAAAACATTATATCTATTTTATAATTTATAAAATAATTTTATAATTTCATTAATATAAAAATTATGTATAGACCAATCACTTATTCAAAAAAAAAAAAACTATATAATCGTTGTGAAATTAGCGATGCTAATATTTTTTTAAAAAATGTGCTACATATAAATTAGTAGGTAAGTATGTAATTTATCGCGAGATCCATTAAGATAAGTAATGTTCTATAATATTCGTTTATAATGCTAACAAAAAATAGTTTCATTAACAAAGAACCTAAGATGAGACCAACTTCAATAACATTTATGGCTACGTTATTAATTACATAGGATACTTTTAAAGAGCAGCCTTGAAAAGTAGGTTGCCTAAGATATGTGTAGTTTATGAAGAAAATGTGACTGAACGAGTTCTATTTCTTTATATACCATAATAGATTCCATTCACAAGTTTCATTAACGTGGTATGTTCAGCGATTTTTACTAAAAATTTAAACAAGTTAAGTTCTACGTGTATGTGATTATTAAATGTCGCATATTTTGGAAAATCAAAAGAGCCCGTAGAGAAAACAAAACTCTTTATGTTGAAATGATAATAATAAGAGTAATTCTATATGAAAATTTTATATTGCACGCTTTTATTTAATTGGAAAGTAATTTATTATTTTTGTTATTTTATTTAAATACACACGTATTTAAGTATTGAGATAAAATAATAAAAATAACAAATCACATCTTAATTAGATGAGTCTATGGTGTAGTCGTGTAAGGATTTTATGTACAAATTTTCTAATAATAAATCAATAAAATATGTTATTTGTGCATAGACTACTTGGGCTAAGTTTTGGGCCGGAGAAATATTGGGCATTGTTGACAAAATACGTATCATCAAAAGGTTACAAGTGATGTTCATGCCGTTGATGGGCCTTTAAGAATTCATTTCGGGCTCAAAATAAGATAAATACTACTTAACTTTTTCAATGTTATTTTTTAAATATTTTTATTTAATAGTTAAAAAGATAATTATTAATAAAATTATATATATTTGTTTAATTTTTAATGATTAAATTTTAAAAAATATATATTACAAAAAATGAAAAAAAAAAACGTACCGCTAGTAGTACCCTTAAAATATACATCCGAGTTTTCAAATGTCCCCCTTGAAAGTTGAAAGATGGACGGACAATAATAAGTTCAACGCGGTCCGATATGCTTTCCTAAAATCCCCCGTAAATGTTCAAGACGAGACCAATCGTGATTAAAAAGAAGAGTAAGCCAACCTAATTTTCTAAGAGTGACCATAATCAATGTGACGCCTCCAAATTCTGCTTGGGATTGAATGGACATTTGAAACGTCGAGACATGCAACACAAGGTTACCTGCCCCCGTTTATGACATATAAGATGCAATGTTTCTAACATGCATCTAGTATTATGCAATATTCGCAGCGGATAATTTTTTTCTTTAGCAATACTATGCACCAAACTAAAATATCCCAAATACTTGAAACATATTTCATACATAAAGGCATACTAAATAGCCGTGATCACCACACTAGTCCAAAATGGTTGTGATCAAAAGAATACTTGAGATACAACTCCAAAAGTACAAGTATTAACCTAAGTTAAATACTATACCATCATCAACATCGCACCGTGGCCTAGTCGACCGTATTCAGTTGGTCAGATTCCAATTCTCCTTTGGGTCCTGTAACAAGATCTACCATTCGGGGGGAATGGTAGTTGGGACTACCACAGTGAGATTTGATTACAAATCTCAGTAAGTTAACATAAAACTTATACACAGGTTAAAAATGCATGCATGGCAGTAAAAGCATAAATGCATAATTATAGTCATACATAAACATAGTATAACTTGACATATAGCATGACTTAACCAGAACTTAAGCGTGAACTGAACTTGACTTAACATGGCATGAACTTAAGCTTAAAACATAACATGAACAATCAACATAACATGAACGTGAAACATAACATGGACATGAACATAACATAACATGAACGTGAGCTTGAACGTATCATAAACGTGAACATAACATGATGTGAACATGAACTTGGAACATAACATGAACATGAACATAACATGTACGTGAGCATAACATAACATGAACTTGATCTGAAACTTGACTTAACATAAACTTGGAATCTTATTTAATTGTCTTGATTAATAACGTGCATTAATACGTACTCCACAGTTGTTGTGGCCCCACGTATTCAAGTAACATAAAACATAATACGTACTCCACAGTTGTTGTGGCCCCACGTATTCTACATGTCACAATTGCTGTGTCTCATGTAGTGTATGCTCCACAGTTGTTGTGGCCCCATACTTCATGCTCCACAGTTGTTGTGGCCCCATGAATTCACATAACATAAAATATAATACGTACTCCACAGTTGTTGTGGCCCCACGTATTCTACATGTCACAATTGCTGTGTCTCATGTAGTGTATGCTCCACAGTTGTTGTGGCCCCATACTTCATGTAACATAAAATATAATACGTACTCCACAGTTGTTGTGGCCCCACGCATTATAAGTAACATAAATATAATACGTACTCCACAGTTGTTGTGGCCCCACGCATTATAAGTAACATAACATAAATATAATACGTACTCCACAGTTGTTGTGGCCCCACGCATTATAAGTAACATAAATATAATACGTACTCCACAGTTGTTGTGGCCCCACGCATTATAAGTAACATAACATAAATATAATACGTACTCCACAGTTGTTGTGGCCCCACGCATTATAAGTAACATAAATATAATACGTACTCCACAGTTGTTGTGGCCCCACGCATTATAAGTAACATAACATAAATATAATACGTACTCCACAGTTGTTGTGGCCCCACGCATTATAAGTAACATAAATATAATACGTACTCCACAGTTGTTGTGGCCCCACGCATTATAAGTAACATAAAATATAATACGTACTCCACAGTTGTTGTGGCCCCACGCATTATAAATAACATAAAATATAATACGTACTCCACAGTTGTTGTGGCCCCACGCATTATAAATAACATAAATATAATACGTACTCCACAGTTGTTGTGGCCCCACGCATTATTATAACATAACATGTCTTATCTTTCTTAATGCATGTGATATTATTTAATATCATATACTTTTCTAACATGGCGTATACTTGTAAATGGCATAATATGATTTAATCATAAACATTTCATGGCATACATGTATCATATGGCATACTTAACATGGCATACTTATAACATACATCATTGTATGACAGAAAAGATTATGTAACAGATAATTATTCATGAGAGATTAAATCATACGTAACAGATAAACATGTAATGACATAGCATGACATGGCATATACGATAACATACATACATAAATTGTAGTTCTCTTACCCATCACACATACACAATAAACTGATAGTAAGTTAGAGGCTAACTTACCTCGATCGTCGCGTTCTATGAGAATAGAGCGCGAGACACGAGGAACTGCACAACAGCTGGAAGAGGAACACTCAAGTCCTTAAGATTTTCACTTCTGAACTCAATTGCCATATTGTAAGCACTTGCAACACCACGGCCAACTTGAGGTTTCACTATACTCGGAAGAGATAAATTGACTTCAGAAAGCCTTTGCACTAAAACAAGTTCATTAAAATTATCAATAACAACCAAACAAACAACTCATTTCTCAATCCATATACTCTTAGCCATAGTCAACCACAAGATGACACCAGTCATCCCGGACTATAATCCATATCATCACTGCTTCGGGACACTGTCATACAGTTTCCCAACATTACACCATACGCTCCACACTTCTCTGCTACGCCATCCAACCCTTCGTGACACGCCATCCGGTGTATCACGACTTAGTACAGAGTACACTCACGTGAACTCTCTTCCATTCACACTACAAAACCCATCACTGCGATACACGTCTCACGGTGCATCGCTACGCGACACGGAGTACGCGCTACGCGTACTTCCTTCGCTACAACACTCATCAACACGATGCACATCACACGATGCATCGCCATACCACACGGAGTACACTACATGCGTACTCCCTTCCTTCTACGACCCACATCACTACAGCGCACGTCGCGCGGCGCGTCGCTGCATTACACAGAATACGCTACACGCGTATTCTCTTCACACAACCCGCCGTATCACATCTACGGCATCCATCTCACGCCTATACTTCACAGCACAGTCCACAAAACTACAAAATCAAGCCTAACACTTCACAACCACACTTCGTTTCACAACTACGCAGCGAACTCCACAAACACTAACTACACAGTCTACAGCCAACCAAATCAACTATGTTAAACATAAATAACTAAAGATAGAGGGTTATACCATCGACGGGATAACCCGTGCGTCGCTCGCTGCTCGTCACGAACATGCGTCGGAGGAGCATACGTGGCGGTACGGTGTCTGTCCACCACATAAAGTGGTAGTTTGGGCTTGAGAAAGGCTAGGCGTGGTCTTGGAAGACTCACGGTCGCCTTGTGATGGTCAAAGGTGGCGGAGCACGGCGGCATCACGCCGTGAACAGTAACTCCGAACGGTGAGCGGAGGAGACGCGAGGTAGCGAAAAGCCATAGAACTTCATGGAAAGCTAGGGAAAGGTAGAGGAACATGTGGTGGAGCTGTGGTGGCGAGGTGGTGGTCGGACGGTGGCTAACGGCGGCAGATCGGCCGTTTGAAACCATTTTTGGCCTTGGAGAGTGCGGGAGAGTGTGAGCTCTACGAAGCTCCGTTGGCCATGAAATTTCTTGGAGAGGTTCATGAGGATGAGAGGAACAAGATGGTGGTGGTGAAACACCACGGGTGGCCGTGTACGGCGGCGCACGGTGGTGCAACCGAACGGGTGTTTTGAGAAACCCATATGAAAAAAATGAGAGTTTGGGAAAAAGAAAGACATGGGGAGGAAGCCCTTGATGAGGTGAGTCCATTGGTGGTGCTTGGTGGCTGATTTGGCCGTGTATGGTGGTCCAAAATGGTGAAAATCCTTAAAAACCTATTTGTTTGGAGGGAGAGTGGCGGCTAACCGTGGCTCGGATGGAGGTGAAACTTGGAGAGGATGTTCACCGGTGAGAGGGGAAGAAATCTGGGTGGGTGGTGTAGTCCACGCCGCCAGCGAGCGGCGGTTCTGGGCGGAGAAAGAAATCGGCAACAGGGGAGAAAACAGGGCAGGGGCAGCAACTTCCGGGGGCTCTCGGCGACTAACGGCTGGTCCGATGGCTCTGAAAATTGGTGTGTATGAACTATGGTGAAAGGGGAAGAGAATGGCGGGGGTGGTGTACGACACCTCCACCGGACGGCGGAGAAACGGGCGGTCAAAGGGGCGGCGACGGTAATGAGACAAGAAGGAAGAGCACGGGAAGAGAGAGAGAATTGGTGGCCGGCGTTGCACACCTCCGGTGCAGATGTGTTCGCCGGTGAGGGAGGGACATGCCGGAGGTGGAGGTGAGGCACGGCGGCCGGAGGTGGCGCCGGTAGGAAGCTAGAACCGATCAGCTATGGTGGAAGGGTGTAAGTCGACCATGGAGAGAAGGAGAGGAAAGAGAAGGAAAAAAAAAAGAAAAAAGGAAAAATGAAGGAAAAAGGGTAGGAGCCTAGGTAATAAACTTCAATCCTACGTTTTGGGATCCTCAAATAATTCAACGGTGAATTAAAACACTGATTAAAAACGCGTAAATGTTTTATTTTAAATAAAACACCACGATGAATTAAGGTAGAATATTATTTTATAAACTAAAATTTATAAAATAATATTTCCTCATCATTATATAAAATGATAAAGTACCGTTAATTAATCGAAGATGATAAAACCAATTAATTTAAATAAGAGTTTTCAACGTAAAATTAAACATCTTAATATCTTAAAACAACTAAAATATTTAATCTAAGTAATTATCCACAATTATAATATTTTCAGAGCTCATTAAATTATTATAATTGTGCTACTTTAAAAACAAGCTTATCTAATACTTTGAAATTCGATGGATAAGATCCGGGAAAACGCCATCGAGGTACAACGCTTAGGATAAAACTGTTCATGATTTTACAGCTGTCGGTGAAGAACAAATTACGTGATTTACGGAAAAGATAATCTATACGCGTGATTCCAGATGAGGGTAAAGACGAGAGAGATGTGATTACTATCAGAAAAGAATTCAAAACTGATTATTTTAACGGGCTGTTAAAATCAATCAAACAAAATACCAGGTTACATGCATTCATATGTTTTCTTGTGAGCTCTTAGAATTTTCCTAGTATTGTCATTTCTGAGGTATAAATGCACTGTCTGTCCTTAAGAACCTTTAGGAGACACGCCAATTCCAGTGTGTTGTGGCCGGAGAAGTGGCAGAGTCTCATTTGTTTTTATTTTTTTTGTAATTCATCGAACCAGGTTCATGTCAGGCTGTCAGCCATTACCAAACCTTATACTAGCAGATGCTCTTCTTTTCTCATGTACTACCTTGGAATAGATGTACTGTACGACATGCCCTTCCCCTAATATACTTGAGAAATAAGTATACAAATTATATATATATATATAAATCCATGAAACAATGTAATGAATTACATTAAGAGTAATGATTTGTACAAATTTTAAATACATAAATCCTACGCATTTATTTTGTAAAAAAGTAAACCTTACAATGAAAATGTGTAAAAAAATTAAATATATTCTTTACAATTAGGATTCATTTTTTTATAACAGATTTACACGAGACTTGTTAATTTTGAACATTATTTTTATATTAAATAAATAAATAATAATATTTATAATTATAGAGTGTACAATTATCGTGTATATCTTTAAAATAAATAAATAAATATGCAACCTATAAAAAAAATTAATTAATTTTTAAATAATAAATCTTACTATTTTTAAAAAAAATATTCAGGACGCTTGCTGTATTCAATTTATAATTGTTCATATAAATCAGATTGTGAATATATATATATTGAAATAAACATTAAAAAAGGGTACGAGGGAAGCCCTTTACAACGTCTCCCTGCAATAAAGAGCTTATAAATAAAAATAAAAACCAAACATTTAAAACAGGACAAAATAAGAGAGAGTTGCAGAAGTGGTCGATCCTTGCAATATTAATATTATTGTTTTCCGGAAGTAAATAATTTGAATTATTACAATATTTAAGATAGGTGCGTGAAATTTGAATATATATTTTAGGAAGAGTATAGAAGTTGCCTCGGCCCCCTAATTCTGTGCTGACTATAAAGCGTTAGAGATGATTAGAAGGTTTGCTTTGATTATTGTTATTTTAGGCAGGCCCAACCAACCAACCACTCGTGTGTACGGCGGGGCTAAGGCCTTCGGGAGACCGTACCCCTCTTATATTATTGGAATCCAATTATTTCTGCCCATTAATTTTGGCAGATTCACGTGATTCCAACATATTTAAGATTTTAACACCGACTTTGGATCTTTGGTGTCTGATCTATTGCTGTTTTGTCTGTATGTCAAGATTTTTCTACTGCCCCTTCAGACTTTCAAAATACATTTCAAATTTCATGGCAATCAATGCATTTACCTATATATTTATAATTCGTATGACTTCATGAATATAAATTATTAATTATTTTCTAATATATATATATTTTTTAAATGAATTATTTTCTAAGATGATTGTATATATATATGGTTCAGCTCGTGATGGGGCTCGTGTTACCCACCAATTATAAAACAAATGAATAATTATATTTAAAAGTTACATTATTCACGTACTATAATTTAATTTAAAGAATAAATTTTATCAATTAAATTGATATCAATTAGATAGTATAAACGAACTACTATCTTATAAATTTGATGACCAGATGGAGGCAACTCTCCCGTCGCGATCAAATATGAATCATGGATAAAAGATTCATGAGTTGACGTGATGAGGGAATATGAAAGCCTATATTTCAGGGGTCGAATTCGAGGGTAAGCGCGGATGGTCCAAGTTTTAAGTTCCATTTTGATGGCCAAAAGTAAAATTTGAAAATATTACTCTTATTTTTATTATATTTTTTTGAAGGTTGATCAGTTGATGATCATGGTAACTTTTGACTTTTTATGTGTTTTAAGGGGTGAAGTATGAAGAAGAAGTGTCAACTCTTACGCGTTAACATGATTAGCCGATATGGTTCTATCCTTTTAACACATCCATCAATTACTTCTACCCCAAGTTGTAATATTTTTCTATTCTAATTAATTATAGCTAAAAGTAGCCACGGATCAGGATATGATAACCTATATCTATAGATGCATATCTTAGTGCAAGTAATTATAAGCTGGTGATGTTACAGACGTACAACATTTTACAATATAGTTTTATTATCATTACAAAAGAAAATTAAACAATTATATTCACGACAAATAAGTGGTAATAACTGTCTAATTTTATTGTAATGTATAAACTTTCTTTTTAATTATTAGGTGTATACTAATTTTTTGGATCTAGTTTCAAATAATTATAATGACTCTAATTGTAAAATTCACTATATATGATTTCAACTTTATATGGATGTATTATTATTATTATTGCATGCATGGACCATTGTACATATGAAAAATCTCAAGACAGAGTAGTGAATCCTTTGTGTGTGGAGTGAGTGTACATACTAAATACAGGAGCTTAAAACAATTGTATGACAGATACAGCCACTTGGAACTTAATTAGTTTCTTGGATTCATTTTATTCAAACTAACGTGTATTTGTGAAACAACTGCGAGTCAAATTTCGCGAGGAGAAGGTTTGAAACAAATGATCCACTGCAAAATGTATGGGATCATATATAGTAGTTGATATTTACAGTTATAGAGTGTATAAATTTTGTGTATTTATTTTGAAAAAAATAAGTAAATATGAGATTCACATAAAAAAATTAATTTTTTTAATAATAAATCTTATTTTTTTATTAAAAAAATTTAAGATAATTATTCCATATATTATTTAAGTTGGGATGATCAGTTAACTAAGAGTAACTCATAGCTTATAGAACACTTTAAAATAAAATAAAGTATTTTTTAAAAATTTAAACATATGAAATCAAAAATAAAAGTCAATAAGATTTTTTTTATATAATTATATAAAAGTTGTTATCTAGTTGTCACTTCACCATTTTTTATTTCTTTAATTAATGCCTTGATTTTGTGCTTGGTTCTTATTATAAAATATTGTTTTTCGTTATAAATATTAATATTTGCAATCATATTCATTACTTAAATATGATTTAAATAATTCAGACATGTAATCAATTTATTACAACAATAAAATGAAAAAAAAAAAGACACATTATTTCTTATCTTGAACACGTGTTCAATCTCCAAGACGGAAACTTTTATGATTTTAACGGTAGATAAATTATTTAGAAAAGTAAGAAAAACACAATTAGTCAATGATTAAATGATCGCACCAAGAATTTCGAGGAAAAACATCACAAGAGACTAGAGTGGGCATTGGGCAACATGGAACTCAAAACAAAAACAAAAAGAAACCCACTCCGAGAAATTCGTTAAAGGCTCGATTTTTCCTCGAACTTTTTCCCTTGAAACTCGTAATCGAAGTACCGCCTCTGGCCCTCTACTGTGGGTCTGTGACGCTCGTAATCGCGGTCACAACCATCACCCCTCGATTTTTAAATGCTAAACATGTGTCGAGTCAATAGAAAACTTTCACGGACGATTTTTGGGGATGGGCCGTGGTGTTATCGGTGCTTGCTCTTGTGGTAGATCGCTTTTGTGCATTAAAAATGGGCGATGGAGGGGAGGGTCAGTAAAAGTACTAGCGGGTTTTCCGGTACAAGGACGAATAAGGAAAAGCTGTTTCCGCGACACGTGGATTTACATTGAGCGTCTGATGATACTACAGCGACTGGAGATTCGACAGTCCTGATGGGATTCATTGAAACTGGAAGAGAACTGTAGACAAATGTCCGGTGATAATGATAGGAGTGTCTTTCTTTTTTTCTTCGGTAATCTCTCTCTCTCTCTCTCTCTGTGAGTCTCAAACGCACAGCCAAAATTACGAACTCATTGTATGGTAGAAAGTGAGAGAGAGAGAGAGAGAGAGATGTTGGTTGTCATAAATTAAATGAGGTTAAGGTGTGTAAGTAGTAGCAGAATGGGGTGCAGTTACCATGGCGGCGTTGCAGAGCTCTAATTCCGTGTCAGTATTATTGCTTCCAGCAACGGAAGAGAATTGAAACTCTGATTCCGTGAGGAAAAACCCTCATCTTCTTCTGAATCCTGCGTCTTTTACCCTAAAAAAAGGGGTCGAAAATCCTGCCCGCAAAAGCTGCAAGACCCCCCTACAACAAAGATCACACGCACTCAGTCAGATTCGGAAACAAAATCAAGGTCAAAACCAACGACCGTCCCACACCAAAGGCGATCACAATTCGAACCATCGATCGAGTTCCCAGAAATCAACAATCGCTGGTCTTCATGAATCTGGTTGTTACTTGTTGACGCCAACGTTCTGCTATGGATTTTTGGTCAAAATTGAGGCCAGTCGTCTCGGGTTTTGGGTGCAAGAAATGGCTGGGTTTTTCTATCTAGGTGGACGAGAAGGGCCACAAAACAAACAGGAGGAAGAAGAGAAGCAAGAGAATAGCCAATTCTTGTACAGAAACGAGGAGATCTACAACAAAGGGTTCGAGATATGGCCACAATACTATCAGCAGCAACAGAACATGAGCAACTACTACTCGTTTGGAGTGGGTCCTAGTCGAAGAAACCTGAACAGCGTCTCTGATGAGTCGTCGAGATCCGGATTGACGTTGATAAGGCAAGGAGGAGTAGGAGGAGGCATGAATTGCCAAGACTGTGGTAACCAAGCAAAGAAAGACTGTACCCATATGAGATGCAGAACTTGTTGCAAGAGCCGAGGGTTTCAGTGCCAAACCCACGTCAAGAGCACTTGGGTCCCTGCAGCTAAAAGGCGCGAGCGGCAACAACAACTCGCAGCTTTACAACAACAACTACAGCAACAGCAAGATCAACATCAAGAACAACAACAACAGTTTCGAGGAGAGAATCCCAAAAGGCAGAGAGATAATCAATTAGGAGCGGCCCCTCTTGCTTGCACTCGTATACCCAACACCACGTCAGGTAAAGTCGTAGTTTACGGTACAAGAAAGGAGAAAAAAGAAACCACGAGTGGAAATTTGGATTATGATCTTGGGAAAGGTCTAAGGAGAATTATCGAGGAACTGAGATGCTAGAGAAAGTTGTCTTGAGATCTAGCTTGAGGGATTTCTGGCCAAAAATCAGTAACCCGTACCCAACAAATCCATATCGTTTGCGTGTGAGAAAGTCCACCTCCATGGTCACTCTCACCCACTCACCTGCTTTTCTTTCTCTTTTCTGCTTTTTCCATTCCTGTCACTGTTTATTAGTAGAACTGACGAAAAGTTCTATGAAACTGAGCATACTTATTTTCTCCTTTCTTCTTTTCCGACGTTCTTCCATACTTATTTTTTACAATTCTTTTTCCTCCTTTGGTTGGAACTGAGCATCTCAATTCGTTCGATTGATTAGGGTTGGAACTGGGAAAATTTCCAGCTGAGGTGAACTCTCCGGCGGTCTTCCGCTGTGTGAGAGTAAGCGCAATGGAGGATCCGGACGAGCAGTATGCGTATCAAACGGCTGTAAACATTGGAGGACATGTTTTCAAGGGAATTCTCTATGATCAAGGCCGCGAAGATCGTTACACCGCCGGAGAGAGTTCCTCTGGTGGCAATGGAGGTGGAGCTCAACCACTAAATTTCATTACGGCAGCCACCACCACCACCACAGCAACCACTAGTACCCCATCTGCAACGTTGCTCGACCCTTCACTATATCCAGCTCCACTCAATGTTTTCATGGCTGGTACGCAATTCTTCCCACCCCCAAGATCGTAGAAACCTCTTTTAGATTGTTAGCCTAGCAAATCTTGAAATTTCTCAATCTATCTGGATTTGCTGTCGTCAAGATTATAAGTAGTACTTTGTAACACCCAGGGAGGTAGAAGTCACAGGAATTAGAAACGAGGATAAGGATGAGGGGGATGTTTGATTTTGTTCGAATTTCAATTCTGATTTTCGTGGTTATTTTGATCTTATCAATGGCTCATTTTTAATTACAAACCATTTGTTTTGTATGGCTGCATGCGGATGTGTGCATTTTATAATGTTTGTTATTTGGATTCTTTTTAGTATTTTCTTATCTGGGCTTATATTCGATGCACTTTCTGGTTGGTGTTGCACTCGAAGCCGCTTTTTCCAGTTTATCCGTTTGCTTGCCGGAAGAACACGGGACGATTAGCTTTCGTGTTTTCGATAAACTAAGAATTTAAAGACCCTTCTCAAACCTTTGTATATTCTTCTCACGATTTCTAGAGCTAGAAAACGGAAGGATCGAAAGGCATGGGCTTGTAAAGTTCCTCATGCATAGACAATTAATTAATTACCAAACTGGCATTCTAGTCCAAAAAAGTGAAACCTTCATGAACCCTCCCTTCCTCCCCGAATACATCTAGATTCACTTATCTATACAACTAAATATCGCAAATCACTCTTAACTCTAACTCTTAACTCTTACACCAACTATACTTAGCTGCAAAACAATAAAATTTAGCGCCTAATTGAGTGGACAGCATGCGTGGATCTGAGCCCGTAGTGGAGTGAAAATAGGTGCAAGCTAGTGCATGTGATATATATGTTATTTCTAGACTCTAACTTGCTAGTGACATGATATAGGGTATGGTTCTTTTACGAAATAATAGGAGCTATGTACGATGCTATCGCTGCCTACTAGATCTAGCAGTATGAAAGAAACGTGGAATTGTTATGAAAGTTTGTAATATCTGACTCATTTACATGTGCCCTCTGAATATATATTTAAACAACCGAGATACAACTCGTAAATGATAACTGTTCTTCTGTGGTTCACTGATTCTTCTCCTATTCTATTCCATTCAGTGAATTATTCATTTTGTTGAAATAAATAAACAAAAATACAACTGATCTATGGCACCTTAACGTGGATGAGTTAACAGACTCTTGGAATTCATGAACCTGCATGTCATTATATACGTATAATTTTCAAGTAATTAATATATGGTTTTAGGATAATCATCTGATTACCTTGTATAATTATTATGTTACCCCATGATTCAGCTTAATTGACACTGAAGGATATAGTGTTGCTGTTGATCAAGGGCTTCGAAATGCATTCATGACATGTAGAAAATGAATATATATATATATATATATATATATATATATATATATATGAATTGCATCATTTGAAGAGAGATATATGGTCAAGAACCTCTTGAAGTTACATGAAATAAAACCATTATATGTACAAAATGGTGATTATAAAGCTTTTCTCTATCTTCGTACATGTAATTGAAGATTAAAGCATTAGTACTACTGCGGAAATTGAGGATTAAAGGCGTCGTTAATTGTTTTACTGATATATATTGGGTTTTATTCTGCTCGAGGTTCTATATATATATTATTTATTAGCGATTCATCGGTGCTTTTGTACGATAGAATAAAGGTGGATGCTTGTACGATGGGACATGCCAACTTGAATCAGATGCATGATCTGATACGCGTTTAACTTTCTTATTGGATGAATGCATGGTTCATGTGGACAGATATATATGAATGAAATCACCTTATAACGACACACACACACACAGATATATAGTTACAGCATTTGAAATGAGTGCATTATTGATGCTTTTTCGTTCATGACTATTAATTCTTTGTCTGCTGGTTGTGCTTGTGGTCATGCTTTGATTCACGCTGACCAGTAGTAATTAATTAGCCAATTCAATGTACGTATCACTCAATACACAAATCTTATATATATATATATATATATATATATATATATATATATATGAGTGGTTTTTGATTTTTTGCTTGTAATTAAGTTCCTTGTCATGTATAGGAGAATCATCATATATATCCTACTTCGAGTGACAGCCAAGCAGTCCAGTACGACTGGAAATTATGTAGCTAGCTAGTTTCGCCTACACGTTTCTAGCCTCAAGCGTTCTTCTCTCCTTAAGTTACCGTAAGATTATAATATAAATGTATTTTATAATAAATCTACTTAAAATATATTGACTTCTTACTAATTCGTGCATGCCACCTCGAAATATATAGTTATATTATATATATATATATATATGCGTGGGGACATGATCAGACGTAATATTATCCCGTGATGTCATTCAGAAGCTGACATTGCCAAATCCTATATCGTAGTACGCCTCACTGGTTATTGGCCAATGTGATGGACTTTACTGACGATTCAGTCACAGAAGCTGCTATGCATGATTATTACAAGGGAATTGCTTCACGAGTGCGAACTCCAGTTTTTTAATATTCTACGTACGTACCGGTTCTTTCGGGAAGATGAGTACTCTTTGGAATCTTGGATAGAACGAGAGCCGTTGTACGTTGATCTGGAATGAGTTGTCTGGATATTGATGAGGACCGAGGCCAGCACTTTGGCTAGCTGAGAGAGAAATTAGGGAGAGAAACAAATAACAACTAGACAGAAGCTCTGCTACATTTTCTGGGGGCTTTTAATTTGGATGTGCCTGTCTTAGAGACAATCTTTAAAACGAATTCATGCGGGTCAAGAAAGAAATAGTGGTCAAGATTTTTTTGATACCTCCGTGCTGTCTCTGTCAGAAATCGGCTGAAATTGACTGTCATCGATTCAAATTAAATGTACTAAGAAAATAGGGACACCTAATCCTTGAATGACGAACATTTGTAATAGCCCCCACCAAGTTAGGGTCTCGGTACTACTGTTGCCCACTTTCCTTGTCTCACATCCAATTTAGGTATTATACAGTTGCCATGCATATATAGGAAGGAATTAGTAGCTAGGGTGGTACCAACTATCAGTTTCACTGGTTGCAACAAGGAATAAGCAGCATCCAAAGCTGTTTTCTTTTCCTTTTTCTTTTGTCAGATGGATCCAAAGTTACTTTTTCTGAATAACATTAACCTAAATATAGCTAATTTATTGGTCCGGGAAATGTGAGCTAGCTCCTAAAACAAAGCAGATCATCTTATATAATATATATATATATATGCAGCTATCTAGCTTATAATTAAAAATATATATATATATGCGACCGATTTCCAATTAATCATAGGTACCGGACAAAACCCATATATATAGAGAGCCAGCAGCTTGTACACGACGTACCTTAGGTTAATTAACTTAATTAATTACCATTAAGATCGAGCATGTTTTCCTGATTATACATCTAACTCTTGAGGACTGGGATTTGAAATTTTTTTTGGTAACAATTAGCTAGGCGAAGTGGATAGGAATGGTTGGTGGGTCAAACCTTCTACGAAGAGAAAGCCCAACCACTCAGAAGAGGAACTAGGGTTTCTTCCTATAGCTAGGCAGTACTCTACGGTTGTGAAGTTCTGATAATTAGCATATGTCTTAGGTCGGGGCCAGGCAGGCGCATGCAAAACTATAGACCTCTTTCTTCTTAGCTTGGTTGCTGGGCTACACGTACAGTGGTCCACAAATAACAGTTCACAGCCAGTACCCCCCCCCCCCCCCCCCCCCAAAACAAAAAAACAGCTTTAAATGCTGTAGCGGCCTGCATATTTGATGGCTGGCAGCTTATCCTTGTCATTTCCAACGTTATGATCGAAGCTACAATGTTGTTCAGCATGCATGCATGGGTGCAGCCAGTATCATGCCTGCCTGATGTCGCGCGAAGATATATACATATAATATTTGTAGCCATGCATACATTTTATTAATGTATCCGACCGACCGATCGAGCTCTCAACTGATCCGGTAATTCTAAGTTCTAACTCTGCCAACTTTATATAGATATATATAGATCAACCAAATCATACCAGTCAAGAACTTCACCAAATGTCACCAGAGATCAGACTTCGCTAGCTGTAAGTACTAAGTTTTAATTGCTGCAGTTTATTATCTCGAGAGAAGCATTAATTCATAGTATAGTACAGTTTGTCCAAATGGAAGCATGCAGAAGTTAATTTAATCTAGCTAGCTATATATATATATATATATATATGAAGCTAGCTAAAAATGATATATATATATATATATACATATGAAGTATGATACTCGTGTGTATATATATATATGTGTGTGTGTGTTTCAGTTTCATATATAAATTGGTTTCTTGTAATTTGTAGAATTAAGTTTATTCTTTTAGGATATGTTTTAGAATGCAATTATTCTCAAATTACTTCATTACTATTTATAAATAATTTACTATTATTTATAAACTATTTATCACAATTCACAAACTATTTCATTACTTCATCGGTTTGTAACATGATTTTCATACCTCATGATAACTCTTCCTGTACGTAATATTCTAGATTCAACCCAGCTCAGTACCATTATTAATCAATTCAACTGTGTCACATAAGTAACCGTAACTGTTCATTTCGAATGGTAATTAACATGCAGCTACTCATCATTATAAGAAATATTAATATATATATATATAATATCGCTAATTAAATATTGATGAACGCCGACTGTCATGTTTCTCGAACAGCTAGATGATCTCAACCGTTAATTAAATGAAACTTATATTATTATATGCACGAAAAAGAGAAAATAAAAAAGTGGCTAGCTAGTTTGGATCCCACTTGTAGCTTAATATTTAAACACTAATATTATAGGATAGCGTATTAGATATCTATATTATTTGTTAAAAGAATAAATATTAAAAAAATGAAGGGATCAAAAGGGGTTGTGTGATGCCTAAAGCTAAAGCTAGGAAAAGGAAGAAGGAAGCATTTTTAAGACATATTATAAATTATAATATAGTTTGACTCTCCCATAAAAATAAATAGATTAACGTACAAATTATATATTCAGGCCGTCTGGTTTCTTTAATTAATTGGACCTAAACCGAGTCTATAAAACAATATTGACGTTAAGATCATGCCAAAGTGAAGAAGAACGTGCGCCTCTCTTGTTAAAAGAGGTCTCTTTGACACAAGGATTAACATTAGTAATTAATACCATTCAACGCGTAAATATATATATATATATATATATTTCCAGCCTTATAAACCGTGTAGATTTTGCGTTATACGTGGTTATAGTTTAAAACTGTTGTAAGAGGAAAAAAAAAGTTGGGTCCAATATTAACTTGAAGGACCAAAATACATGATATATGGTTCATGTTTACAAAACCATACCATCATCGATCAGTTTGTTTGTGAAATACCATATATCTCTCGTATGATATGGTCATTTGATTGATGAGGACAGTCATTACTTTGCACAAATTTCATGCACAACAACCAGCCCCAAAACCCAACAATATGGTTAAACAACAGCCAACAATGATGATTTGGGCGTTGATTTATTGTGCTTTGATGCTCATTTATGAAATAAATAATAAAGCATATATATAACATGTAAATAAACAGATAAACATATAGATTTACGTAATTTGACATAAAAATATATATTCACAAGTTATTAGGGGGCGACGTCTAATATGTTTGGTGATTTTATAGTCTCATATCACCTTTTATAGGTCTCAATATAATAGAGAAAATAAGGTTTTTGAAATGTTGAAAGAGATGCATTTGCTTTAAAATCTGGAGAGGGAGCCAATGATTTGAGGGCTCTTTGTTTATAGAGAAGTCTGGATACTGTAGATGTCCTCACTTATTGTAGAGGTTCCTTCATTGTTTAGAGTAGATGGGTTCTACTTTTTAGAAATAGTTGAGTTGTACGTACTCTGATCTTCCGATCATTTTCACCTTTTTGTATCTGAGTCAATTATTTTTAGTTTTATCTCTTTCCGTATCTTATCTCTTCTTTCATATCATCTCCAACAACACCTACAATCAATTTCCAATTTGATTATACTTTAAAGTTATGTTGTTTACAATAAATGTGTACATACACAGCTAAATTAGGTCTATAGAAGAAAATTTAAAATGCATTTTATACAAGTTGATGAGATAAATTTTTTTATTAATAATATATTTAATGCTTCAATAAACTAAATTATAAATAGTATATTTTATGACAAGTGATATTTACCATCATACAATATACAATTTTCGCATATTTTATTAGCAAAAAAAATTAAGACTCACGTAAAAGATTTATTTTTTTAATATTAACTTTTACTTTTTTTTTAAAGACAATACGCAAAGATTGCATACTTCAAAACTAAATATATCATTACCTATATTTTATAACAAAAAATTTTATTTACAGTTATTTTTACGTATTTTACTGATGTGATTGGTTGTGTATTAAAAAATATTGATCCAATTAATTACATCAATAACATATATAAAGAGTATGTAAAAGTAATTGCATGTAAAATCTTTTATAACTTAGCTTAGTCCTTTCTGTTTTGGGTCCGGTTACTATGCCGCTCCATTCATACTATTGGGCGGGTTTTTTTTTTAAAAAATTTTTCTTTTCACATTTTTAATCATTAAGTAAAAAAATATATCAATACACTTAAAATCATTAAGTTAAAAAAAAAAATTTGCCCAACCGCCAAACTGGGCGGTCAACCTCAGGTGATAAAGAGGCTTTTTCCTTCTGTTTTAGCTCGCAAGTTTCTGACGCAAAAAGCCCATTTGCCTTTCAAATCGAAGTCGGACCACAATGCTTGTATTTGGACCTTGACCCAATGCCAGCCACCCCAGTCTGTCGTATAATGAAACCCGATCGTTCTACAAAATTATATTTCTATACAAGTCTACCCCAGGCTCGAAAAAGAATACTACAGAACGGAAAGTTCGTATATGGCGCCGACGAGTCCCATCTGCTTGCCCATTAAGAGAATAAATACTCGATTTGAATGACACAGAATTTCGTCACGAAAAATTCTATATACTACAGTTACATCTCAGAGGTAGTATTATCCATTAATATTTATATTTATTCTTTAAAAAAAATAAAAAATCATCTTAAAATAATAAAAATGTCATATTTTACATAATGAGATATGAGTGATATATAACATTGCTTTATGGAAACATGACACCCCTTTATAATCCAAGGTAAATCTGATAATTTTCTCACCCTAGGAACTGATAATTTACATACAGTCATAAAATACGTAAGCGTCGCATAATCGTTTTGAAAAAGAATAGAAACTATTATTAAAAAAATAATTTGTTTGATATAAATTTAATATTTACTCACTTTTTTTCAAAAAAATTATTCAGTACTTACGTATTCTTAAACTACAAATATCATTTCCTTTTATACAAACACCTAGGTATATGCATTTTGTTTTTTTGTTGTTTCGACACTTCGCTTTTGGGATCCATCACTCTCTCTTGTCCTGATCATTTTCATACGAATTGTCTTGGCACCGAAACCTCAACGTTCACATCCCGCTTTGCTTTAATTTGTATGCTAGTCTTGGACTTGATCCGCACCAAGCATGCCATATCCATGATAGCTTTTTGTTTTTTTGGGTATGCCATATCTGTGTTAGTGAAAAGAGTGGTATTTTTCTTGAAAATATCCAGATTTATGCATCCAGGCTAAAGTCAACACTGATATCAATCACATTTTAATATATGCGGGCCTGCTCGAAGCTGAACGAATTCATTTTCTATCCAGATCACGATGTAGTTAGCAAACCATTACTAACCTTCTCACTTCACATTTCTTGTCTAGCTTAAACCACCATATTTCCCCACAACAGAATCCAAGGACCAGTTTCTTTTTGTATCGATTTGCAAATATAAGAGTTTTTAAATGGACAATCATGATATAAACTACAAAGAACCACCAAGAGAAAGCTAACCATCTGCCTAGGCAAGTTGATGGGAGCATCAAGAGCAGATAAAATTCTAGGAACTCCTTGTCCTTCATACAATAATATTATTCCTTGGTTCTTTTTTTTTCAATTTTTTGCTATTCACAACGGCTAGCTCCACTCTCCACTTGCCCAACACGGAACCACCAAGATAATTTACTGGGAGGTGGTATGTATGGCAGCTACAGTCGAGACCATGGAATCCACTCCACATGAATTATGGCCCCTGCAGATCTTGTAATAACCATTCTCTCCCCAGTTTTCTCCCCAAGAATTCTTTATGATCCAGTATGGCTTCTCCTTGAACCGGATTGGGGCATAACCAGCAGATCCGTACCCCACCAGAAGCACCCCATGATCCAAATGCTTAGAGCAGATGTAAGGGCATGAAACTTTCCCAACGTATGTCTGCATGAAAACTGCATTGATGCCAACTGCAAAATTCAGGCACAGAAAAGCGTCAATTAATCACTAGATTTGGCACAAAACCTTTCATTATTCACTTCATCTACTTTATTATACTTAACCCCTTGCCCCACAACGCCATCCTTTACAAATTTAAAACCAAAGCGAACTACTAGGTTTCAAAAATAGCTAATTACTTGCAAGCGGGCCATTCTTCACCAAATTTGCAGCAATTTGATCTTCATCAATAGAAACAACGCTGAAGTTAGATACAGAAGCAGCAATTTTGTTCTTGTCAAACTTGCATGTGCCACGATCAGTCCCAGTGTAAGGATAGTCCCTCTCTCTCTCTAATCCACCAGCCTTGAGGGTGTACTGAAAGGCAGTGGTCATCAGCCCACCATTACAGCCCGAGTCGCATGCGCCATATTCTTCAGGATCACACTGCAAAAGATTACATGGGTTATATATGCAAGAGCATTACGATAGTACTAATATCATCTATGCACACTCATGCGTAAAAAGAAAGAGTCAAAGACATCCATGCAACTGCCGCTTTGCCAGGAGTCACCTGGCAAGACATGCTGAGAAAGTCTTCTTTTTTTTTTCCTATCCTTTAGCCAGGTTGTCGAACTCCAGAACTAATTAACATGCATGATCAATTGTTTATTTTCACAGTCGTGCCAACTGACAAGAAACTTATGGTGAGAGATGCCAGTCTCATCTGACATCTCTGAAGCCTACATAGTTGAACAAACTACATGCAAAAATTCTAAACCTCAGTTTTATCTGTTCTCCAGATTTCTGACTACCAGTTCCAGGAATAAACATGCTAGACACATAACAGGTGAAGAAAGCGAATCTCAAACGAATTCATGTCACAAAAATCTGAAACTTACTATTAGGATGGTACCGGATTGTGAGCAAACCTTTATAGCATCAAACAGGAGAAGCAAGCCACCAATTTTCCAACTATCAGATTAAAGTATCAACGCTATATCTTAACAAAAAGTAGATACTCAAATCTAAATATTGTATTTTCAAGCCACAATACACCCTTTATAGAATGTTCAAAAAGCACGAGAACTGAGTCAAAATCACATAAATCATCAATACCTGATACAGAGTGAAAGAGAGCAGAGAGAGAAGTCTGAAATGAACTAAAACCGAACTTCATTCATTCAAGTTGTATTTACAATCTAAATCCTCCGTATTTATAACCAGAGAATAGGACGAGGGAAGTAAAGAAGGAAGTAACAGAAATAACAGAAAGTAAACTATCTATTACATTAATCAAATGGATTTATTACACGTGTTGCAGTATACAATCTATTTATTATCTGTGATAATACCAATGACCTTTCCAGTGCTTTCCTGATGGCCATACTATTGGACGTACATAAATGGTTAGGAAAACAGAGGCTACGATCGCATAAAACATTTAGTGTCTGAATCAGTAGTTAAAGACCAACGAAGAATTTTACCACCAAAAAATATAACATCTGGAAAGGGGGAACGTGTCAAACCTCATGGTCACAATCCACAAGCTGTTGCTCACTCAGGCTCACTAGTTCCCCAGTCTCCAAATAATGAGCTCCTTCCAATGCTCCCGTTGCACTAAACGACCAGCACGATCCACACGCACCCTAATTCCCCACATACAAAAAAATCAAAACCTAGTTTGTATTTGAATTTTTAAATAGTAAAAAATATAGGTAATATTTTTTTATACCTGATCTTTGACACCCGTGACGGCGCCGTGATCACGCCAGTCAAATTCCGTGGGGAGATCGTTGGTGGGAAGGATCGGAGCATTGTGAGCGTCGGCCGGGAGCCGAAGAGGCTTCAACCCGAGGAAATTTCGGCGGAACTCCGCCGGGGTGAGATCGGAGAATTTGGTAACTCCATGTACGGCACTGGGGTCCAGCTTCTGGTGGAGCTTGGCTCGTCGCAGGTTAGCCTTGAACACGCCGAACCTGTAGTCGTGCTCCTCCTGACTGGCATAACTCTTGCCGAACTTGGCCTTGAAGGTCAAGAAGTGACGCTCGGCGTGGAGGAGAAGGTCCTCGCCTTCCGAAACCACTTGACGGATCAGTGGATCATCGCCAGCGTCGATCTCGCCAAACGCGGAGGATAAGAGGAAGAAACTGAAGAGAGCAGATAGAAAGAGGCGGTCCATTTGCGGAGGAATTAGCAATTTAGCAGAGAGAGAGAGAGAGAGGGACAGAAGTGAGAGACTGCGGAGAGAAATCTTAGACCATATAGACTAGAGTATAGATAAAAGGGCTGGTGAATATTGCGACACGTGGTAGGATTTTATTAGTTGGCGTGGTGCAAGTTAGGCCGGGAGACAAAAGGTACAAGGAAAGGAAGCATAGAGGTTTCTTTCCGACTTTCGAGACAGAAATTTGTCCCATTATTGTTGGAGGAGCGTGCAATCTTTGTTCCTCCCTCGTTTCCCCCCACCTTTTCTCTTTCTTCTTTTTTGCAAATTTTAATTTTGTTTTGGTTTTCATATTTATTGGGTTATTTTGTTTTGCATCTTTTATCACGTCAGATTTTGGGTTACATAATGATTTGACTGTTCAATTGGACCGGGCTTAGGCCACACCAAAACTCCACGGGCCACGCCCACCTAATTCATCGTTTTGGTAGTTCGGCCCACCAGCAAATTCATCTCACTGGGTACATGGCAACCAAAATCTTAAGGGATGAGAGCATTAGCAGTGTAGCTAGAGTTTTAGTTAAATTTTGGAATAAAATGGTATTTTTTGCATATTATTTTTTAATTTTTTATCTGCACATTAATGTATATCTTTTATATTTTTTTACCTAATTTTTTATTTTACTTTTTTATAATTTCTAATAATCTACACATCAAAATACATGAAACCTATCCAGAGAAGAGAGGAGGAGAGTTGAGTGTGAGGAGAAAAGAAGAGATGAGAGAGAAAATAACATAAATTAATCAATTGGAGGGTAAATAATCATACATATTTGGAGATTTACGGAGACATTTAAGCCAAATGCAAACTTTCAATGCTGACAATTTAAAGGGATTATTAGTCAAATTTTAGATTGCAACTAAATCAATGCCATTGCTCCGAGAAAGGAAACAATACTTGTGAAATTATCGCTTGTTTTATAAATTTAAACCAATAAAAAGATGTATATTTTATTATTGAGTAAATTACTTATTATTGTATAATATGGTATTAGATGATAAGTTTAAAAGTGAAATATAATAAATATTTTTTAATCATCTAATGCAAAATCATAAAATAATGAGAGGAGGATGAGAATTATGATAATGAGTAGTATTACTTTTATTATTTATATTATATTTTTAACACTCTCTATCACCTGTGGATTGGACTCTCTCTTAATGAGTAAATCCAATACTTAAAATATTTAATTAAATAAGATATAATATAAAGTCAAGATTTGAACTCACAATTTCTATTATGACACAATGTGAAATTACCAATTGTCTACAAAATTTAAACAAATAAAAATAATAAATTTTATTATTTATATTATATTACTAACCTACGCCATCCCCACCATTCCAAGCTAACTTTAATGATACCGTCCCAGATAAGTTTCACATGCTAGCGGTGTTTTTTTAACGCCGACCCAGCGGACTAACGGGGGCACAAAATGATATTTTATTAATTATTTACATAAAGCCAGGATGGAAAGAGCTATAACAGAAAGAAAACGTCCCATTTTGCGATTGGTTTGAGTTCTTTTACCTTTTGATTTTCTCCGTCTTTTTCGTTTATCTTATTTTGTATGAACTGACGTAACATCCGAGAGATTAGAGTATAAGGGAGGTGAAAAACCATCCTTCTTGCACCTCTTGGCAATTTGCAACTCAAGAATGAATAATTGGGATGGAAAATCTTCTTCTAAAGGGAAATTCACTAGATGTCATCATGATTCATAGCCATACAAAATGAACCACTATTTCGGAATGAAAACTATCTCCTATTATTAAAGACGTTAACTAGATGCTCAAAATGTTTTAAGACACGGAGTACCATGAATGTTTATAGAAGTGTCAATTTTACTGCACACAACATAGCCAGATGGACTGCTTCTAATCACCAGATCGACCATTATTCTATCCTACCTCAACTCCTAAATCTGAAATTTTTAAGGTTGCGTTTGGATGCTAGTCTTATTTGAGATGAGCTGAATTATTGATAAATAATAATGAATTGAGATAAGACCAACTTTAGATGAGTTTAGATGTGTTTGGATGTTAAAATGAGTTTATATATATTTATAAAAAATTGAAAAAGGTTATGAGTTCTGCGTGTAAAGAGTTATTAAGTTGAAAATGATTATAAATTTCATATATAAAGAAGTTTTGAGTTAAATGATATTTAGTGATTTAAGAATTATATATTTAGACGTTGGACTAGACTTAAATATGAACTTAATTCAAATGAGTTCGGCTACTTCCGTGTTCCAAACGTATCCACGTGATTTGAATCATTATTTTCTTCTTTGTTCTTGTGATTTTGCTCTTAAAACAAATTCTACGTTCAAAGACACGCTAAACTCACTTTGTGAATTCCAAATTATCTGGATAATGCTATATATAAGTTTAGGGTTTACAATTCTCGTATATAATCATTTGAAACAAGTGAGTCACCAAAAAAATGAATTTTTTAAGTTGATCATATATATATATATATATTTCCTAAAAGGGCTTGCACATACTGAATTTGCACAAATTATTTAGGACAATATATTTTTCTACCGAGTATTTCTAAAGGATTGTGCATTTTACTTCTATACGTAAAACGATAAAGGAATCTACGAAAAAATAAATAAATACTCTCCAACAAATTATGCTAAGTACATTTATACTCTAAGTGTAGGTGGACACCATTTATCTATGAATAATATTTTTGTTGACGGCTAAAAATGACACAATAAATTAGAATAGGGAGAAATAGTCATTTTTAGTCCGCTATAATAATCTAGACTTCAATGGGTGTCGTGTGGAGCTCTTGATGGTGGTCCAGTACGGCTATATGGTGTTTGTGCATATATTCATGATAGTGAATAGTAAATAAATGAAGAGAAAATAAATAGAGAGACGTACAGATTTACGTAATTCGACATTGAGTCTACGACTACGGGAGTTTGGAAAGTGGAGAATTCATTATAAAATGTTTATTTTACTGTCTTTATAGACTCTCATCCTTGCTATATAATAGAGATTATAGCTTTATTTTCTGGTGGAGAATCTGTCGTTGGAGTCCCTCTCGTCAGGTTGAAGAAGTTGAATGACAAGTTGAAGTCCCTTAAGAGCATTGGCAATGGCCTCGCCATTGCCCATGCAAGTCTAAAATGGAGCATAAATTTGCAAAAATTCATCTGTAATGGCCTAGCTAAAACTTGAAAGTTTAACATAACTGATACGGTAACTGTATCCCTTCCTCCAAACTTGGCGAGCTACTGTTTTCAAGCCAAAACTTATTTTATTCTTTCCACTCCTTCATCTGCAATTGATCTGCTCCTTCTTCATTTTTTTTTTCTCTACGCCGGAGCTCCGTCGCATGGAAGTGTTTTCGTTTTCAGTAATTGGAGAACCTCAAAACAGAGTAGAATATTGGAGAACCTCTGTCTCTGTCTCTGTTTTCATTTTCATTTTCATTTTCGCATGCCTCCGTCGCCCAGCTCTGTCGCCACTTGTGGGCTACCCAGCTCCGTCGCATGCCTCTGTCTCTATTTTCATTTTTGTTTTCATTTTCACATGCCTCCGTCGCCCAGCTCCGTCGCCACTTGTGGGCCACCCAGATCCGTCGCATGCCTCTGTCTCTGTTTTTGTTTTCATTTTCATTTTTGCATGCCTCCGTCGCCCAACTCCGTCGCATGCCTCTGTCTCTGTTTCGTTTTCATTTTCATTTTCGCATGCCTCCATCACTCAGCTCCGTCGTCTTCGCATACAATTTTGTGTTGTAATTAAAATTATTATTTAAATATATAAATATTATATTATTATTTTTACTTCAAAATAACTAGTTCAATGTGATAGACTTAGCTAAAAGTTTTGATTATAGNTATATGAATTGCATCATTTGAAGAGAGATATATGGTCAAGAACCTCTTGAAGTTACATGAAATAAAACCATTATATGTACAAAATGGTGATTATAAAGCTTTTCTCTATCTTCGTACATGTAATTGAAGATTAAAGCATTAGTACTACTGCGGAAATTGAGGATTAAAGGCGTCGTTAATTGTTTTACTGATATATATTGGGTTTTATTCTGCTCGAGGTTCTATATATATATTATTTATTAGCGATTCATCGGTGCTTTTGTACGATAGAATAAAGGTGGATGCTTGTACGATGGGACATGCCAACTTGAATCAGATGCATGATCTGATACGCGTTTAACTTTCTTATTGGATGAATGCATGGTTCATGTGGACAGATATATATGAATGAAATCACCTTATAACGACACACACACACACAGATATATAGTTACAGCATTTGAAATGAGTGCATTATTGATGCTTTTTCGTTCATGACTATTAATTCTTTGTCTGCTGGTTGTGCTTGTGGTCATGCTTTGATTCACGCTGACCAGTAGTAATTAATTAGCCAATTCAATGTACGTATCACTCAATACACAAATCTTATATATATATATATATATATATATATATATATATATATGAGTGGTTTTTGATTTTTTGCTTGTAATTAAGTTCCTTGTCATGTATAGGAGAATCATCATATATATCCTACTTCGAGTGACAGCCAAGCAGTCCAGTACGACTGGAAATTATGTAGCTAGCTAGTTTCGCCTACACGTTTCTAGCCTCAAGCGTTCTTCTCTCCTTAAGTTACCGTAAGATTATAATATAAATGTATTTTATAATAAATCTACTTAAAATATATTGACTTCTTACTAATTCGTGCATGCCACCTCGAAATATATAGTTATATTATATATATATATATATATGCGTGGGGACATGATCAGACGTAATATTATCCCGTGATGTCATTCAGAAGCTGACATTGCCAAATCCTATATCGTAGTACGCCTCACTGGTTATTGGCCAATGTGATGGACTTTACTGACGATTCAGTCACAGAAGCTGCTATGCATGATTATTACAAGGGAATTGCTTCACGAGTGCGAACTCCAGTTTTTTAATATTCTACGTACGTACCGGTTCTTTCGGGAAGATGAGTACTCTTTGGAATCTTGGATAGAACGAGAGCCGTTGTACGTTGATCTGGAATGAGTTGTCTGGATATTGATGAGGACCGAGGCCAGCACTTTGGCTAGCTGAGAGAGAAATTAGGGAGAGAAACAAATAACAACTAGACAGAAGCTCTGCTACATTTTCTGGGGGCTTTTAATTTGGATGTGCCTGTCTTAGAGACAATCTTTAAAACGAATTCATGCGGGTCAAGAAAGAAATAGTGGTCAAGATTTTTTTGATACCTCCGTGCTGTCTCTGTCAGAAATCGGCTGAAATTGACTGTCATCGATTCAAATTAAATGTACTAAGAAAATAGGGACACCTAATCCTTGAATGACGAACATTTGTAATAGCCCCCACCAAGTTAGGGTCTCGGTACTACTGTTGCCCACTTTCCTTGTCTCACATCCAATTTAGGTATTATACAGTTGCCATGCATATATAGGAAGGAATTAGTAGCTAGGGTGGTACCAACTATCAGTTTCACTGGTTGCAACAAGGAATAAGCAGCATCCAAAGCTGTTTTCTTTTCCTTTTTCTTTTGTCAGATGGATCCAAAGTTACTTTTTCTGAATAACATTAACCTAAATATAGCTAATTTATTGGTCCGGGAAATGTGAGCTAGCTCCTAAAACAAAGCAGATCATCTTATATAATATATATATATATATGCAGCTATCTAGCTTATAATTAAAAATATATATATATATGCGACCGATTTCCAATTAATCATAGGTACCGGACAAAACCCATATATATAGAGAGCCAGCAGCTTGTACACGACGTACCTTAGGTTAATTAACTTAATTAATTACCATTAAGATCGAGCATGTTTTCCTGATTATACATCTAACTCTTGAGGACTGGGATTTGAAATTTTTTTTGGTAACAATTAGCTAGGCGAAGTGGATAGGAATGGTTGGTGGGTCAAACCTTCTACGAAGAGAAAGCCCAACCACTCAGAAGAGGAACTAGGGTTTCTTCCTATAGCTAGGCAGTACTCTACGGTTGTGAAGTTCTGATAATTAGCATATGTCTTAGGTCGGGGCCAGGCAGGCGCATGCAAAACTATAGACCTCTTTCTTCTTAGCTTGGTTGCTGGGCTACACGTACAGTGGTCCACAAATAACAGTTCACAGCCAGTACCCCCCCCCCCCCAAAACAAAAAAACAGCTTTAAATGCTGTAGCGGCCTGCATATTTGATGGCTGGCAGCTTATCCTTGTCATTTCCAACGTTATGATCGAAGCTACAATGTTGTTCAGCATGCATGCATGGGTGCAGCCAGTATCATGCCTGCCTGATGTCGCGCGAAGATATATACATATAATATTTGTAGCCATGCATACATTTTATTAATGTATCCGACCGACCGATCGAGCTCTCAACTGATCCGGTAATTCTAAGTTCTAACTCTGCCAACTTTATATAGATATATATAGATCAACCAAATCATACCAGTCAAGAACTTCACCAAATGTCACCAGAGATCAGACTTCGCTAGCTGTAAGTACTAAGTTTTAATTGCTGCAGTTTATTATCTCGAGAGAAGCATTAATTCATAGTATAGTACAGTTTGTCCAAATGGAAGCATGCAGAAGTTAATTTAATCTAGCTAGCTATATATATATATATATATATGAAGCTAGCTAAAAATGATATATATATATATATATACATATGAAGTATGATACTCGTGTGTATATATATATATGTGTGTGTGTGTTTCAGTTTCATATATAAATTGGTTTCTTGTAATTTGTAGAATTAAGTTTATTCTTTTAGGATATGTTTTAGAATGCAATTATTCTCAAATTACTTCATTACTATTTATAAATAATTTACTATTATTTATAAACTATTTATCACAATTCACAAACTATTTCATTACTTCATCGGTTTGTAACATGATTTTCATACCTCATGATAACTCTTCCTGTACGTAATATTCTAGATTCAACCCAGCTCAGTACCATTATTAATCAATTCAACTGTGTCACATAAGTAACCGTAACTGTTCATTTCGAATGGTAATTAACATGCAGCTACTCATCATTATAAGAAATATTAATATATATATATATAATATCGCTAATTAAATATTGATGAACGCCGACTGTCATGTTTCTCGAACAGCTAGATGATCTCAACCGTTAATTAAATGAAACTTATATTATTATATGCACGAAAAAGAGAAAATAAAAAAGTGGCTAGCTAGTTTGGATCCCACTTGTAGCTTAATATTTAAACACTAATATTATAGGATAGCGTATTAGATATCTATATTATTTGTTAAAAGAATAAATATTAAAAAAATGAAGGGATCAAAAGGGGTTGTGTGATGCCTAAAGCTAAAGCTAGGAAAAGGAAGAAGGAAGCATTTTTAAGACATATTATAAATTATAATATAGTTTGACTCTCCCATAAAAATAAATAGATTAACGTACAAATTATATATTCTGGCCGTCTGGTTTCTTTAATTAATTGGACCTAAACCGAGTCTATAAAACAATATTGACGTTAAGATCATGCCAAAGTGAAGAAGAACGTGCGCCTCTCTTGTTAAAAGAGGTCTCTTTGACACAAGGATTAACATTAGTAATTAATACCATTCAACGCGTAAATATATATATATATTTCCAGCCTTATAAACCGTGTAGAGTTTGCGTTATACGTGGTTACAGTTTAAAACTGTTGTAAGAGGAAAAAAAAAGTTGGGTCCAATATTAACTTGAAGGACCAAAATACATGATATATGGTTCATGTTTACAAAACCATACCATCATCGATCAGTTTGTTTGTGAAATACCATATATCTCTCGTATGATATGGTCATTTGATTGATGAGGACAGTCATTACTTTGCACAAATTTCATGCACAACAACCAGCCCCAAAACCCAACAATATGGTTAAACAACAGCCAACAATGATGATTTGGGCGTTGATTTATTGTGCTTTGATGCTCATTTATGAAATAAATAATAAAGCATATATATAACATGTAAATAAACAGATAAACATATAGATTTACGTAATTTGACATAAAAATATATATTCACAAGTTATTAGGGGGCGACGTCTAATATGTTTGATGATTTTATAGTCTCATATCACCTTTTATAGGTCTCAATATAATAGAGAAAATAAGGTTTTTGAAATGTTGAAAGAGATGCATTTGCTTAAAAATCTGGAGAGGGAGCCAATGATTTGAGGGCTCTTTGTTTATAGAGAAGTCTGGATACTGTAGAGGTCCTCACTTATTGTATAGGTTCCTTCATTGTTTAGAGTAGATGGGTTCTACTTTTTTGAAATAGTTGAGTTGTACGTACTCTGATCTTCCGATCATTTTCACCTTTTTGTATCTGAGTCAATTATTTTTAGTTTTATCTCTTTCCGTATCTTTATCTCTTCTTTCATATCATCTCCAACAACACCTACAATCAATTTCCAATTTGATTATACTTTAGAGTTATGTTGTTTACAATAAATGTGTACATACACAGCTAAATTAGGTCTATAGAAGAAAATTTAAAATGTATTTTATACAAGTTGATGACATAATTTTTTTTATTAATAATATATTTAATGCTTCAATAAACTAAATTATAAATAGTATATTTTATGACAAGTGATATTTACCATCATACAATATACAATTTTCGCATATTTTATTAGCAAAAAAAATTAAGACTCACGTAAAAGATTTATTTTTTTAATATTAACTTTTACTTTTTTTTTAAAGACAATACGCAAAGATTGCATACTTCAAAACTAAATATATCATTACCTATATTTTATAACAAAAAATTTTATTTACAGTTATTTTTACGTATTTTACTGATGTGATTGGTTGTGTATTAAAAAATATTGATCCAATTAATTACATCAATAACATATATAAAGAGTATGTAAAAGTAATTGCATGTAAAATCTTTTATAACTTAGCTTAGTCCTTTCTGTTTTGGGTCCGGTTACTATGCCGCTCCATTCATACTATTGGGCGGGTTTTTTTTTTAAAAAATTTTTCTTTTCACATTTTTAATCATTAAGTAAAAAAATATATCAATACACTTAAAATCATTAAGTTAAAAAAAAAAATTTGCCCAACCGCCAAACTGGGCGGTCAACCTCAGGTGATAAAGAGGCTTTTTCCTTCTGTTTTAGCTCGCAAGTTTCTGACGCAAAAAGCCCATTTGCCTTTCAAATCGAAGTCGGACCACAATGCTTGTATTTGGACCTTGACCCAATGCCAGCCACCCCAGTCTGTCGTATAATGAAACCCGATCGTTCTACAAAATTATATTTCTATACAAGTCTACCCCAGGCTCGAAAAAGAATACTACAGAACGGAAAGTTCGTATATGGCGCCGACGAGTCCCATCTGCTTGCCCATTAAGAGAATAAATACTCGATTTGAATGACACAGAATTTCGTCGCGAAAAATTCTATATACTACAGTTACATCTCAGAGGTAGTATTATCCATTAATATTTATATTTATTCTTTAAAAAAAATAAAAAATCATCTTAAAATAATAAAAATGTCATATTTTACATAATGAGATATGAGTGATATATAACATTGCTTTATGGAAACATGACACCCCTTTATAATCCAAGGTAAATCTGATAATTTTCTCACCCTAGGAACTGATAATTTACATACAGTCATAAAATACGTAAGCGTCGCATAATCGTTTTGAAAAAGAATAGAAACTATTATTAAAAAAATAATTTGTTTGATATAAATTTAATATTTACTCACTTTTTTTCAAAAAAATTATTCAGTACTTACGTATTCTTAAACTACAAATATCATTTCCTTTTATACAAACACCTAGGTATATGCATTTTGTTTTTTTGTTGTTTCGACACTTCGCTTTTGGGATCCATCACTCTCTCTTGTCCTGATCATTTTCATACGAATTGTCTTGGCACCTAAACCTCAACGTTCACATCCCGCTTTGCTTTAATTTGTATGCTAGTCTTGGACTTGATCCGCACCAAGCATGCCATATCCATGATAGCTTTTTGTTTTTTTGGGTATGCCATATCTGTGTTAGTGAAAAGAGTGGTATTTTTCTTGAAAATATCCAGATTTATGCATCCAGGCTAAAGTCAACACTGATATCAATCACATTTTAATATATGCGGGCCTGCTCGAAGCTGAACGAATTCATTTTCTATCCAGATCACGATGTAGTTAGCAAACCATTACTAACCTTCTCACTTCACATTTCTTGTCTAGCTTAAACCACCATATTTCCCCACAACAGAATCCAAGGACCAGTTTCTTTTTGTATCGATTTGCAAATATAAGAGTTTTTAAATGGACAATCATGATATAAACTACAAAGAACCACCAAGAGAAAGCTAACCATCTGCCTAGGCAAGTTGATGGGAGCATCAAGAGCAGATAAAATTCTAGGAACTCCTTGTCCTTCATACAATAATATTATTCCTTGGTTCTTTTTTTTTCAATTTTTTGCTATTCACAACGGCTAGCTCCACTCTCCACTTGCCCAACACGGAACCACCAAGATAATTTACTGGGAGGTGGTATGTATGGCAGCTACAGTCGAGACCATGGAATCCACTCCACATGAATTATGGCCCCTGCAGATCTTGTAATAACCATTCTCTCCCCAGTTTTCTCCCCAAGAATTCTTTATGATCCAGTATGGCTTCTCCTTGAACCGGATTGGGGCATAACCAGCAGATCCGTACCCCACCAGAAGCACCCCATGATCCAAATGCTTAGAGCAGATGTACGGGCATGAAACTTTCCCAACGTATGTCTGCATGAAAACTGCATTGATGCCAACTGCAAAATGCAGGCACAGAAAAGCGTCAATTAATCACTAGATTTGGCACAAAACCATTCATTATTCACTTCATCTACTTTATTATACTTAACCCCTTGCCCCACAACGCCCTCCTTTACAAATTTAAAACCAAAGCGAACTACTAGGTTTCAAAAATAGCTAATTACTTGCAAGCGGGCCATTCTTCACCAAATTTGCAGCAATTTGATCTTCATCAATAGAAACAACGCTGAAGTTAGATACAGAAGCAGCAATTTTGTTCTTGTCAAACTTGCATGTGCCACGATCAGTCCCAGTGTAAGGATAGTCCCTCTCTCTCTCTAATCCACCAGCCTTGAGGGTGTACTGAAAGGCAGTGGTCATCAGCCCACCATTACAGCCCGAGTCGCATGCGCCATATTCTTCAGGATCACACTGCAAAAGATTACATGGGTTATATATGCAAGAGCATTACGATAGTACTAATATCATCTATGCACACTCATGCGTAAAAAGAAAGAGTCAAAGACATCCATGCAACTGCCGCTTTGCCAGGAGTCACCTGGCAAGACATGCTGAGAAAGTCTTCTTTTTTTTTTCCTATCCTTTAGCCAGGTTGTCGAACTCCAGAACTAATTAACATGCATGATCAATTGTTTATTTTCACAGTCGTGCCAACTGACAAGAAACTTATGGTGAGAGATGCCAGTCTCATCTGACATCTCTGAAGCCTACATAGTTGAACAAACTACATGCAAAAATTCTAAACCTCAGTTTTTATCTGTTCTCCAGATTTCTGACCACCAGTTCCAGGAATAAACATGCTAGACACATAACAGGTGAAGAAAGCGAATCTCAAACGAATTCATGTCACAAAAATCTGAAACTTACTATTAGGATGGGACCGGATTGTGAGCAAACCTTTATAGCATCAAACAGGAGAAGCAAGCCACCAATTTTCCAACTATCAGATTAAAGTATCAACGCTATATCTTAACAAAAAGTAGATACTCAAATCTAAATATTGTATTTTCAAGCCACAATACACCCTTTATAGAATGTTCAAAAAGCACGAGAACTGAGTCAAAATCACATAAATCATCAATACCTGATACAGAGTGAAAGAGAGCAGAGAGAGAAGTCTGAAATGAACTAAAACCGAACTTCATTCATTCAAGTTGTATTTACAATCTAAATCCTCCGTATTTATAACCAGAGAATAGGACGAGGGAAGTAAAGAAGGAAGTAACAGAAATAACAGAAAGTAAACTATCTATTACATTAATCAAATGGATTTATTACACGTGTTGCAGTATACAATCTATTTATTATCTGTGATAATACCAATGACCTTTCCAGTGCTTTCCTGATGGCCATACTATTGGACGTACATAAATGGTTAGGAAAACAGAGGCTACGATCGCATAAAACATTTAGTGTCTGAATCAGTAGTTAAAGACCAACGAAGAATTTTACCACCAAAAAATATAACATCTGGAAAGGGGGAACGTGTCAAACCTCATGGTCACAATCCACAAGCTGTTGCTCACTCAGGCTCACTAGTTCCCCAGTCTCCAAATAATGAGCTCCTTCCAATGCTCCCGTTGCACTAAACGACCAGCACGATCCACACGCACCCTAATTCCCCACATACAAAAAAATCAAAACCTAGTTTGTATTTGAATTTTTAAATAGTAAAAAATATAGGTAATATTTTTTTATACCTGATCTTTGACACCCGTGACGGCGCCGTGATCACGCCAGTCAAATTCCGTGGGGAGATCGTTGGTGGGAAGGATCGGAGCATTGTGAGCGTCGGCCGGGAGCCGAAGAGGCTTCAACCCGAGGAAATTTCGGCGGAACTCCGCCGGGGTGAGATCGGAGAATTTGGTAACTCCATGTACGGCACTGGGGTCCAGCTTCTGGTGGAGCTTGGCTCGTCGCAGGTTAGCCTTGAACACGCCGAACCTGTAGTCGTGCTCCTCCTGACTGGCATAACTCTTGCCGAACTTGGCCTTGAAGGTCAAGAAGTGACGCTCGGCGTGGAGGAGAGGGTCCTCGCCTTCCGAAACCACTTGACGGATCAGTGGATCATCGCCAGCGTCGATCTCGCCAAACGCGGAGGATAAGAGGAAGAAACTGAAGAGAGCAGATAGAAAGAGGCGGTCCATTTGCGGAGGAATTAGCAATTTAGCAGAGAGAGAGAGAGAGAGGGACAGAAGTGAGAGTCTGCGGAGAGAAATCTTAGACCATATAGACTAGAGTATAGATAAAAGGGCTGGTGAATATTGCGACACGTGGTAGGATTTTATTAGTTGGCGTGGTGCAAGTTAGGCCGGGAGACAAAAGGTACAAGGAAAGGAAGCATAGAGGTTTCTTTCCGACTTTCGAGACAGAAATTTGTCCCATTATTGTTGGAGGAGCGTGCAATCTTTGTTCCTCCCTCGTTTCCCCCCACCTTTTCTCTTTCTTCTTTTTTGCAAATTTTAATTTTGTTTTGGTTTTCATATTTATTGGGTTATTTTGTTTTGCATCTTTTATCACGTCAGATTTTGGGTTACATAATGATTTGACTGTTCAATTGGACCGGGCTTAGGCCACACCAAAACTCCACGGGCCACGCCCACCTAATTCATCGTTTTGGTAGTTCGGCCCACCAGCAAATTCATCTCACTGGGTACATGGCAACCAAAATCTTAAGGGATGAGAGCATTAGCAGTGTAGCTAGAGTTTTAGTTAAATTTTGGAATAAAATGGTATTTTTTGCATATTATTTTTTAATTTTTTATCTGCACATTAATGTATATCTTTTATATTTTTTTACCTAATTTTTTATTTTACTTTTTTATAATTTCTAATAATCTACACATCAAAATACATGAAACCTATCAAGAGAAGAGAGGAAGAGAGTTTGAGTTTGAGGAGAAAAGATGAGATAGAGAGAAAATAACATAAATTAATCAATTGGAGGATAAATAATCATACATATTTGGAGATTTACGGAGACATTTAAGCCAAATGCAAACTTTCAGTGCTGACAATTTTAAGGGGTAATTAGTCAAATTTTAGATTCCAAAGGCATTTGACTAAGACAATGCCATTGCTCCGAGAAATGAAAGAATGTTTGTGAAATTATCACTTGTTTTATAAATTTAAATTAATAAAAAAAGGTATATTTTATTATTAAGTAATATTACTTATCATCTTATGAAATGGTATTAGATGATATGTTTATAAGTGAAATATAATAAATAGTCTCTAATAATCTAATGCAAATTCATAACCAACACCACCCCTACTATTCCAAGATAACTTTAATGATATCGTCCCAGATAAGTTTCACATGCTAGCGGTGTATTTTTAACGCCCACCTAGCGGATTAACGGGGGCACAAAATGATATTTTATTAGTTATTTACATAAAGCCAGGATGGAAAGAGCTATAACAGAAAGAAAACGTCCCATTTTGCGATTGGTTTGAGTTCATTTACCTTTTGATTTTCTCCGTCTTTTTCGTTTCTCTTATTTTGTATGAACTCACGTAACATTCGAGATGATTAGTGTAACAGCCCGCTAAAATTTAATCTTATCTTTTCACTCTTCTCTTTCTTTTTCACACATATTAGACAGCACGGCAATCAGTTTTGGATTCTTTCCCGACAGCAGTCACTATCTCTCTCGTCTCTACCCTCACCCGAAATCACATGCATAATTATCTTTTTCCGTAAATCACGTTACTTTGTTCTTCACCGACAACTGTAAAATCATGAACAGATTTATCCTAAGCGTTGTACCTCGATGGCGTATTCCGGATCTTATCCACCGAATTTCAAAGTATTAGATAAGCTTGTTTTTAAAATAGCACAATTATAATAATTTAATGAGCTCTGAAAATATTATAATTGTGGATAATTACTTAGATTAAATATTTTAGTTGTTTTAAGATATTAAGAGGTTTATTTTTACGTTGAAAACTTTTATTTAAATTAAATGGTTTTATCCTCTTTGAGTGATTAAAGATACTTTATCATTTTAATAATGATGAAGAAATATTATTTTATAAACCTTAGTTTATAAAATAATAATCTATCTTAATTCCTCTCAGTGTTTATTCAAGTGTTTTATGCACTTTGATTAATTAATGATACTTTATCATTTTATACAATGATGAAGAAAATATTATTTTATAAACCTTAGTTTATAAAATAATATTCTATATTAATTTCTCTCAGTGTTGTAATTAAGTATTTTATTAATTTAAATGATTTTATCATCTTCGATTAATTAACGGTACTTTATCATTTTAAATAATGATGAGGAAATATTATTTTATAAATTTTAGTTTATAAAATAATATTCTACCTTAATTCTTCGTAGTGTTTTATTTAAAATAAAACATTTACGCGTTTTTAATCAGTGTTTTAACTCACTGTTGGTTTATTTGAGGATCCCGAAATGTAGAATTGAAGCGATATACTCAGACCCTACCTTTTTCTCTTCACTTTTTCTCTTTTTCTTTTTTTCTTTTTTTTTTTCTCTCCCTCTCTCTCTCATGGCCGACGGGTTGCTTGTTCTCCACCATGGCCGTTCGTTTTGAAGCTCCAGCCGGCGCCACCTCCGGCCGCCGGACCTCACCTCCCTCACCGGCCTCATCCCCTCCCTCCGGCGAGTACAACCACACCGGTGGTGTACTAAACCGACCTATCATTCTCTCTCTTTCTCTCTTCAAAGTTATGGGTCTCTAGGGGTTTTTCACATTTTTGGACCACCATACACGGCCAAATCAACCACCAAGCACCACCATTGGACTCACCTCATCAAGGGCTTCCTCCCCATGTCTTTCTTTTTCCCAAACTCTCACTTTTCTCATATGGGTTTCTCAAAAATACATGTTCGGTTTCACCACCGTGCGCCGCCGTACACGGCCACCCATGGTGTTTCACCACCACCATCTTGTTCCTCTCATCCTCATGAACCTCCAAGAAATTTCATGGCCAACGGAGCTTCGTAGAGCTCTCACTCTCCTACACTCTCCAAGGCCAAAAATGGTTTCAAACGGCCGATCCGCCGCCGTTAGCCACCGTCCGACCACCACCTCGCTACCACAGCTCCACCACATGTTCATCTACCTATCCCTAGCTTGCCATGAAGTTCTATGAAATTTCGCTACCTCGCGTTTCCGCTCACCGTTCGGATTTACTGTTCACGGCCGTGCTCCGTCACCTTTGACCACCACGAGGCGACCGTGAGTCTTCCAAGACCACGCCTAGCCTTTCTCAAGCCCAAACTACCACTTTATGTGGTGGACAGCCACCGTACGCGGTGTTACCGCCACGTACGTTCCTCCGACGCATGTTCGTGACGAACAACGAGCGACGCACGGGTTATCCCGTCGATGGTATAACCCTCTATCTCTAGTTATTTTACGTTTAAAATAGTTAGTTGGTTGGTTTGTGGATTGTGTAGTTGTATTTGTGGAGTTCGTTGCGTAGTTGTGAAGCGAAGTGTGGTTGTGAAGTGTTGAGTTTGATTGTGTAGTTTTGTGGACTGTGCTGTGAAGTATAGGCGTAAGATGGATGCCGTAGATGTGATACGGCGGGTTGTGTGAAGAGAATACGCGTGTAGCGTATTCTGTGTAAAGCAGCGACGCGCCGTGCGACGTGCGCTGTAGTGTGTGTGGTGTAGAATGAAGGGAGTGCATGTGAAGTGTACTCCGTGTTGTATGGTGACGCACCGTGTGATGTGCGTCGGGGTGATGAGTGTTGTAGCGAAAGGAGTACGCGTAGCGCGTACTCCGTGTCGCGTAGCGATGCACCGTGAGACGTGTATCGCAGTGATGGGTATTGTAGTGTGGATGGAAGAGAGTTCACGTGAGTGTACTCTGTATTAAGTCGTGAAACACCGGATGGCGTGTCACGAAGGGTTGGATGGCGTAACAGAGAAGTGTAGAGCGTATGGTGTAGTGTTGGGAAACTGTATGACAGTGTCCCGAAGCAGTGGTGTTATAGATTATAGTCCGGGGTGACTGGTGTCATCTTGTGGTTGACTATGGCTAAGAGTATATGGATTGAGAAAGGAATTGTTTGTTTGGTTATTATTGATAATTTTAATGAACTTGTTTTAGTGCAAAGGCTTTCTGAAGTCAAATTATCTCTTCTGGGTATAGTGAAACCTCAAGTTGCCCGTGGTGTTGCAAGTGCTCATAATATGACAATTGAGTTCAGAAGTGAAAATCTTAAGGACTTGAGTGTTCCTCTTCCAGCTGTTGTGCAGTTCCTCGTGTTTCGCGCTCTATTCTCATAGAACGCGACGATCGAGGTAAGTTAGCCTCTAACTTACTATCAGTTTATTGTGTATGTGTGATGGGTAAGGGAACTACAATTTATGTATGTATGTTATCGTATATGCCATGTCATGCTATGTCATTACATGTTTATCTGTTACGTATGATTTAATCTCTCATGAATATTTATCTGTTACACAATCTTTTCTGTCATACAATACTGTATGTTATAAGTATGCCATATTAAGTATGCCATATGATACATGTATGCCATTAAATGTTTATGATTAAATCATATTGTGCCATTTACAAGCATACGCCATGTTAGAAAAGTATATGATATTAAATAATATCTCATGCATTAAGAAATATAAGACATGTTATGTTACGTATAATACGTGGGGCCACAACAACTGTGGAGTACGTATTATATTTTATGTTACGTATAATACGTGGGGCCACAACAACTGTGGAGTACGTATTATATTTTATGTTACTTATAATGCGTGGGGCCACAACAACTGTGGAGTACGTATTATATTTTATGTTACTTATAATGCGTGGGGCCACAACAACTGTGGAGTACGTATTATATTTTATGTTATGTGTATTCATGGGGCCACAACAACTGTGGAGCATGAAGTATGGGGCCACAACAACTGTGGAGCATACACTACGTGAGACACAGCAATTGTGACACGTAGAATACGTGGGGCCACAACAACTGTGGAGTACGTATTAATGCACGTTATTAATCAAGACAATTGAATAATATTCCAAGTTTATGTTAAGTCCAGTTTCAGATCAAATACATGATAAGTCAAGTTTTAGATCAAGTCCATGTTATGTTATGCTCACGTATATGTTATGTTCATGTCATGTTATGTTCAAGTTTATGTTATTTTCAAGTTCTTATTTATGTTATGCATGTTTACGTTCATGCTATATTTCAAGTCCATGTTATGTTTCACGTTCATGTTATGTTGTTTGTTCATGTTATGTTTTAAGCTTAAGTTCATGCCATGTTAAGTCAAGTTCAGTTCACGTTTAAGTTCAGTTTTGGTTATGTCATGCTATATGTCAAGTTATACTATGCTTATGTACGAATATACTTATGCATTTATGCTTTTACTGCCATGCATGCATCTTTAACCTGTGTGTGAGTTTTATGTTAACTTACTGAGATTTGTAATCAAATCTCACTGTGGTAGTCCCAACTACCATTCCCCCCGAATGGTAGATCTTGTTACAGGACCCGAAGAAGAATTGGAATTTGACCAACTGAATACGGTCGACTAGGCCACGGTGCGATGTTGATGATGGTATAGTATTTAACTTAGGTTAATACTTGTATTTTTGGAGTTGTATCTCAAGTATTCTTTTTATCACAACCATTTTGGACTAGTGTGGTGATCACGGCTATTTAGTATGCCTTTATGTATGAAATATGTTTTAAGTATTTGAGATATTTTTAGTTTGGTGCATAGTATTGCTAAAGAAAAAAATTATCCGCTGCGAATATTGCATAATGCTAGATACATGTTAGGAACATTGCATCTTATATGTCATGAACGGGGGCAGGTAACATTGTGTTGCATGTCTCGACGCTTCAAATGTCCGTTCAATCCCAAGCGAAATTTGGGAGCGTCACAATTAGAGTACAAGGGAGGTGAAAAATCATCATTCTTTCACCTCTTGGCAATTTGCAACGCAAGAATAATTGGGATGGAAAATCTTCTTCCAAAGGGAAATTCACTAGATGTCATCATGATTCATAGCCATACAAAATGAACCACTATTTCGGAACGGAAACTATCTCCTATTATTAAAGACGTTAACTAGATGCTCAATATGTTTTAAGACATGGAGTGCCATGAATGTTTATAGAAGTGTCAATTTTACTGCACACAACATAGCCAGATGGTCTGCTTCTAATCACCAGATCGACCATCATTCTATCCTACCTCAATTCCTAAATCTGAAATTTGTTTTTAGGATTGCGTTTGGATGTTGATCTTATTTGAGATGAGTTGAGTTATTTATAAATAATAATGAATTGAGATGAGACCAACTTAAGATGAGTTTAAGATGTGTTTGGATGTTAAAATGAGTTTATATATATTTATAAGAAATTGAAAAAAATTGTGAATTCCACGTGTAAAAAGGTATTAAATTAAAAAGGATTATGAGTTTCATATGTAAAGAAATTTTGAGTTAAATGATATTATTTGAGAATTGTATATTTAGATTTTACACTAGACTTAAATTAATATGAACTTAATTCAAATGAGTTCAACTACTTCCATGTTCCAAACCTAGCCGCGTGATTTGAATCATTATTTTCTTCTTTGTTCTTGTGATTTTGCTCTTAAAACAAATTCTACGTTCAAAGACACGCTAAACTCACTTTGTGAATTCCAAATTATCTGGATAATGCTATATATAAGTTTAGGGTTTACAATTCTCGTATATAATCATTTGAAACAAGTGAGTCACCAAAAAAATGAATTTTTTAAGTTGATCATATATATATATATATATTTCCTAAAAGGGCTTGCACATACTGAATTTGCACAAATTATTTAGGACAATATATTTTTCTACCGAGTATTTCTAAAGGATTGTGCATTTTACTTCTATACGTAAAACGATAAAGGAATCTACGAAAAAATAAATAAATACTCTCCAACAAATTATGCTAAGTACATTTATACTCTAAGTGTAGGTGGACACCATTTATCTATGAATAATATTTTTGTTGACGGCTAAAAATGACACAATAAATTAGAAAGGGGAGAAATAGTCATTTTCAGTCTGCTATAATAATCTAGACTTCAATGGGTGTCGTGTGGAGCTCTTGATGGTGGTCTGGTACGACTATATGGTGTCTGTGCATATATTTATGATAGTAAATAGTAAATAAATGCAGAGAAAATAAATAGAGAGACGTATAAATTTACGTAATTTGACATTGAGTTTAAGACTACGGGAATTTGGAAAGTGAAAAGTCTATTATAATATATTTATTTTACAATTTTTATGAACTCTCATCCTTACTATATAATAAAGATTATAGCTTTATTTTCTGGTGGAGAATCCGTCGTTGGAATCCCTCTCATCAGGTTGAAGAAGTTGAATGACAAGTTGAAGTCCCTTAGTCATCTGACATAAGCCCCCTTTATTCTTTACTCCCCTTACTTTATGTTACATTTTCTCTCCTGTACGTCTGATTTTAAAACTTTTCCTCCTGACATCTCAACCTACTTCACTTTTTGTCCTCTGCTTCTTTCTTATTCATCTCTCATTTATTCATCTCTAGACCTAAGATATTTTTTTTCCTCCATTTTTTATTCTCTCTCTCACATCTATCTTTTCCTTTATTATTTATCTATTTTTATTTTATTTTCCTTTATTTGTTTGTTTAAATAAATGGAGACGAACTTTGGATAATTGGATGGTACCCTTGAGAAGTGAAAAGTTAAATAATTTTTTTTAAACTATTTTTTAAAAAAAGTATAGAAAATGCTCTAACGCTACTTTTTAAAGCCAATTATATCAAGATTCTAAACAGATGAGCGTGGGTTCAAAGCGCCACGTAGAAAGTTTGATGGCAAGTATATTTTTTTTTAGGAAAATGCTTCTTCAACCGTAAAAATGAATAACAATTTTGACTGATTGTATTTTATTTTTTTATTTTTATTGTTTTAAATATTTAAAATTATATAAAAAATAGTTAAAAATAAAACAACAAAAAATAAAAAAGTAGATTTACACTATTTGATCACCTCTCTTGGTTCTTTTCCTCGATCCATGTAGCATTGTCCTATTTTTGAACACATGCAATGTACAAGTGAGATAGATATTGGCATTGATATTTTAATTTTGTCATACTTATAATAGAATTTTTCTATTTACAAATTTACATTATTTATACTATAAAATTTAATTAATAAAATTTTAATTTTTATTAAAATATTAAAATTTATCATATTAATATGAAACGACGTTATTTAGATTTAGAAAACGTTTTATCTAATTTTTTCATTATAATTTTTTTCAAATTCTTATACAAAATATAATAAATAATTCAATTTTTTAAATTATAATTTAACTTTTTAATCTTAAAACAATAATAATATCTTATTTAACTTTAATCTTTCATCTAAAACCATTTTATCTCATCTTTTTTGCAATTTAAATCAGTCTAAGTGCATGTTTAAGATTGCGGTGTGAAATATAGCTTATAACTTTAGGACTTATAGCTTATAACTTAAATAATAAGTTCTACTATTAAAAAGTTATTTACTGTTCGGTAACTATATATTTAAAGCACTTTCAAACATGTTATGTTTGTTTGTTTGGAAAAAAATTAAAAAAATATTTTATGAGGTGGAAATGACGATTATTTAAATTTTTAAATATTATGATCATATCCTTAAAAGTTTGAAAGTTGTAATTATCTTAAAATTGTATCGATATTTTTGTTTATTGACAGTCTTTTTAAAATTCAAATTATGTTCCATATTATCCGAAAAAACACGTTTGAGAAAAAGCATCAAAATGATATTTTTCTATAAACGTACTTTTTAGCTTATTTAAGATTAAAAGTGCTTTAATATGTAACTTCCAAGCGAACTAATTTTTTCATTATAGAGCTTTTAAGAATATTTAAATACTTTTTAAGACTTATACCGCGACCCCAAACAGGCTTTTAAGTGCTTGGCTCGTTGAAAATGCTTGCTTATTGAACCCGGTTCGTTCGGGCCCGGTCCGGCCATAGATATTCTACGCACCACCGTGCCCGGGAAAAAACACCAAGAGAGAAGACTAGGAACCGGAGAGAAAAGTTAATACCCACCATAGAGCTGCGACTTCGAGAGAGATGGATGAAGAACATGGTAATAGCATCGGTAGTAGCAGTAGTAATTTGGAGACTGCGAAGGCGGACAGATCAGTTTGGCTGATGAAGTGCCCGGTTGCGGTGGCCAAGTCCTGGAAGAGTCATCCCCAATCTGATCCTCACCCTCTCGCCAAGGTCGTCCTCTCCCTCGATCCTCTTCACCCCGACGGCTCCTCTTCCCTCCAGGTGGCAACCTCCTTCTCTCTCTCTCATCAGATTCTTCTTGATCAGCTCCCTAAGTATTCTAGGAAAACTCTTGGTGCGAAGATTTAATTTCATGCTATTCAATTGATTTTCGTTGACTTTCACACCAACTCGGAAATTAGGTTAGTTCAATGGATTTTTTTTAGTGTTTAATATGAGCTTCTCCGCGTCCCTCTGACTTACACTAACCAGGAAAATCACAGTTTATTGAACTTTCGAACTGGATTTAGGGTTATTATCTAACCGTGGTTGAGTTAGTATATTTTGCGTGAATCTCGTTAACTCCTGCAAAAATTGTGCGCCCCTTGGCTTTGATCAGCTGATTGTTGAGTGGTTCGCATTAAATTCGCCCATTTCAAATTTCAATTGGAGGGTGCTTTTAAATTTGCTGCATTGTTGGTCTGTGATCTTTGTTTTGTCGCACTTTATTTCCATTTTCAACGTCATACTCTGCGAAGCTTTAATTTGGAAGGAATAATGTTGTGAATAGTAGGCTAGGTGTGACAATTTAATAGGCAGAGTGAAAGGAGTCCTTATCTAGACATATATTGCAGAGTATAGCATTAAATTATATCAGTATGAGAAGTTAAAACTATTGTCTATACTCAGTTACAACAATATTCCATGAAGCTTGTGTATTCATTCTATTAACCTCACATTGGAGGTGATTTCTTTGTTGTTTGGGCATATGGAATCTTGTTCATAAGATGCTCTAATGGACACTTTCCCGACTCCGTTTGCCATTCTGGTGCACATCTGGTTTTGCGCTATTAATTGAACGGTGTCTTTTGGTGTACCATTCATTTTTTTAACTGGCAGTTCATTAAATTATCTTGTTTGTTCCGCTACCCCTTGGTGCTAGATCCTGAAGACTGTGAAGTGGGGAGCATAAGCACTGAAATAATCCCTTAAGGGCAGCAATATTTATCTTTCCATTGTTTTCCCTCTTTTCATAATTGAAGCGGCTACTTCATTTTTCCCTTAAAATTTTACCTTTATATATAGAGGTGGCTGCGAGTTATTAAGGTCACTGCCCTTAAAGGGTTTACTTATTTAGCTGCATATTTGCTTTAAGGATACACACAACTTGTCAACATATTTGGAGGACAAACTTCCTGACACTTTTTGAATTGTTAACCAGTTCACAATGGAGATGGCAAGCACTGAGGCCGGGAGTGTTCCAAAAAGTTATTCTTTGAATATGTTTAAGGATTTTGTTCCTATGTCTGTCTTTTCAGAGACAAATCAAGGTGATTTCCTGAAGTGTTTAACTTTATATGTTTCATTCAATGGATGCATAAATATTGATTGTTTTTTAAGCACATGGCAGTTGTGGTGGTCACGTGTTGTTGAAATGATTTTAGTGATGATGAATCTAGAAGGTTGGAGAATTTCACAGCTGTTTTTTAGATGTTGATGGAAATTTTACTTCCTGACCTTGATGGGTATGGCATACACAACTGACCCCACAATTGAAGTTCATTAGGTGGAGTTTTTAATAAATTATACAACCAGTAATTATTCAATTAGGTAGCTAAAATGGATTCCACATACATTAAGTATGACTACTTCTTGCTGTTGTCCCCCCTCTATAATGTAAAGTAGGGCACATTTTGTTAACTATTGCATTTGTAGGTAAGGTCGCGATGGAGGGAAAGGTTGAGCATAAGTTTGACATGAAGCCCCATGGTGAAAACATTGAAGAGTATGGAAAATTGTGCCGTGAAAGGACAAGCAAGTCCATGATAAAGAGTAGACAAATACAGGTAGGACATTTGACTGTCTGTTGCTTTTTGCAGTGCAGTTCTTGTTTTGAACGATCCTAATTGGTTCCCACTTCTTCCAATTGTCCTTGATTTCTTTGAAAGGTTATTGACAATGATCGTGGAATACATATGAGGCCCATGCCTGGAATGGTTGGCTTGATTTCATCCACTTCCAAGGTATTAACTATTTTATTTGTTTTCATATGAACAAAATAATATCTATGGGCCCAATTTGTGGCGGCATTTGGCCCTGGCCTGTTAGGTTTGCATGTTTTGACAAAGGAACTTGGCTAAGGTGAGGGGCATCAAGCTAGGATAGAAGAGCTGTGTCAATCTGGAGTCAAGTTTACCTTTTGTTCTAACATTTCATTTTTGTCTAATTGGTTGATATATGCTGTAGTTTTATAGGGTATTCTGTCTAGTGGGCTGTGCTCGTGCCATTGCATCTTTTAATAAGCTTGCTCATTTACTAGAATAAAACCAGACAACATAAATATGTTTGTCTGTACTTATCAAAAAAATTACTTTTTGTCTACCTCAGTAGACAACCGCTTGTACACATGCATGCATCCATGCAAACCATATGCTCAATAGCCCATGTGAGCACACTACATGCACACTTGTTTATACTTTCTAAAAATTGTAAATATGGTCCTTTCCCTAATGTAGGTACAGGTTTCATTTTTGGAAGAACATTTACGTAAGTTTCCTTGTTAATGATCTGTGGCAGGATAAGAAGAAAACTGTACCAGTTAAGCAATCGGATGTGAAAAGAACTAGAAGGGATCGTGGGGAACTGGAGGATATAATGTTCAAACTATTTGAAAGACAACCAAATTGGGCCTTAAAGCAGCTTGTCCACGAGACTGATCAACCTGCCGTATGTATTTTGGTTATTTTACTTGTTTATGATTTTGCTTCGTGGGTATAAATAGCTCTCTTATGAGTCTAATGCATGTCTAGAATGAAATGCTTTGCTCTTTGTTTTAATTGAAGGATACAAGAAAATACTGACTAAATGATTTGTTAATTGCTCACAAAGGTGTAATATTGCCATAAAAATATTGAGTCGCCTAATTCCTGTGAACTTGGTAATGGTTATGATTATTAGCTCATATTTTTGAAGTTACATAACACATATTACAGCCAGTGTTCTGAGTGATGGCTATGTTGTGTCCTTTATTTTATTGCTAATATTACATTGACTTGTTATTCAACTGTCAGAATCTTGGTTTCTTTGCAGCAATTCTTGAAGGAGATACTCAACGAGCTGTGTGTGTACAATAAAAGAGGAACTAACCAGGGAACCTACGAGCTTAAGCCAGAATACAAGAAAGTTGTTGAAGATACAACTGCTGAATAATAGAGCACCTCTCGGGCTGTTAGCGAACCTTTTTTCTATTTATTTCTCCATGTGAATTAAGCAGGAAAGGAGTAGACTCACAAAGTTCAAATAAATTCACAAGTTACGCAGGGTTGCTGCACGAGATGCCACCGAGAGGCGAGAAGGCCGTATCAAGCAAAGACAACATGGAGCAACCTATTTGTTCCTTTTTGATAGTTCGTTCTCTGAAATTCGCAGATGCAGTTTGTACACAATCTTAGTTTTAACTCAGGGGCCAAGAGTTATACAAAATATTTTGTACCGCAAACTTAATTCCTCAATGACCCGTTATCTTGATGTAGCATCAACGCTTACTGGATGGACTTTTAGAGTTCCACTTAGGCCTGTTCATCCGGATTCCGACCCGAGAATCGGGTATACCCAAACCGGAACCCGGATTTCAAATCCGGGCCGGAACCCTGATTGGATTTACCCGGGTCATACATGGGCCGAAACCCGGATGTTCAAAACCCGGATTCTGGGTTCCGAATTGAATCGGTTTTTTTTTTTTTTAAAGCCTAAATGTATATCCTATATTTTCAATAGCTCTTATTTATTTTTAAAAAAATTTTAAAAAAGGAAGATATTTGATTTTGCAATTTAGAGGGTTGAAAAATATCATCTACTCATAAATCAAAGTTTTACTTAATTTTCCTTGCAATAAAAATGCATGTAAAACCAAAAAATATTTCCAATATTCATCTATGCAAAAATGCAAATGCATGCATCAGAATACAATCCACTACATATTATATTATTTGTTATTTATACATTAAATTACAAAATACTAAATATAAAGGAATGTGCATCTTCATTGTTCTCTGTCTCTTGGGCTCCATCATTACATATATCTGGAAGCAAATACGAAATTAAAAGAATATTAGTATCATGAAAGGGAGGCAAAGAGCATCCATAACAAGTGTTTTTTTAAAGGTAACAAGCATCCATAAAACAACTCCTAAGCCCTCTGCAGAGTGGTCAGAAGCAATTCTGAAAAAGTTTTGAGAAATGAAACCAGAACGCTGTAATTAAACAACTGCATGTTCAAGGCATTAGAGAGAGACATGTGAAACCTAGCTTTTCAACAACAAAATTGTTGCCCAGATGACTAACACAAGAGGGGGGTGAATTGAGTTGTATTTAAAAAAAAAATAACAATTATAAATCAAATATACAATATAAAATATAAACAAAATATGAAACAACAATAAATATAAAGAGTAAGGGTAAGAGAGAAGCAAACTCAGTATGTTAACGAGGTTCGGCCCCACTGCCTACGTCCTCGCCTCAAGCTACCCCTTGAGGATCCCCGAATTCACTATTCAATCTCCTTCAGGTGGAGATAGAAACCTATTACACATTTGAACAACACCGCTACAAAGGATCCGTGTAGAACACCCTCTACACTTGCAATCACCTTACACGTGGTGATTCAACGATTCCCTGTGTAGAACACTTTCTACACGCACAAGGGTTGTACACACCCTTTTACTGATACAAGATTTGATAGTGGGTAGGATATCAGAAAACACTCCTCAATGAGTGAAATAAGAACAATACAAGCACAAACTATATCTCTCAAAATGAATAAGAGTTAAGGCTCAATGCTTAGAGAAGAGAGAATGAAAGTTTTGAATGAGAGTTGTATGCTCTTGGTGTTGTGAATGTGAAGCTCTCAAATGATCTATTTATAGGCATATGAGACTTCATATTCAAATTTAAAAAGATTCACATGTCAAAGACATCATCATTCACTTTTCAAAAATTCAAACCTAATCTTTTTACTTTTTGCATATGACAAAAGGAGCACACTTTGCTTTTCAAAAAAATCAAACCTAATCTTTTACTTTTTGCATATGACAAAAGGAGCACACTTTGCTTTTCAAAAATTTCAAACCTAATTTTTTACTTTTTGCATATGACAAAAGGAGCACACTTTACTTTTCAAATATTTCAAACAAAGACATCTTCCTTTTGCATAAGTCAAGAAAAGCATCAATCACTTTTGAAATTATTCAAATAAAACATGCACATGTGAAAGATGACAATCAATCATCTTTAATATTTTCAAAGTTCAAACCTTTAATCATGGCATGCACATGTGAAAGATGACAATCAATTATCTTTCAAAATATTTCAAATTTAATTTTCAAAAATATTCATGCACATGTGGAAAATGTATTTTAATGCTTTATGATAAAATATTAATTTTGAGCCTTAATCCTAATTTCGAATTTTAAGAGATTTACAACATTACTCTATGACTTTAATGTGAGTTTGTTCCCTTCTTGCTCATGCTTGGTTTCTTGATGTGCTTGACTCCATTGTGTAGATAACTTGAGCTTGAGACTCCTTTATTCTTTGAATTCATTTGTTATCATCAAAATCCATGTGTAAATATATAATTACACAAAACTTGAAACCTTAGGTTCAACAATCTCCCCCTTTTTGATGATGACAAATACTTGATAGAACCTGAAGCCTGTATTAATACTTAAGCTCCCCCTGAGAATGTGCGTTAGTTTTTCAAGCAAAAATATAAATATAATTTCAAGCATATATAACAAGTTTAGCAATTTAAACAATGTTAATGTTCTAGTCTAAAACTTATCCCCCTTTTGGCATCATTAAAAAGGATTGGCAGTAAGTAAATAGACTGAAGAAAACGGTGCGAAATACACTGTAGATAGTTGAAAAAGAGAGCCGTCCGTGACCCGACAAGTCCTGCAAAGCCTCGAGGTCTAACTCTATGAATTTAGTGCGGTTGATGATAGAAACAAATCGCCTCATGTTGTTGACAAATGAGATATAAACAAACGCCTGATTTAAACTAGTTTGTCTTATTTTTTATGCTATCTCTATAAAAACAGTCTTAAAAATCATCCGATTTGCATCAAATCTTATTCTTATCTGCATTCATACTACATTCTCGCTTTAAGTTTTTCAATTATTTTCTCAATGGCCAATTCTTCTAACATTCCTCTAGATGCATCCATGAGGTATTTAGCACCTCAACCTCCTGTCCTTTCTGCAGCTGCCATTGGTGCCATGTTGCAGCAAGAAAATAATAGTATGGCTAATAAGTCAGACTCTGATGCTATCTACGACTTGGTGAGTCTCGGGACTCGTTACTCATCCTCTATTGTTGCTTTTTCCCAGCGGATTCAAGCCAAAAACCATGAGGTTGAAAAGCTTAAGGAACAAATTGTTGTACTTCAACGAATTTTTCAAGAGTTTCACACAAGGGAAGGAATCCTTCGGCAGAAGAATAAAAAGTTGAAATCTCTATTGGATTCTTCATTCCGCTTGCCAGTTCCCATGGATAGGGATGACATGATATTGTATGAAGAGAATGAGCGTTTCAAACATGAGGCTAAGAACCTCAAGTTTATGTAAAAGTATTTAAAAATATCTTTCTATTTTTATGAACTCTGATCTATCTTTTAAGAGATATTCATAATATGCATCATACCTATTTCTCTTCAAATAATACATAATCTATCTTCTAGTAAAGGTTTTGTGAATATATCTGCTAACTGATCGCGTGTGTTTGTTAACTCTAGTACTATATCATCTTTCTGCACATGATCTCGAAGAAAATGATATCTTATTTCAATATGTTTAGTTCTAAAATGTTGTATTGGGTTGTTTGAAAGATTTATAGCACTTGTATTATCACATTTGATTGGAATGTGATTATACATGAGTTTAAAATCTTCAAGTTGTTGCTTCATGTAAAGAACTTGAGCACAACAACTATCCGCAGCAACATATTCTGCCTCAGCAGTAAATAGTGCAACAGAATTTTATTTTTTACTTAACCAAGAAACTAGTGCATGACCTAAGAAATGACATGCTCCACTAGTACTTTTTCGATCTATTTTACAACCAGCATAATTTGCTCATGCTTGGTTTCTTGATGTGCTTGACTCCATTGTGTAGATAACTTGAGCTTGAGACTCCTTTATTCTTTGAATTCATTTGTTATCATCAAAATCCATGTGTAAATACATAATTACACAAAACTTGAAACCTTAGGTTCAACAAAAATAATTCTTAAATATCAAACTTTATTTAATTAATCAGTGAAATATATATTTGTTCAAATGGGACCAAATATTTGGATGGATGGATGGATGACAGAATGCTCATTACCAAAAGGAGCTGCAATTATAAAAAAAAGTTCTACTCAATTCTATGAAAGCAAACAACTTTGTATGGTTGTGAGAGTGGATATGTCTTATTGAAAAATGAAATATACCTGAAAGACATCAATATCTACCTGAAACTTATCATCCCACATCAAACTACCAAAGCTCAATGACATTACTCCAGAACTGTAAGCTTTATTATAACCTTACCTGTCTGTTTTGCAACTGCCTGTCAATGTATATTTGCCCCAGTAATATATCAGTAATATATCCTGTAGATGTACATAGCCTACATAGCCTTTGTAGTGTACATGTACCCAGGATATATTGTTGCCAAACCCCTAATTTACAATGAAATCAAAACATCTGTATTGCAAGTATCCATTTTTCATACCAAAAATACAAGCACCAAAGACCCCTACAAAGGGCAACCCAAGAGCCTCAGGGATTTCCAATTCAAGCTTTATACTAGATGTTTAGACTTAATGAAACACATCTCTAAGTCATATAAAACACTATTAAAGACTAATAGAACATCAATTGAAGATCACAAAGACAAGTTCCCTCTGTACAACCAACATTAAAATTCAAACTGACATCATGAAACAAACCGAGCTCCATATCATTCAAAACACTATTTGCATCCAACCTAAGCATGATCAATCATGCTAAGAAATCAAGTCCTTAAAAATAAAATTGAGACCCTCTCTTGGTGACATCAAAAACCCCTTAGAAAAACACATTTTAACTTACTCCAAATCACACTCCAAGATTTCAGAATTCAAGCAAGGTTCTGTTGTCTTGCAAACCCACATTTACACATATATGCACACATACATAAAACCTAAAACCATCATCAACCCAAGTCAAACTTTTCACTTAAAAAATATCAAGGCACACACATAACACATGAACATATTGTTCCATCCAAGAACAATGTTTTGTTTCACTAAGGCTATGTCTTTCTTGATCAAGGTACTCATTTAGATTCAACATCAAAGCATCAATAAATAAACTCAAGCACTAACATCTTATGAAAATCAACCATCATACCCACAAATGTGAAATCCCCAATCAAACTCAACCACAAATGTGAGTAGTTTTAAATTATGGGTAAGGACCCGAGATCAACCATTTTCAGCAAAAGGACAGATATATAAGAATAGTAGAGGAATACAACCATTTTTAGCAAAGACAGATATATAAGAAAATATCCAGATCTATGGTTAAATCCAAACATCCAAATATTCAAATCTTGTTAAAAGATTTATGGTTAAATCCAAACATCCAAATATTCAAATCTGGTTAAAAGATATATGGTTAAATCCAAACATCCAAATATTCAAATCTAAACGTAGAGTGATTAAATCTCAAATGTTAAACTCAACAGAGTGAGTAAATTTCAAATATAGAAATTTACCTTGATGTAGGGGACTCAGATTTGGACGAAGGCACAGATCTATGGACGAAGGCACAAATACCTCAAAGTACACATAACAGGTTGAAGGTCTGACCATTCATTTATATTAACAACAAATCATGAGAAATAAAAGAAACAAAACGTAAACCCTCAAAAACTTAAAAAAAAAAAAACCCATGCTTAACCAAATAACAAAAAATACCTAGATCTAGCAAAATAACAGTATATACTGCATACCCACATAAGATTTGTTCAAAGGCATTACTCACAGATCGAGAGAGAGAGAGAGAGTTATCAAACCTAAACCAGCGAGAAAGAGAAGGAAAAAAACTTCGATCGGTTGAAGAAAAAACTTTGATTGCACAAGGTTGAAGACGATGGAATGGAACTTAGATCGACAGAGGATGATACGGCTTCAGTGTGGGTGAGAGAGAGAGAGCGTGCGAGAGGGTGAGAGAGAACGATGTCCGCGGCGTTTAGGTTTAGGTGTTTTGATTCTTTTAAAGAAACACGGTTTTAGGTTATTTTGAATAAACACGGGTACTGGGTTTTAAACCTAGGTTCCGAGTTTAAAACCTGGTACCCAGCCCGAGTTTATTCGGGTTTAGTAATGAGGGTTTCTGCCCGGATCAAATCCGGGCCGAAACCCATAACCGGGAACCCGGTTATCCGAGTTCCGGACTGGGCCGGGTAAAACCCGGCCCTGATGAACAGTCCTAGTTCCACTAACTACAAGGCAATCGATTTTTGTGCTCTAATGTTTTGCCAAATTCTTGTCGTCTCATTTTGAGATGTATATGTGATGCGCATAAGTGGGATTCAGTTTGAGGGAAGGAAATTAAAGCGTGGCTACTGTCAAGAGCTTGCTTTATACTTTAGGTTGAAGTATTTAAGTACTTTAATCATGGTATTCTTTTGCCATAAGTAAGGGTTTAATAACAAAATTGAAATCTTGTCCTCTTTTGTAAAATTACATCAAATTGAAATTTCTTTTTCACTAGTCTTTAGAACTTTAATAATAGCATCAACTTGAATATATATTAGTAATAACAATAGTAATGAGATCGTATCATAACAAATATAAGGATTCCAAACGCCTTGAACCTAATCTGTAAGCATGACATAAGATCAGACCTAGTTGCCAAGCATTATTTTCTAGCTGGCCACAAGATAATAACATGTACATTTTCAAATCTAGGACTGTATGATATATGCCATTACAATATTTTCTTGAATATCATCATTGCGCTCATTTTCGATCGCGACAAATGTAGGTTTCACATCAATCCAATTGTTGGCTACATTGATTTATTCCATCATGTTAGTTCATGATCCGATTTGAATTATCCAAATTAAAATGCTATTAATTATCCTATTAACTATTTATCGTCTCTTGATGTGTCATCAAATGATAAATAAGTAAGAGAAAAATTATACGTAGTTTTTCAATAATCTGATTTCACATAATTAGGGAGGGTAAAAGGTTTATAAATAAAATGATGATAAATAACATTCTCTTCTCCAAATAAGAACTTCTCATGAAATGTTGTTGTTGTTGGCTTAGAAAAAAGGAATACATGCAATTGTCTAGTTAATATTTCTAGTAATTAGACGCAAAAATATAGATACATGTGTTTGTGGGGCTGTTAGCTAGGACTTGGGAAACAACATGTGAGGAAATGACTCATATGGTTTTTGGGTGTTTTTTTTTATTAGCGAGTAACTTTATTGAACGTACGCTTGTCCTAGCTAGCTAGCAAGTAAAAAATGACCATTTTGATTTGGGCTAGCTTTAATTATATATTAGCAGGCAGATGATCTAGATCATATGTCATAGAAATTCTCAAACAAGTCACCTAAACCTCATTTGGGTAATTTTTTCCAAGTAAATATACATATTTAATTTGAAGTTGCAGCTTGCAATTACACTCGTAAATATGAAGTTGTGTTCTCGTTAAGAGTAATTAGAAAAAAAACTTAAGTCCATGCATGTGATCGTGCATATACAAAAGCTATATTTTAAGGACATCTGAATTGTCTTATTAGTTGCATGGCTTTTATCATGATGAAAAGACTAATCGAGTCGAGAAAGTTGAACTTGGGATTGCTCATAATCGAGTGCATGTTGAAAGAAACATGAGTAAACCTAGATGATCAATGAGTGAGCGCTGTTAATGTTGAGCAACGAGAATGAATGGCCACCCATCATGTGTCGCCCACTACTGACTCAACTAGCTAGCGTGTTAGGCCCACGCGAATACGTTAACGATGGGGATCTTTAGCGAGCATGACCAACCAGTTAGGAATCTTCCCTGTCAGCTTTGGAAGATTTTTACAGCATCTTCCGCTCAAAGATTCCAATCCCATCTTCTCGATCGAGGAATATCTGCAGCATGGAATTGATGGAGGGGATCATCATCAACTTGACTTGGAATACTTTTTAGGGTATTTGGGTGGGCGGCCTGGGTGTGTACCCCAGCTGAAGGGACCCTTCTCGCATTAAAATGGCTAAAGGGAAATGTTAATGGAGACTTTGTCACTCCCATGAACGCGGATGCCAAAGGGTGGAGGCTAATAAATGAAGAGAGAGAGAGAGAGAGAGAGAGATAGAGAGAGAAATAGACAGTCAATGCTGGTCTTGATTGAGGAATGTTGGAGTACTGGTGCTTCCACTTCATATATATTCTTAGATCAAGCATGTATACGTAATTCCTCAAAATGATAATGACTATTAGTTTGAGTGAGCTGCTAACTCTTGTTTTGTTCTTTTCTGAAGACAGCTCTTAGCTTCTTGGCCTCTGGAACTCAGAAGAGCTAGCTAGCTTCTACTTGGGCCATAATTACTTGCCTGATCTCGTGTATGTGATTGTCGCTATCAGTTGGCCTCTGGCCTCCTATTGGAAGAGTTTTTTCGGCTGTAAATGGTGCCTATACATGACTAAAATATGTCGTATATGCTGTTTATATAACAACCAAAGAAAAAGGGGAGTTCTCATCATGTGTCGAACGCTAATTCCCAACATGACCGCATGTGATTTTTCTCATATATATCTAGTGTGAATATATCGTAATACTACTTTCCTTTCACTTCCTGATCAGTGTTCTTGCTGAGTAACAAAGCATTCGCACGCACGCACTTACTTCTCAAATTATATTATATATAACAGATCGAACTTTGATGCTTATAATTAACATGATCAGCAGCTAGCTAGCTGCCATGCATGCCTAGAAAAAAACCCCATGCATGGCCAGGAGGAATGTTCTGGGTACGTTCTGATGGTGACTAGCTAGCAAAAACCCATTCTAGCAGGATTGATCAAGCTAGATAGCGAATTCATCAAGTCCCCAATCTATTGTGTTAAAAAACAAATTATCTTAATTTCTAACTGAGGAAATTAAGAGCTTGAAGCCTGAATTTGACCCATCCCATGTATGTAGATTTTCAAAAATAGATGCATTACAAGAAAAATAGATATTTGTGACTAATTTTTTGTAATTAAAAGATCATTTATAATTCATTTTACTTAAAAATAATCATTTCGATAAAAATAATTAATTATAAATAAGAATTTTTTTATAATGACATTGATAGATTATCCCGTCACCGGAAATTGGGTTAGTTTTTAGAGCAGTAGTTGGGAAGGATTGATCTCTATGTCACATCTTCCGCCATGTCTGATTGTCTGTAGCTAATTAACTTGCTCATACGTAATTAAGCACCCGACTGCCCGACAGAAACCAAAGAAAAATAACAAATTAATTATTAAGCACTCGATAGGCGATATATATATAATTTATATATGGTCATACGATGTTTTCTTTTCTTGTTAGGTAGTTTTGAAAATCAACACTAAATTCGTACAAATCATTTGTTTCATTAACTATTTGTTAACGGGGGCGCGGGGCTCAACACGAGCAATAATTGTAAATCATAAACCACATCGATCGGTGCTTATACACTCAATGTAATAAAAATAAATTTTTATCATCAATTTATTACTATTAAAAGATTATTTATAATTAATTTTAATTATAAATAATTATTTTATTGAAATTAACTCCTGTAAATAATCAATTTTCTTACTGAAAAAGATTAGTATATTTAAAATTCTCTTAGAATTACTTATATATATATATATATATAGCTGTGAGTAGGCGGCCGTAGCCAATATGAGACCCTCATCACCCATGAATACTCTTATATATAAATGACTTATCCTCTCTATATGTCAGCAATTTATTTTCTCGATGTGGGACTATTATCTCTTCTAAAAGAATCTCTAGCTAACCAATTCATGAATATTAAGCTTTAATTTGCTTATGGCTTAAGCCTTAATGAGAAAAGATGCTTCTTGATGGGTCAAAAAGGGAAGATATCATGTATCGATAATATATAAAGTGACTGAGACTTGAGTCAAATTATATATGCGGATGATGGAGATATAATTGTCCACTATGTACACATGACTAGTTAGCTTAACATTATATTGGGCGCCCTTGTACTTGGGGCAAATGAATTAAATCATGTAGAATATTATCTCTACTACTTATGTCATAAACTGCAAAGGTATATGCATGCAGCATTCGATGGAGAAACATGTAATTGGTCAATTTTGACGACTGATCATCTTAATTATAAATTCCGTAATCATCACTAAATTAAGATAGATTTATAAAAATCCATTTATTAATTTTCTCAGACGATTAATTGGACATGAGGTTCATGAAATTACGGGTACCTACCTAGCTAGATAGCTACCTATCCAATCATGGATGTTGTTATCTCATGATGATCATCATCTTGAGATCATGAAAAGAAAGTGATGAATAAGTTTCAACAAATATCTGGATCGTTGGACGACTTAGCTCTTGGATGGTCATGTGCAAGTAATTAGTTGTTGGGATCGGGGAATCACTTTGTGTAGCAAAAGAGCCAAACACAAAAGCAATAAAGAATTTGCTAGTGGGTTTATCGCCAAGCAAGCTGTGAAATCTTGAAAGGAGCCAATGCACATAAAGATAGAGAGATCTTTCCAAAGGGGGGAAAGTGTCTTGTTCGTGTGCACATTATTTATATATATATACAGTTCCTTTACCGACTACAACTTTGGTTAAAATGGCCAAACCTAACCTAGCTAAGCCCTAGCTAGCTAGTAGTACTAGTAGTAGTGTCATGTACGTACGTACATCATATATATATATATATATTATATGTCCACTACTGATCATATATTTATTTATATTTTGATTCACAATGATTTGAAGATCGATCAAGGTCCGGTGCCCTTTTAGAAAATTAAAACATGAGGAGAAAAACAAACTACAAAAAAAAAGGATTGGAAAAAGCTATATATTAGTCTTTTGGGGCATAATTCTGTTCCCTTCTCAATTTTTGGGGAATTAAGGAGTAATTGTGATGACATATTCTGACGTTAATGTTCAAGATGTATATCATTGATCGATGGTACTGCTAATGACTCGATCACGCGTGTAACTTATGTAGAGATTATATAATAAATGAGAGGCACAAAAATTGAATAGCCATTAATTCCTAGCCGTCCATGCATATATTATACACGAGAGAAAATATTAATAAAAGACATTATTCATGAATTACTTCATGTGTTTACTATTATAAAAAGATTGAGCATTTATGATGAGTTATTTGTGATGAAAATAAACTCATTTTGATAGAAAATAATTATTTTTTTAAAAAAATTGATCATAAATAAACATTTTTCTTATAGATATACATACGTTCTTTTTCATGAACTACCAACCGATAAGTTTGATATATGATATTCGCGTTTAAGTGATAGTCTCTCTCTCTCTCTCTCTATATATATATATGTATAATATGAAAAATGCTAATATACCGCTTAGGTTTGCTTCTTCGTTTTGGCTATTTATATATTTAAATTTTTTTTAAAATCTTAGTGCAGTTGATCTTATAGCCACGTCGTCATTTATAATTTTCTTTTCTACAAAATCCCACAATTACGTATACCTGACAAAAGCCTAAAATATATATATATATATCAAGAGTCGATCAATAATAGATACTTTACACATAATCTGATATCAGTAAGAAGCATCTAGGCCTGGGTCCAAGGTCTACTACAATTGGGGAGATGCACGTACGGCGCGCGCTTGATGATCTCAATTGCAACAAACGGCCCGTAATAAACGGTAAGGTTGATGATGATCTAGAGCATCTCCGACAATGAGGGTGACTTAACATGCGCACCAAATGTGACCCAAAGTACTGCATTAATTTTCCATGCATGCTGAATAGATCATCGAGATGAGCAAGGTAGCCATGGAAACACGAGGTCCTGTTTGCTCCGAAAGTGCGGAACATCGTGTTAGGGCGTGAGGAAAACCATTTTGGCTCTTGGATCAACTGGGTCGTCGATTTGATTCCTGTTGTCACACTTTGCTTTCTAACATCCTAATCATGTCCGTCTTTGACGTGATTTATACTCGTAACTTGGGTCAACTTTCAACTGAAGAAAGGTTTATCTCGTGATGATCAACATCATCAGCATTAATCAACATATATAGTGCTGACACGTTATTAATCATAGCCTGACAACATTATTATAGCTAATTATATGCCATTATGCATCAAGAACTGTTCATGTTCCATTAATGACGGATCGAGATGGCATGCATATCATCATGTACAGGTAGTACTTCAGTCCCTGATTAATCTACGTCGACCGAAAATTAATAAAGGATCCTATAAAAACAACTTGTCTTCGGTTCTAACCACCATTAAATCCCCAGTACAATTTTTTTGTTTTTTTGTTTTGGTCAATTTTATCAAATAAACTAGAACAATTTGATCGATCGAGTTGGTAAGTGAAAATGGAAGATCGAAGATGTTATGTCGCTTAAACAAAAACTGTAGAGTCAGTACCCTTTTAGTCTTGCAATTAAATTAATCAATTGGTAACCGGAACATATCGATGGACCAACATCCTGCGTGGTCAGCGTGCCACGTCTACCTGGGCTGTGCACATGTAATGTTGGTGTCATAATATACGCAATTGACAATATTCTGTATTACTGCTAAAGTCATTTTCTAATTTATTTATTCTTCGACCTTTATATAAAATTAGGATTTATATTTAGCTCAGTTGTATGACATGATCATATGGGGTACTACTCTATTCGATCGCTGAATCATATATATATATATATATATATTGAAGTCCACTATACTCTCCTCGATCTGCCCTACCATTTTGGACACTGGGATCTCCTTCTTTCGGCCCCAAAATCCAAATAAAGGCTGATCAACAACAGAATAAAGAGTTCTATGTGCTTTTAATCTTTGTTTAATAAAAGAGCAATAATAACTTATAGGGTATATATATATATATAGGTGCTTTTCCTCTACTATTATAATTAATATATATATATTTCCGTATTCCAAGAGAAGGAGTTGTCATGTCCAAGTTCAACACTTCTTGGCCGGAAGTGAATAAACGTACGTTTTAATCATTTTGGTAAAAACATTTAATAAAAAAAAAGAGAATAGATGGGAAACGAGTCAAACAAGGGCTCGACCAGAGACTGGCTTTCAGGATTCTCTCGTGTTCCATCAAATCTATCCTAGCTGTCAGGCATGTACTTATAAGAGGGGAAATGCAATTAAGAACACAACTGGCTTGGTCAGAGTGGTGTCCGACCGGTTCATGCAGGCCGGGTCAGAACCAGTCCTTCCCTTCCGAGACCCAGCCTTTTGTACTGTGAATATTATAATACAAAGTAGGTTGTCTGATAGAAGCACTCGATCGATCTTAAAGATCAAAAGGCTTGGTAATATATTCTTCCTGGGCAGGCTGCCTCCTTTTTCTTTTTTGAATTTTAGAATGATGGTGGTCTTGAGTGAGGGGGGGCAGCATGTCTCGTAAAGTGAGGGGATTGATATCCGATCTCAGCCACAATTAAGTACACTTTAGGAGTGGGAAACCTTAGTGGAAACACTTCATTAGGTTCCTTAAGATGAAGATCAACATCTTGCAAACAAATGAAAGAAGGTCCTTTAATTCAATTTATTAAGATGAGCTCCAACATTAAAGACCTTTTTATCATATAACAAAAGAAAAAGGACCAGAAAAGATGGATTCCCCCTGTTGCCTGCTACTTTTTTTGTTGTTGTTAAACTGTGGTCCTATACTAAAGGAGTGTATATTCTTTCTCTCTCTTTCTCAAACATGAGTAGTGGAACCTTTTCTAGGAGAAGGCTTTCTCGACGTTCCATATATTATATATATAATCTTTAACCCTTTGATGATTGAATTGGTTTGTCTAGTTATAAAAACCCGAACGAATTTAAGCATTTAATTTAATTACTAGTACCAAAGACTTTTGGTTGTTTAAGCTTCTCTTTTAAGTTCGTTCAACTGCTCATCATGGCTACCCTATGTAGTCCGCAACATATGATCTGCATTAACTGACAATATGGTAGGGATCATCTCGCCGCAATGGCTGGTAATCATTATTGAGTGCATGGTTGAGAATGAAGGGAGTATGTGGAATCCCTACGGATACGATCAAGTATTTTCCCAGATAACTACTACAAAATAAATTTCGTCAAATAATTAGAAATTAAAAGGGATATAATATTGATGTACAGATCATAAAATACAAACATCATGGATGATCTATATAATAATGTGCAGATACATATAAAAATGCAAAGAAATGTAAGCTTAATTTGTAGTGTGTGTAAAGGTGGGGGCTGTAATGGGGTTGGAGGTTCTCATAGGGCATTAGAACGCATAAGGTAGCCACCGGGCCACCACTCCCCCCCCTCGTGCGCGCTATCTATCAATGGCGGCTCAGCCCCTCCTCAATTATCATCATTAATGGCATGGTGCCAAAACAAAACCTGTTAGATAATAGTCACTTCCCCTCTCCCTTCCCTTTTCAAGGCTTCACGTAGTGCGATTGGGGTTGTCTTGTCAGCCAAGGAGCTATAGGGCGTGATATAGAAGAATGTGGGAGACAACCAAAAACATTTGAAGGTTAGCAACAGTTGACGTAACGTCTTTTTAGGGCCACTGTGGGCCACACCTCTCCACACTCGTACTCTTTTTTTCTCACTCTCTTCCACTATATTTACATCTCCTACTCCTCCCTAGCTCACCATCACTTCCCCCTTCTTTTTCACTTCCTATCTGTAGTAGTACTACTACTTCAAAGTCTTTCTTTGTTTCTGCTTCAATGGCTGATACCGGTTCAGCCCCTGCAAAGAGAATGTGGTGCTCTATACCCGAAAGGTTCCAGCTGCATGCGGCCATGTTGGCCTTGCAGTTTGGCTATGCCGGGTTCCATGTTGTCTCCAGAGCTGCCCTCAACATGGGCGTTAGCAAACTTGTGTTCCCTGTCTATAGGAACATTATCGCTTTGCTTTTGCTCCTTCCCTTTGCATATTTTCTAGAGAAGTACGTACCTCACTAGTAAACATTATATATATACCTTTCGTTGCTGCATGATCTAAATGATAATAACAGATGTTTCTACTTCTTTGACCAGGATGCAGAGGCCGGCAATTACCCTAAATTTCCTCGTTCAATTCTTTCTGCTCGCACTTGTTGGGTATATACATGATTAGATCAAGCGAATACGCATAACACTAATCTCCACAATAAATGATGATAACAATAATTTTAAACGTTTCTTTGCGTGACAGAATAACAGCAAATCAAGGATTTTACTTGCTTGGCTTAGAGAACACATCTCCCACTTTCGCATCAGCAATTCAAAACTCAGTCCCAGCCATTACCTTTCTCATGGCGGCCCTGCTCAGGCAAGCTCAAGCTCCATCTCTCTCTTAGGAATAATATACGCTAAAACGCGCGCGCGCGCGTACACGAACTCCAAAAGACGGGACGTTCTTTATTCTTTTGGATGGTCAAACACGTGTTTTTGTATACATGATAACTTATACCTGTTTGTTCATTGCCTGAATACAGGATTGAGAAAGTACGACTAGATCGGAAAGACGGCATAGCAAAGGTGCTTGGAACCATATTCTGCGTCACTGGAGCGACAGTAATCACACTATACAAAGGTCCAACCATATACAGCCCAACACAAACACTACACAGCACAACACCAGCTTTTGTGTCACAGCTAGGAGATGCAACTGCGAAGAACTGGACCCTGGGCTGCATCTACCTTATTGGCCATTGTTTGTCATGGTCCGGCTGGCTCGTTCTTCAAGCTCCGGTTCTTAAGAAGTATCCGGCCCGCCTCTCGGTCACCTCCTATACGTGCTTTTTCGGTCTCCTACAGTTTGTGGTGATTGCTCTGATCTTTGAAAGAGATGCACAGGCCTGGGTTTTTCACTCTGGTGGAGAGCTCTTCACCATCCTCTATGCGGTCAGTGATTCTTTTTAACATGACGAACGTCCTTATTCCTTCGTCTAATAGTTTGTCTCAAATAATTAACGTACAATTAGTCAAGCATTAGGTTGTATACTCACAGCCTGACTAGCCAAGGCCCAAAATCAGTGGGAAAAGACGGCAATAATGCTAAAAACAAAAAAGAAGATTTGAATTGATTGAATAAATCGGTGATAAAAAAAATTGCTTGGATAAGTTTAACCGACGAAAAGTACCCGTGTTATGCGCTTGCTGTTGTTTATTGCACAAAAGTGTATCAATGAAGTTTTGACTAAAACTTCAGCCAATAGCCACCCTATTCTCAAATTGATGACAAAACCCACTCTACGAACTAGCGTGATAAGTAGGCTTTAGCATTAATTAGGAAGGAAGTGTGCCCAAAAAAGAAGGTGACATTATCAGTTGGCACTCCGGCTACCACCCCCCTATATATATCCCCAAAAAAAGAACTCTCTTTTGCTTGTCATCTAAGAGATGCATATGAAAAAATAGGTATGATACCAACTTTTTCTTTGCATTCCAATACCCCCGAGGCACCTGTGCTTAGGGGGTGGACTGTGTTGAAAAGTCTGTCAAGTCTCGTTCCGATATAAAAGGGTAACTTTGTTCATGTGCGAAACCAGTAGCTGAAACGTTTTGTCATGCTAAATTCATTGGATGCAAAGCTGATAACTTTATTTGTTCATATATGTTCAAACTTAGCTTTAGTCTTCAAAGGGTGCAAAAGTCATTGTACAATAATGTAGGTATGGTTGGTTTTGAAAATGAAATGATAAAGAAAGTTTGTGTTGTGTGGAAATATTGCAGGGAGTGGTGGCATCAGGGGTGGCTTTCGCTGTACAGATATGGTGCATTGACAGAGGGGGCCCTGTCTTCGTGGCTGTCTATCAACCTGTTCAGACTCTCGTCGTGGCTATAATGGCTTCTATTGCTTTACGTGAAGAGTTCTACTTAGGAGGGTGGGTCCCTTCTCTTCATACTACAATCACCTCCCCCACATTTCTCTCACAAATTAGTTTTAAGACAAATGGTGCGTCGAGTCATAACTTCTCAATTTTTGGGGAATTAAGGAGTAATTGTGATGACATATTCTGACGTTAATGTTCAAGATGTATATCATTGATCGATGGTACTGCTAATGACTCGATCACGCGTGTAACTTATGTAGAGATTATATAATAAATGAGAGGCACAAAAATTGAATAGCCATTAATTCCTAGCCGTCCATGCATATATTATACACGAGAGAAAATATTAATAAAAGACATTATTCATGAATTACTTCATGTGTTTACTATTATAAAAAGATTGAGCATTTATGATGAGTTATTTGTGATGAAAATAAACTCATTTTGATAGAAAATAATTATTTTTTTAAAAAAATTGATCATAAATAAACATTTTTCTTATAGATATACATACGTTCTTTTTCATGAACTACCAACCGATAAGTTTGATATATGATATTCGCGTTTAAGTGATAGTCTCTCTCTCTCTCTCTCTATATATATATATGTATAATATGAAAAATGCTAATATACCGCTTAGGTTTGCTTCTTCGTTTTGGCTATTTATATATTTAAATTTTTTTTAAAATCTTAGTGCAGTTGATCTTATAGCCACGTCGTCATTTATAATTTTCTTTTCTACAAAATCCCACAATTACGTATACCTGACAAAAGCCTAAAATATATATATATATATCAAGAGTCGATCAATAATAGATACTTTACACATAATCTGATATCAGTAAGAAGCATCTAGGCCTGGGTCCAAGGTCTACTACAATTGGGGAGATGCACGTACGGCGCGCGCTTGATGATCTCAATTGCAACAAACGGCCCGTAATAAACGGTAAGGTTGATGATGATCTAGAGCATCTCCGACAATGAGGGTGACTTAACATGCGCACCAAATGTGACCCAAAGTAGTGCATTAATTTTCCATGCATGCTGAATAGATCATCGAGATGAGCAAGGTAGCCATGGAAACACGAGGTCCTGTTTGCTCCGAAAGTGCGGAACATCGTGTTAGGGCGTGAGGAAAACCATTTTGGCTCTTGGATCAACTGGGTCGTCGATTTGATTCCTGTTGTCACACTTTGCTTTCTAACATCCTAATCATGTCCGTCTTTGACGTGATTTATACTCGTAACTTGGGTCAACTTTCAACTGAAGAAAGGTTTATCTCGTGATGATCAACATCATCAGCATTAATCAACATATATAGTGCTGACACGTTATTAATCATAGCCTGACAACATTATTATAGCTAATTATATGCCATTATGCATCAAGAACTGTTCATGTTCCATTAATGACGGATCGAGATGGCATGCATATCATCATGTACAGGTAGTACTTCAGTCCCTGATTAATCTACGTCGACCGAAAATTAATAAAGGATCCTATAAAAACAACTTGTCTTCGGTTCTAACCACCATTAAATCCCCAGTACAATTTTTTTGTTTTTTTGTTTTGGTCAATTTTATCAAATAAACTAGAACAATTTGATCGATCGAGTTGGTAAGTGAAAATGGAAGATCGAAGATGTTATGTCGCTTAAACAAAAACTGTAGAGTCAGTACCCTTTTAGTCTTGCAATTAAATTAATCAATTGGTAACCGGAACATATCGATGGACCAACATCCTGCGTGGTCAGCGTGCCACGTCTACCTGGGCTGCGCACATGTAATGTTGGTGTCATAATATACGCAATTGACAATATTCTGTATTACTGCTAAAGTCATTTTCTAATTTATTTATTCTTCGACCTTTATATAAAATTAGGATTTATATTTAGCTCAGTTGTATGACATGATCATATGGGGTACTACTCTATTCGATCGCTGAATCATATATATATATATATATATTGAAGTCCACTATACTCTCCTCGATCTGCCCTACCATTTTGGACACTGGGATCTCCTTCTTTCGGCCTCAAAATCCAAACAAAGGCGATCAACAACAGAATAAAAAGTTCTATGTGCTTTTAATCTTTGTTTAATAAAAGAGCAATAATAACTTATAGGGTATATATATATATATAGGTGCTTTTCCTCTACTATTATAATTAATATATATATATTTCCGTATTCCAAGAGAAGGAGTTGTCATGTCCAAGTTCAACACTTCTTGGCCGGAAGTGAATAAACGTACGTTTTAATCATTTTGGTAAAAACATTTAATAAAAAAAAGAGAATAGATGGGAAACGAGTCAAACAAGGGCTCGACCAGAGACTGGCTTTCAGGATTCTCTCGTGTTCCATCAAATCTATCCTAGCTGTCAGGCATGTACTTATAAGAGGGGAAATGCAATTAAGAACACAACTGGCTTGGTCAGAGTGGTGTCCGACCGGTTCATGCAGGCCGGGTCAGAACCAGTCCTTCCCTTCCGAGACCCAGCCTTTTGTACTGTGAATATTATAATACAAAGTAGGTTGTCTGATAGAAGCACTCGATCGATCTTAAAGATCAAAAGGCTTGGTAATATATTCTTCCTGGGCAGGCTGCCTCCTTTTTCTTTTTTGAATTTTAGAATGATGGTGGTCTTGAGTGAGGGGGGGCAGCATGTCTCGTAAAGTGAGGGGATTGATATCCGATCTCAGCCACAATTAAGTACACTTTAGGAGTGGGAAACCTTGGTGGAAACACTTCATTAGGTTCCTTAAGATGAAGATCAACATCTTGCAAACAAATGAAAGAAGGTCCTTTAATTCAATTTATTAAGATGAGCTCCAACATTAAAGACCTTTTTATCATATAACAAAAGAAAAAGGACCAGAAAAGATGGATTCCCCCTGTTGCCTGCTACTTTTTTTGTTGTTGTTAAACTGTGGTCCTATACTAAAGGAGTGTATATTCTTTCTCTCTCTTTCTCAAACATGAGTAGTGGAACCTTTTCTAGGAGAAGGCTTTCTCGACGTTCCATATATTATATATATAATCTTTAACCCTTTGATGACTGAATTGGTTTGTCTAGTTATAAAAACCCGAACGAATTTAAGCATTTAATTTAATTACTAGTACTAAAGACTTTTGGTTGTTTAAGCTTCTCTTTTAAGTTCGTTCAACTGCTCATCATGGCTACCCTATGTAGTCCGCAACATATGATCTGCATTAACTGACAATATGGTAGGGATCATCTCGCCGCAATGGCTGGTAATCATTATTGAGTGCATGGTTGAGAATGAAGGGAGTATGTGGAATCCCTACGGATACGATCAAGTATTTTCCCAGATAACTACTACAAAATAAATTTCGTCAAATAATTAGAAATTAAAAGGGATATAATATTGATGTACAGATCATAAAATACAAACATCATGGATGATCTATATAATAATGTGCAGATACATATAAAAATGCAAAGAAATGTAAGCTTAATTTGTAGTGTGCGTAAAGGTGGGGGCTGTAATGGGGTTGGAGGTTCTCATAGGGCATTAGAACGCATAGGGTAGCCACCGGGCCACCACTCCCCCCCCTCGTGCGCGCTATCTATCAATGGCGGCTCAGCCCCTCCTCAATTATCATCATTAATGGCATGGTGCCAAAACAAAACCTGTTAGATTATAGTCACTTCCCCTCTCCCTTCCCTCTTCAAGGCTTCACGTAGTGCGATTGGGGTTGTCTTGTCAGCCAAGGAGCTATAGGGCGTGATATAGAAGAATGTGGGAGACAACCAAAAACATTTGAAGGTTAGCAACAGTTGACGTAACGTCTTTTTAGGGCCACTGTGGGCCACACCTCTCCACACTCGTACTCTTTTTTTCTCACTCTCTTCCACTATATTTACATCTCCTACTCCTCCCTAGCTCACCATCACTTCCCCCTTCTTTTTCACTTCCTATCTGTAGTAGTACTACTACTTCAAAGTCTTTCTTTGTTTCTGCTTCAATGGCTGATACCGGTTCAGCCCCTGCAAAGAGAATGTGGTGCTCTATACCCGAAAGGTTCCAGCTGCATGCGGCCATGTTGGCCTTGCAGTTTGGCTATGCCGGGTTCCATGTTGTCTCCAGAGCTGCCCTCAACATGGGCGTTAGCAAACTTGTGTTCCCTGTCTATAGGAACATTATCGCTTTGCTTTTGCTCCTTCCCTTTGCATATTTTCTAGAGAAGTCGTACCTCACTAGTAAACATTATATATATACCTTTCGTTGCTGCATGATCTAAATGATAATAACAGATGTTTCTACTTCTTTGACCAGGATGCAGAGGCCGGCAATTACCCTAAATTTCCTCGTTCAATTCTTTCTGCTCGCACTTGTTGGGTATATACATGATTAGATCAAGCGAATACGCATAACACTAATCTCCACAATAAATGATGATAACAATAATTTTAAACGTTTCTTTGCGTGACAGAATAACAGCAAATCAAGGATTTTACTTGCTTGGCTTAGAGAACACATCTCCCACTTTCGCATCAGCAATTCAAAACTCAGTCCCAGCCATTACCTTTCTCATGGCGGCCCTGCTCAGGCAAGCTCAAGCTCCATCTCTCTCTTAGGAATAATATACGCTAAAACGCGCGCGCGCGCGTACACGAACTCCAAAAGACGGGACGTTCTTTATTCTTTTGGATGGTCAAACACGTGTTTTTGTATACATGATAACTTATACCTGTTTGTTCATTGCCTGAATACAGGATTGAGAAAGTACGACTAGATCGGAAAGACGGCATAGCAAAGGTGCTTGGAACCATATTCTGCGTCACTGGAGCGACAGTAATCACACTATACAAAGGTCCAACCATATACAGCCCAACACAAACACTACACAGCACAACACCAGCTTTTGTGTCACAGCTAGGAGATGCAACTGCGAAGAACTGGACCCTGGGCTGCATCTACCTTATTGGCCATTGTTTGTCATGGTCCGGCTGGCTCGTTCTTCAAGCTCCGGTTCTTAAGAAGTATCCGGCCCGCCTCTCGGTCACCTCCTATACGTGCTTTTTCGGTCTCCTACAGTTTGTGGTGATTGCTCTGATCTTTGAAAGAGATGCACAGGCCTGGGTTTTTCACTCTGGTGGAGAGCTCTTCACCATCCTCTATGCGGTCAGTGATTCTTTTTAACATGACGAACGTCCTTATTCCTTCGTCTAATAGTTTGTCTCAAATAATTAACGTACAATTAGTCAAGCATTAGGTTGTATACTCACAGCCTGACTAGCCAAGGCCCAAAATCAGTGGGAAAAGACGGCAATAATGCTAAAAACAAAAAAGAAGATTTGAATTGATTGAATAAATCGGTGATAAAAAAAATTGCTTGGATAAGTTTAACCGACGAAAAGTACCCGTGTTATGCGCTTGCTGTTGTTTATTGCACAAAAGTGTATCAATGAAGTTTTGACTAAAACTTCAGCCAATAGCCACCCTATTCTCAAATTGATGACAAAACCCACTCTACGAACTAGCGTGATAAGTAGGCTTTAGCATTAATTAGGAAGGAAGTGTGCCCAAAAAAGAAGGTGACATTATCAGTTGGCACTCCGGCTACCACCCCCCTATATATATCCCCAAAAAAAGAACTCTCTTTTGCTTGTCATCTAAGAGATACATATGAAAAAATAGGTATGATACCAACTTTTTCTTTGCATTCCAATACCCCCGAGGCACCTGTGCTTAGGTGGTGGACTGTGTTGAAAAGTCTGTCAAGTCTCGTTCCGATATAAAAGGGTAACTTTGTTCATGTGCGAAACCAGTAGCTGAAACGTTTTGTCATGCTAAATTCATTGGATGCAAAGCTGATAACTTTATTTGTTCATATATGTTCAAACTTAGCTTTAGTCTTCAAAGGGTGCAAAAGTCATTGTACAATAATGTAGGTATGGTTGGTTTTGAAAATGAAATGATAAAGAAAGTTTGTGTTGTGTGGAAATATTGCAGGGAGTGGTGGCATCAGGGGTGGCTTTCGCTGTACAGATATGGTGCATTGACAGAGGGGGCCCTGTCTTCGTGGCTGTCTATCAACCTGTTCAGACTCTCGTCGTGGCTATAATGGCTTCTATTGCTTTACGTGAAGAGTTCTACTTAGGAGGGTGGGTCCCTGCTCTTCATACCACAATCACCACCCCCACATTTCTCTCACATATTAGTTTTAAGACTAATGCTGCGTCGAGTCATAAAATGCAGCTCAATCATTTTTTAAAAAGAGGTCAAATTTATTATTAACAAATTATTTTTTAAATATAAATTTTGTATTTATTTATGCATTCGATTATTACAATATATTTCTCTAGCGAGTCTGATCAGTCATGCATTACTAGAGTCCAGAGTCCCACCTGCTTATAGATATCTAGGATTGCACATCCAAATTATAGGAAGTTTAGGATTGGGAAATGTTTAGACTGCTTATACTTATTTTTGACAAACCCAAATGACCAAAGCATGTTTTGTCGTGTTTGGTACCATGTCCATACCCAAAAAAGGTGTGGGTACCGAGCATGGAATTGTTGGGTAAGTGAAGCATCAAAGAGTTCTACTTAGGAGGGTGGGTCCCTGCTCTTCATACCACAATCACCACCCCCACATTTCTCTCACATATTAGTTTTAAGACTAATGCTGCGTCGAGTCATAAAATGCAGCTCAATCATTTTTTAAAAAGAGGTCAAATTTATTATTAACAAATTATTTTTTAAATATAAATTTTGTATTTATTTTTGCATTCGATTATTACAATATATTTCTCTAGCGAGTCTGATCAGTCATGCATTACTAGAGTCCAGAGTCCCACCTGCTTATAGATATCTAGGATTGCACATCCAAATTATAGGAAGTTTAGGATTGGGAAATGTTTAGACTGCTTATACTTATTTTTGACAAACCCAAATGACCAAAGCATGTTTTGTCGTGTTTGGTACCATGTCCATACCCAAAAAAGGTGTGGGTACCGAGCATGGAATTGTTGGGTAAGTGAAGCATCAAAGTCGTTTTGCTTTTGAAGGAAGCCTCTTCAATGCCATTCAATTCTGAATAGACTGGAAATTAAATACATTAGTAAATAGAAATATCAGAGAGAGTGGGGACGTTTCTGCAAAACATCATGCTTCGCTTTTATGCCATGGAATGGAACATACAGGTTAATTTTTTGGGTGTAATATATACAGGATCATTGGGGCAGTGTTGATCATAGTGGGATTGTACCTCGTCCTTTGGGGCAAGAACGAGGAGAAAAAGTTTGCACAGGATAAAGTTGCGCTCCAATCCACTCCAGAGCATGGGAACAACAGAACTACAAGCCACATCAAGTCATCCGTTACTCAGCCACTACTTCCATCATCCTCAGAGAACGTTTGACCCGCAAACTCCTGACTTTTAACTACAGCTTTGCCTGCAGAAAAGGGGGGAAAAAGTGCTACCCTATATCAGATAACTTGTGTGTGTATGATTTATTTTTTCTTTTTCAACTTTGTTTATGGCTTTCTTAGTAGGAGAGAGGGTGTTCGAAAGAGAGATCTCAAGGGGATGAATATTATGATGATCATTGTCACCCATGTGGGGCCACAGGGCCTGAATATGCATGCTTTATATGTTAATTAATTTATGGTTTGATTTACTAAAAAAAGATATGCATATTATCATGATGAACCTAATGCCAGAGCATTATGGCACGGACTTGAAAGGCCCCACAAAGTTCCCCAATCGTGCGTGATCACTGTTTTAATTGCTAAAGTTGGTTAAGCATGCTGAATTGCTGGGTACGTATTATTTGCCATCATAACCATACTCATTTGTTATCATTTTGGTCGGAAAGGAATCATCCAAAACTTGTCAATCGACAGATTTTGTTTTAATCATGGCCGGTGAGACATGATGAGATATGCTTGTGAAATATCGAGCACATGAGGATTTGAGGCACAACTGGGAGACCACTAGAGTCGTACTTCGGCTCAGTGGAAGAAAAGATTAAGATGCATGAAAGAACGTCTTAGCTAGATATATATGAAGCACGCTTGCCACCTGCGCGCACTAGACCAGCAACGATATCATGTACATTTATATTATCATAATCGAGTAGAAAAAATGGGTAGGCCGGCTTAGGACCTTGGCGATTTGGAACCACCTCTGATCAGAGCCATTTGAAGGTTGAGAAAGCGTATGCTCCAAATCAAAACACGCCAATGTCCCAAGTAAGAGCAATTCCTTGGCAAGTGCGAATAGCCTCTGTGACGACAATAAAACGTCATAAAGACAGATCGGAAGGGAAAGGTCAGGAAAATTTTCATCAAATGGAACCAACTCCCACCTCAATAGATCACACATAATTGCGTCGAGGCACTTGGAAAAGGCCGCTTAATTAAAAGTGTCGACAAGTACAAGAGAAACGTCCAAGAGGAAAGTTCAAGTCCCGTACGTATACACCGAATTTGGAACTTGATTTGCTAATCATCGATCTCTTTGGATCGACTCCAAACACCCTCAGGAGAAAAAAACAATGGCAAGCAGTTGGAAGAGAATTTTTTTCCCTTTAAATAAATCTATTTAACCAACAAAATATGTCAAATAATTTTTTTTTTTAGTAGTTTAACTTTACGAATATAATGAATCCCAGCAGAACCTTTTCTTTTTGTTTGTTTAAAAAATGATAGACCTTAGGATCACAAAACTTCCTGAACCAATTCTCTTGTAATTATATATGTTAATTACATGCACCTTCAATCGGCCTAAGGTTTTTGCCTCGATCTTAGGGTTGTAATCAGGCAGCTTCGATCTGTTATGTTTTAAGAGGTTTATCTTTCACTTACCATTCAAACAAAATTGATAGATTATTAGAGGGTGACCATGCATTAATATTCCCAGAAGACAAAAAGCTAGCGACTACATTAATGCAAGTTCACCTCACGATGCTCAATTCTTCCACATCATGATCCCCTGCTGGCATCATCAAGTAGCCAAGTGCAATCCAAAAAAAAGAAGGCAAACTTATTAGATTCTTTCACAGTATCTCGACGATCCGTTTCAGTACACATGCTGGCCAGTTGTTCCTAATCCACGGCCAAAGACATGGGTGTACTGACAAAATTTTAGGTAGGATTTATATATGATTAACATATCTGATCGAGATCATGACATCATCAAAGACAAAGAGTATATATGAATAAATATTGTTCTCTCTCTCTCTCTCTCTATAGTAATCGGATTGGGTACTTTTGCTGTTTCCAAAAGCAATATTAATATTTTATATATATATANCTTTATATGTTAATTAATTTATGGTTTGATTTACTAAAAAAAGATATGCATATTATCATGATGAACCTAATGCCAGAGCATTATGGCACGGACTTGAAAGGCCCCACAAAGTTCCCCAATCGTGCGTGATCACTGTTTTAATTGCTAAAGTTGGTTAAGCATGCTGAATTGCTGGGTACGTATTATTTGCCATCATAACCATACTCATTTGTTATCATTTTGGTCGGAAAGGAATCATCCAAAACTTGTCAATCGACAGATTTTGTTTTAATCATGGCCGGTGAGACATGATGAGATATGCTTGTGAAATATCGAGCACATGAGGTTTGAGGCACAACTGGGAGACCACTAGAGTCGTACTTCGGCTCAGTGGAACAAAACAATCATGATCCCCTGCAGGCATCATCAAGTAGCCAACTGCAATCCAAAAAAAAGAAGGCAAACTTTTTAGATTCTTTCACAGTATCTCGACGATCCGTTTCAGTACACATGCTGGCCAGTTGTTCCTAATCCACGGCCAAAGACATGGGTGTACTGACAAAATTTTAGGTAGGATTTATATATGATTAACATATCTGATCGAGATCATGACATCATCAAAGACAAAGAGTATATATGAATAAATATTGTTCTCTCTCTCTCTCTCTCTCTATAGTAATCGGATTGGGTACTTTTGCTGTTTCCAAAAGCAATATTAATCTTTTATATATATATATATATATATTTGAGATGACTGGCCTTTTCTTTTTCAATGATGTGAATGGCATCCATTTTAAAAAATTTACCACGTTTTTACCTTTTTCTCCTATTTTTTTTCCCCTTGGAATTAAGCTTAATTTCGTTGGAATTGGTCCCAAATTAAATGACATTTCAACTCTATGAATCGTACTGCCGCCGCCGCTCTCCCCCCCTCCCCCCCCCCAAAAAAGGTCCAAAAATATCTGATAAATTGGTCACGAGTTATTGCTTGGAGTCTCGATCGTGCAGGTAACCAGGCGGCGGATTTCCTTACAAGACAAAGGGAGGAAGGAATGTGTGTTTGCTATGAAGATGATCGACATTTGCCAAGATTGTTGAATGGGATTACTCGATTAGACAAATCAGGACTTCCAAGTTTTCGGCCTTAGCTTCCAGTGCTTTTATTTAATTTGGCTTTGTATTGGTTTTTCTGTGGCATTGGTTTATTGGTTGTAATGTTGGTTTTCCTTCGTGTTAAGCGAGAGCGATTGTTATTAATTAATAAATTGAGGGAGAATGGCGCCCCCATTTAAAAAAGAAAAAAAGAAGGAAAAAAAAAAAAAAAGAGTCTCGATCGCGAGTGCTGGCAACTTGGTGTCAATCAACATTAATTTTTTTTTTTGGATACATAATCAACATTATTAATTTTGAGTATTTATCATATCAGTCTTAGGTAAATATTTAAATTAGCACCATATTATGGATAGATAATCCGAAAGTACCTAAAAATTTATCAGATAAATATGCACAAGGTCGACATGTCTGATCAACTCCTTTCTAAAATTCTTGCGCATCATGGTTTCTTTGATTTTTCAATAAATTAAGTAAATCTATTTCATCGTTGTATTAGGTTAACTTACGTTGGGATCAGTTTTATCTTATCGATTAATTAATATTTAATATTATTCAATTTAATTAAGCTAGACGTGGTATATATATGTCACCAACTTCACGATCTCGGATGATATTCACTTCATTTATCATGAAATATAATCAGATCATGAAACCTTGATCATATGAATCATATCCCAACCACTCTTATTAAAAAAAATTCATAATTCATATATAATTATATATAATATGTTCAGTGTTCTAATTTCATGACTAATTTTCTTCTGTGTGTTTCATATATATATAAAAAAAATCTATACAACTTTTTACTATTCACACAATCTCTACATACTACATTTTTTTTTATTTTTTTTATCAAATATTTAATATATGAATAATGAATAAAAGAATTGAATTAATTTTGGTTGCTAATAATCTTTTTATTGCTATTAATTAGTCGCAAAATGTCTTTTTTTTTTTTGTAGTGAGCTGGTTGTATAGAATTGCTCATATATATATATATATATAAAAGCTTTCGGTCAAAGAGTATGCTTTATTTTAATTAAAGAATAACGCGATCATAGCCGAAGAGCTCGTAATTTCGAAAGTATGTTATAGACACAACAAACATTTATTTTTTATTTACTTTTTGATAATAACAAACCTTTATTTTAATTAAAGCTGTAAAAGTCGAATATTTCACACGTGTACGTTACAGATCATAATACGTACCCTATAACATATCATGTAGATGATAAATTGCGGCAAATATTTCCCTTTTGAAACATACAGAAAGAGAGATATTTGTTAATTAAAAACAAGAAAAATTTAAGAACATCAAGTTTTCAAACAATTTTCTGAAGAAGCCTTAAGTAGATTCTAAAGCATCATACTCTTGAATTGATCTCCTTCACGATAATCATCATCCTGATCTCTTTTCATTTCCCTGCCCAACCCAACCACGAGCTCATCTCTCACACTTCCATCTGCACCCCTTCCTTTATAACTCCAAGCCACCCACAAATATACCAACAAATTAACCAAGTTAATCCCCGTCAATATCCAATAGAAATAATCGCGTCGGCTCTTATTCAAATCGTTCCTCAGCCAGTACCCTTTCTCTTCCCCGCCAGTTGCTCTCTCAATGATCTTCACCAGGGCAGTGCTCAACCAGCTTCCAATCCCGATCTCACTGAGGAATATTGCACTGCTAATGCTTCGCGTCCCATCCGTAGCTTCATCGTAGAAGAACTCCAACTGTCCTACGTAGGTAAACACTTCGGCGCTGCCAATCAGAAAGAACTGTGGAAACAACCAAAAGACGCTCATTGATAACGGATTGGAATCGTCACGGCGTTTCTTCTCTACCAATGCGGCTGAAGCCATGGCAAAGATGGAAATATAGAGTCCGATACCCATTCGTTGCAGCGATGTCATTCCTCGGGGGTGACCGTTTCTTTTGCGGAGGAAGGGGACGACTAATTTTTCGTAGATGGGGACGAGAATGAGGGCGTTGATAGCGCTGAAAACAGGAATGGAGCCCGCTGGAATGTTGAAGTTGGGGCCGAGGCTGCGGTCCATGACTCGGGCTTGGCTGACGAAGAAAGTTGAGAGTTGGGAGAATAAGATGGAGAGGGCTACAGTGGATGCCCAGACGGGGAGGATTCTGACGAATGATTTGAACTCTTAAACTTGGGTAACTGTGCAGAGCCTCCAGCGGTTTTTCGCGTTGGCTTCTGGGTCTGTGACAACTGCTGCTTTTGTCCAAAAACCTGCAGATCGAAAGACACTGGGTAAAAACTTGCGCTTCCCGTTACTTATCTGCATGCATGCGTTAATATAAAAACAATGGAAATATGAATTCTCGAGTCTGAGAGACGTTCTTTGGCTTTTTTTTTTGTCGAGAAACTCATGCACGAGAGAACTGGTTAATTCCTTGCTGGGCCACGTTAAACTGTTAAACTAAAGAGCGTACAATGATATTAAGTTAACGCTATTTGGGACTTAAATAGATTATTTATATTAATATATTTTTTGATAATGTAAGTATCACAAATTTTAATACATAGATTTTATGGTTAATATACGACGTTACCGATAAGATAAAGTAAAAAAAAAACAAATAGTCAAACAAATATTAATTATCATGTAGGTAACGTATCTAAGTAATTTAATATGAAATTTATAAGATTTTTTATGCTAAAAATTTGTATAGTTTTAGTATTTTTTAAGTTAGCATGTATATGGCTCAATCTTACGCCATCTGCATGTACTCAAGTACGCAAGCAAGGTGCTGGATTATTCACTGACCTGTACTGTGCAGTATGAGGTAGTTTCCGGGCTCGCAAGATATCAGACTCCTTGGTCTTGACCTCATAAAGCCGATCTTCACGTCCCACCTCAACTCCTCCGGAATTGTTCCTCGTAGAAGCCACAATGACCTGAAGGAACCTGCTAAAAGGGCTTCCCATCGGCTTTTGGTAGCGATATCTTCGAATACGGGCACTTAGTATAATGATGGAGCAGACCATAGCCGCCGTCGGAACTCCAAAGCCCCAAGCCCAACCTTTCTTCTCTTGTATATACACCATCAGTGTGATACCTAAAAGTACACCCATGTTTATGGCTAAGAAGAACCAGTTGAAGAACCCGAATTTCTTTTGGACTTCCTCTTCATCAGCCTCATCGAACTGGTCTGCACCAAAGGATAAGACGCAGGGCTTGATACCGCCAGTTCCGAGAGCTATAAGGCCAAGCGCACCATAGAGGAATGCTGTTTGGCTGTCCGTCGCCTTGATGCATGGCTTTTGTGTGCATGGAGGTGGACGTAGGCTGTCTATGGAGGCCGAGAGTGTCAATAACACCATTCCCTGAGATATCATCACAAATTAAGACACCCTATATATAATAAGATTGGACCAGCCTTGCAGAATAAATTAAATGGGCCATTCATTTCTTAATAGGCCTAGCTAGCCCACTTTAACATCTAAGCAATTGGACCCTTTATCGGTGTTTTGATATTCGAAGAGAGAAAAAACTGGGTTCAGTACTACTAATATTGCTTTCAAGCTAATTACCACAGCATAGACGCAAGAGAAGATGATGATGGTTTTAAAGCGGCCCAGATAAGCATCGGCTAAAAATGCTCCGAGTAGAGTTAGGACATAAGCAGCACCAATCCAATCGGTGACGTGAGTTGCAGCAGAAGGAAGCGATTGGCGCATCTCAATCACCAAGTAAGTCACCATGTTCACCGCAATTGCGAAAAACGCTAACCTCTCCGCCACCTTATTCACTAATTCATCATGCAACAATTATAAGATCACCCCTTGTCATTAATTAAAAGAAAGTAAATATTCATTTACTATGATCTCCCATTTAATTGGAGTTTGAGAAAAGTCATGAAAACCTATGATAAACGGAGAGGCCTTCCATCCTCCAGTTGTTTGCTTGTCGGCAGTTCTCCCTCGAAAATCCACGCACCCATTGCTTTCCAAAGTCGTCGAAAGGCTGGCTGCCTACAAAAACCTTCCCAGAGGACGTGTTAGTAGAGCAAACTATATATTTAGTGCATGCATGCATGCATGCTTGGTTGCATACAGATGATCTTATATATACAGGCTAGGAAACTTTACCACTTTGGCTTGCGTAGTACTGTCCTGTAAATTTCTCCATGGAGAGCTGAACAATGGAGTACTTCTCGTATGTGTGATTGCCCGGTTCGTTACTCTCCATCTTTGAGCTTGTGTGTAAGAGTTCCGTCCAAGTTGAAGTCTACGATACCGAGCTGATCTACACACCAAAATTTTTGAGTGTACAATAAAAGAGGGTTAAAATAATAAAATCATATATTTAAATAGGTTGCTGTGTATAATTTTCTTTAAATTAAATACCCAGAAGTGGGATTATATTCTAAATAAACTTTAGCGAAGTCCAGCTACTGATAGAAAGAGACTGTGATCAGGGATTGACAGATAATGGTTTAGCAGTTTTTAAGTCTTCTGCGTGGACATGACCTGCTGGGAGTGATGCGATGATGATCTGTCATGACCGGTATGGTGTTAACGTGGATTCAATAATAATGCTGGATTTGGGAAGTGGGCATACGATCCGAACAAATGTCGGAAAATAAGTCGGCTTGTCGTTGGTTCCAATGATGAATTTAATTCTTTGATTACATGAAAGCATTAACGTTGGAAGTAGTCAAGCTGCCGTCCCGAATTTTGAGTAATTGCGCCGGACAAGATTCATGTGGAGGCTAACTCTGTTCCTTTTGTAACGTTTTGGGAACTATTCAAACTGTGTGGACTCCTTCGTCCATAAGCAGAACGTTTTGTTCTTGTCCTGATAGTTCAAGTATCATTTATTATAGATAAATGATAGTTGCAGTTTGTCAATGTGCAAGCACGTATAATCAATTTGATAAACGTAAATAAGTATGACATTCATATAAAAAGTTTTTATGCGAGCTAGATAGATAGAAAGATAATAGATCATAGGTTTTATAATATTTATTATTCATTTAATACCGTTTAAGATATTTATACACTACCATTAAATATTGTAGAACCCATTGGGTTTTGTTCATATCTTTTCCACTTGAGACCCTCGAATGATAATTTTTTACATCCATTCCAGCCCATGAAGTCTCAAACCAACCCATAAAATTTGATAAATTTAGGGTTTTAAGAGTCAGATACGCCTAATTTTCTATACTTTCATTTTAAATAGAAGGTGATCATTGTATAAAATTTAAAATTTCAATGAAACTTTTTAATTTGTTATGAAGTGATCGATCCTATCGTGTTTATTAATTATAAAATGGTCCTTCCCACGTTTAATTCCTTTTATTAGATAATTACTAAAGTCAAAATTAAGTGATGGAAATAAAGGATAAGTTATAGAAAATAGTTACACATATAAAAAATTATATAAAAATAAATTTATAAATTGACGTAATTTTATAAGATTTATCAAATTTAATAAAAATAAATTTATAATTTAATATATATCAATTTTTATATTTATTTTTATATAATTTTTTAGAAGGAAGTTTCTTCCTCAAGGCCGAACGAAATTAAAGACGTCAATCTACGTAATCATCTAAATACAAAAGTCAACGTTTATCAAAGAGTCAGACACATAAATTGACTTTTAAGGCTCGTAAATTCCGAATTCGTTCTTACGGCGAAATTTTTTTTCTTAAATTATATGATATGTATTTATATAAATCTGTATACATACTCTCAACAAGATTAAACAAAACTTTATTTTTGAATAAGTAATGTTATTATACGTCACATTCTCATCTCATTTTCTTTTCACTATATAATATATATCATATTTATCATTATTAGATCATAACAATTTATTTAATAAATAATTATTTAATAATAATAAATATACCATATTTTATATAATAAAATAAAAATGAGATAACAGTGTAGTGTATCGAATTTTTTTTTTTAATATTTAGTGGCCATAAAATTTTTTATTGAGAAGCAATCAATTAGCTCGAAAAAACCTTTGCTTCAATGACGTAGATGAAAGATATAATACTGCAATGTAAATGGCATTTATTTTTAAACATATTTAATCATTAATAAAAAATATAAATATAAATTTATTAATAATTATTATTTTTAATTATTAACAAAAATTAAAATATATGAATAAACACATATTTTATACTATCATTTTCTTTCATTTAATATAAAATACTAAAAGAGTAGTAAATTAACTATTTTATATATTACTAGGTTGGAACAACGTGCAAAACATATTTGCCTAGTTAGGTGAGGCAAGATTTTTAATAAAATAATATGGTTTTTTACAAAAAATTAATTAACGCACCAAATTGAATCATCTCTTTGTGAAATCTGTGTTGTAATGTTCTCCAAATATGGCAAATGCACCTACATGACATGAATTTAATGCTTTTATATAATCAATAGAAAAGTAAAGAATATAAATGCAAAAAATTCAAAGCATGGTAAATCATTACAAATTATGGACAGTGAGATCAAATTATCCCTCCCATTTTCTCTGTTATTTCTAAACAATATATATAAAAGAGAGATATCCACTTACTTTAAAATCGAAAGCATATCAACTTCTCGTAATCATTACGTCTACAAATTAAGATTCAGAAAGTCAATCTCTACAAATAAAAAGTGTTGTGAGAGACATATAATATAGGAAAACGCTTCTGGCTAGTGTCTCTTATAAGTTGGTTTTATCATAGACGAATAAACACCTGCCACGTAACGGGTTACTCAAGAGTTCGGTTTGGACCCATGGCAAGGGATGAAACTCTCATTCCCTCTCGAACTAGATCTCTCCCCTCCCGAGCTCTGCTCTATCTTGAATTCTCGATCTCTCTCTCCTCCCCTCTCCTTCACGAAAGGCCTCTCTCTCTCTCTCTCTCTCTCTCTCTCTCTCTCTCTCTCTGAGGACGTTGACTTCTTGGAGAACCTTGTTGGGTTCCCCATAAGACAATTTCCTTTGGCTAAAACTTCAAATTTCTAGAGTAGTAACCCGACACCACAACCATCATTCTTATTTGAAAAAAATTCAACAAAAATGGGCAGTAATCAAGCCTATAAAAGTAAAGACCTTTAAAACAAGGATTAGAAGAAAATTTTTAAACCAGCACCAACCTCAACTTCTAGGAGTGCTTTCTCTCTTTTTCTTTCTAAAACCGACCCACTAACCCATTAGGTCATATGAGGCAGATTCAATTTCAGGGTTTGGTGTCACGTATTGAAATCAAGGAAAAAAAAGATATTTGATAGATCAAGGAACACCCAAGAATCCTTGCAAGTGAGAGAGAGAGAAAGAAAGGAGAGTCATTTGCTTTAGCACCCCCCTAGCGATCAAGCCTCCCTCACTTGTGTTACCCAAGCCTCTCACCTTGCTTTGGCTATGGCAACCGTGACCACTGGCAAGGAAGATATACTTGCAGGGAGGTCTTGGCATTGGTTATTTCCGAAGGATTTATGGTGGGAGTCAGAGGAATGGAAGCCGCCCTCCCCATTTCTGCAAGAGTAGTGGTGCTGTTGCTCGCCACATTCTACAACAGTTGCAGAATATGAACATTATTGATATTAACCCAAAAGGTGGGAGGAAAAACACCTCAACTGGTCAGCGAGATGTCGACCAAGTTGCCGTGCAGATCGTGGTTGCCCCTTGATCAATTGGCACCTGAGGTCTGGTGGGATCACTTTTTGTTTGTTGGAGAAATGTGGCAATGACGGAGTTAAGATAATTTTTTGTTCCTCCTGCTGAGTGTTTCATTAGGATAGAAATGGGTGATGTTTTCTTTTCAAGTTTGGTGTTTTGACATTACAAACACATCCTTTTGAGTTTGCTCTTATAAACGAAGCACGGTGATCGTGAAGGAGAGACAGAGAGAAGTTTTTGTGGAGGAAAGGGAAGGAGAGAGACTGAAGGGGTAGAGAAGCGTTCCTGGGTTAGGGATGATTTTCGTAGAGGGAATGAGATAAATGGACGGAGAGAGAGGGGGGGAGAGAGAGTTCTAAAAGACCTCCCTCTACCTGTCGATCCCCTGCAGCACGACCCTTGGTTGTGAAATTACAGTCCTTAAGTGTCACTTGGCTATTGGACTCCTATAAATAGACTTGATAGGAAACACTGGTTTAAAGATATTCTCTATAATATATATGTTAGCAAGAATAAACTGTACTCAAAATTATACCCATCATGGATTGTGAGAATTAGTTGTGGATTTAAGCTTGATTAAAATGCTAGTAAATTATAAACGAAAATGTAATTTTGAATTGAGAAAATAAAAAAACAAATGTACATATATGATTGGTAATAATAAATATATATCTAAGGAACAAAAATTACATATAATCAAATCTATAAACAAAATAATACACACATACACATCTTAGATGAACTAATAATATTAAATAGTAAATACCAACCATACAAAAATACTTGTATTAGGACGTTGCTAGCTAAATCTTTTAATGATTGACACTTTATTTTTAGAATTTTGTGAAATTTGAGCATTTTGGTGAAGTGGTTGAGTGGAATTATTTTTGTGAAAACTTATTTTCAAGTTTAAGGATAGAGCACTTATGTCCAATTGAATGTTTTCAACATTTATCTCGATTTCTCTTTATTTTTTCCTCCATGTGGAAGACAAGAAACATAGAGGAATAAAAAGTTACATCTACATATTAACAACATTTGCAGTTTATATATGTTGATCATGTACACATCCTGAATGGGTGTCATGCACTTACATGAATTACATATTGATTTCTATTGAATGCCAAAACTCATTAATTCTGACATTAATTATTTGTATGAATTTATGGAGAAATCACAAAACCTTGAAACTCAATAAAATCAATAATATTTCACGAAATTCTTGACAAAATTTGTCACATATATAAGCTAGTCTAGTCAACTTCAATAAATCAAATGACTTTTGATCTCAAAAATATTATTTATATGTTAACTTTTCCATTTGATTAAAAGTTGAATAGACTATATATTATTTCTCTTACTTATCAGACTATTTCAATTATTCTAAGCTAATATATTTTTAAGAGATCATAACTGTACACCACATTACGGACATAAGAATGTGATTAATTCGTTAATAAGTTTTTTATTCAAATTAATTCTTTAATTAGTTGAAGTGTTTGCTTAATTATGAGATAAATTGTTGTCAGCTTTCACTATTGTCCATTTTATTGTCTGTCTCTTTTTAGCATAATGCATTCAACACGCACGTCGATTAACTTTGAAAGAAAAAACTGCATATAGTATACCTACGACTTACCTACCTAGCAAATGTTTCATCTGAAAATTATAATTTTAAAAAAGTAGTAGCATATTTAATTAAAGAAAATGACAATTAGAAAGAAAGACTTGTCTGCCCACAAAACATACAGGAGAAATCCTTGGGATCGGTTGGGCTGGTTTTACTCAAATAACAGCCCGCCAATAATGATCCAACACGTAAGACTTCCACAGAAACAATGATGGACCAGCGTTACATCTGAACAACTTAACATCTCCAGAAATCATAAACCCTTTGCCATTTCCCCCCTAAAACGCGATTTCTCCAAGTTGAAGCCCCACGATTTCCTTCCAGTTGAAGCCCTCACGTTTTCTTTCAGCCCTCACGATTTCTTATATCGGTGCCGGCGTAGGTGATTCAGAAATCAGAAACCCTTCGCCCCACGATTTCACCCTTTGCGATTTCACCCTCACGGTTTCTCCGATTTCTCCAAGCCCTCGCGATTTCGGGAGTACCTGCCTCGCGATTTCTCCATATCGACTTGTTAATCAGAGGTGAAGAAGAGAAGGCACATGTAGTCGGTAGCATATTTATTTTCTACTATTTTCCTGGCATGAATATTCTGTGTTTGCGGTCTGCTGTCTATTGGTTGGTATTATGCTATTTTTTTGCTATTTTGCATCTATTGGTTGGTATATATATTTGCATTTGTTGGTTTTCACAGTATGTGACTCTGTGTAGTGACTCTGTGTTCAAGATGTACATAAGATTTCGACCTATACTGTGCTTTGCCCAAATACATCAAAATATCATTAGAAGTTCACTTTTGAGGATGAGGGAAGAACTTCCAAAAGAATGTACTTTCCCACTCCTAGTGCACAAATTATGCAATTTTTACTCCCATAATTTTAGAAAATTATGCACAAATAAGACTTGATAGCAAACTTCAGAAAATTTCTTGAAATGATTCTGATGAGCCATTATGGCTAATGATGCCTTTATAGCAGCTTCATGGCATGAAGAAAATCTAATCCTGTGTAGACAATGATTGAAGAAAAAGATTGTGGCCTTGATTTATATGCTTATGTTCATTACATTCGATGAAGGTATTACACTGCTTGGACAAGATTGATTTTGCAATGTATTTTTACTAGAACATTGAGCTACAATCATAATGCAGTTTCAGTCACTAGAAATGGCCCATTCTTACTAGAACATGTTTACTTTCACTCTTTTGTTAGACATGCTGTGATACCACTTTCCCCTTGTTGTTATCCAGTTAACAAGAGAAGCATGGTGGTTTCTTAGAGTTGGGTAGTTACTTTATAACATGGGGTAGTTGTAGTGTATATTTCTTCGCCCATGCATATATATTGAAGTGTGTCTAATACTTTTCTAATCTGGGGGCTTTTTTTACTTCAATATTATGATAGCAAATGAGTTTTGCTTCTTATTCTAGGTCAAGTTTGGAGAGACCATTTTGTTATTGTGGCTGCCAAGCTAAGCTACGGATTTCTGGAAAAGCAAATGTTGAACCCAAGGTTTCAAGTTTCGTGTGATTATAAATTTATACATGAATTTTGATGATAACAAATGAATTCAAAGAATAAAGGAGTCTCAAACTCAAGTTGTCCACACAATGGAGTCAAGCACATCAAGGAACCAAGCATGAGCAAAAGGGAACAAGTTCACATTAAAATCATAGAGTAATGTTGTAAATCTCTTAAAAATTTGAAATTAGGATTAAGGCTCAAAATTAATATTTTATCATAAACATTAAAATACATTTTCCACATGTGCATGAATATTTTGAAAATTAAATTTGAAAATTTTGAAAGATGATTGATTGTCATCTTTCACATGTGCATGACATGATTAAAGGTTTGAACTTTGAAAATATTAAGATGATTGATTGTCATCTTTCACATGTGCATGTTTTATTTGAATATTTTCAAAAGTGATTATGTTTTCTTGACTTATGCAAAAGGTAGATGTCTTTGTTTAAAATTTTGAAAAGTAAAGTGTGCTCCTTTTGTCATATGCAAAAAGTAAAAGATTAGGTTTGAAATTTTTGAAAAGTAAAGTGTGCTCCTTTTGTCATATGCAAAAAGTAAAAAGATTAGGTTTGAAATTTTTGAAAAATGAATGATGATGTCTTTGACATGTGAATCTTTTTAAATTTGAATATGAAGTCTCATATGCCTATAAATAGATCATTTGAGAGCTTCACATTCACAACACCAAGAGCATACAACTCTCATTCAAAGCTTTCATTCTCTCTTCTCTAAGCATTGAGCCTTAACTCTTATTCATTTTGAGAGATATAGTTTGTGCTTGTATTGTTCTTATTTCACTCATTGAGGAGTGTTTTCTGATATCCTACCCACTATCAATTCTTGTATCAGTAAAAGGGTGTGTACAACTCTTGTGCGTGTAGAAAGTGTTCTACACAGGAAATAGTTGAATCACCACGTGTAAGGTGATTGCAAGTGTAGAGGGTGTTCTACACGGATCCTTTGTAGCGGTGTTGTTCAAAGGTGTAATAAGTTTCTATCTCCACCTGAATGAGGTTGAATAGTGAATTCGGAGATTCTCAAATGGTAGCTTGAGGCGAGGACGTAGGCAGTGGGGCCGAATCTCGTTAACATACTAAGTTTGCTTCTCTCTTACCCTTACTCTTTATATTTATTACTGTTTCATATTTTGTTTATATTTTATATTGTATATTTGATTTATAATTGTTATTTTTTTTAAATACAACTCAATTCACCCCTCTCTTGTGTTAGTCATCTGAGCAACAGCAAATACTTTTGGTAGAAGATTTTTCAATTGTCCCAACTATAAGATGAATAAACAACGTGGCTTTTTTGAGTAGATTGATTTTCAAAGTGAGCACAACAATTGTTGTAAGATGACGTTGGAGTTAGCTAAACGGAGGCACGACAGGGTACTTCATGAGCGGCTACGCATTGAAGAATCCAAATTTAAAGCATTGGAGAAGAAGTACAAGAGAGCCTTGAAAGTATTAATCTTGACATGGTTTTTTTTAATAATAGTTTGTAGTATACTTTTTATGTATCCAACAAATTATAATGTATCTCAACCAATTCTACGACTCATGTAACTCATTGTACTTTTTTGACTACTTTGATCAGTTAAATGTACTAAATGTCTCATATGTAATGAAAACATCCTTCATGTTTGTATATGAAATTTCCTTAGTTTATTTTCAGATCAGTTGGTGAATATATTTGTAATGTATCCTATTGTTTTTAGCATTTCCAATTTCTGCCAAGCACCTTATGCTAATCAAGAATGTCATCTAACAAATTTGAACAGTAGATTAGGATTAAGGTTCAAAATTAATATTTTATCATAAAGCATTAAAATACATTTTCCACATGTGCATAAATATTTTGAAAATTAAATTTGAAAATTTTGAAAGATGATTGATTGTCATTTTTCACATGTGCATGACATGATTAAATGTTTGAACTTTGAAAATATTAAGATGATTGATTGTCATCTTTCACATGTGCATGTTTTATTTGAATATTTTCAAAAGTGATTAATGTTTTTCTTGACTTATGCAAAAGGTAGATGTCTTTGTTTAAAAATTTTGAAAAATAAAGTGTGCTCCTTTTGTCATATGCAAAAAGTAAAAGATTAGGTTTGAAATTTTTGAAAAGTAAAGTGTGCTCCTTTTGTCATATGCAAAAAGTAAAAAGATTATGTTTGAATTTTTTGAAAAGTGAATGATGATATCTTTGACATGTGAATCTTTTTAAATTTGAATATGAAGTCTTATATGCCTATAAATAGATCATTTGAGAGCTTCACATTTACAACACCAAGAGCATACAATATTCATTCAAAACTTTCATTCTCTATTCTCTAAACATTTGAGAGATACTATCAATTCTTGTATCAGTAAAAGGGTGTGTATAACTCTTGTGCGTGTAGAAAGTGTTCTACACAGGGAATAGTTGAATCACCACGTGTAAGGTGATTGCAAGTGTAGAGGGTGTTCTACACGGATCCTTTGTAGCGGTGTTGTTCAAAGGTGTAATAAGTTTCTATCTCCACCTGAAAGAGGTTGAATAGTGAATTCGGAGATTCTCAAAGGGTAGCTTGAGGCGAGGACGTAGGCAATGGGGCTGAACCTCGTTAACATACTAAGTTTGCTTCTCTCTTACCCTTACTTTTTATATTTATTGCTGTTTCATATTTTGTTTATATTTTATATTGTATATTTGATTTATAATTATTATTTTTTTTAAATACAACTCAATTCATCCCCCTCTTGTGTTAGTCATCTGAGCAACAGCAAATACTTTTGGTAGAAGATTTTTCAATTGTCCAAACTATAAGATGAATAAACAATGTGGCTTTTTTGAGTAGATTGATTTTCAAAGTGAGCAAAACAATTGTTGTAAGATGACGTTGGAGTTAACTAAACGGAGGCACGACAGGGTACTTCATGAGCGGCTATGCATTGAAGAATCCAAATTTAAAGCATTGGAGAAGAAGTACAAGGGAGCCTTGAAAGTATTAATCTTGACATGGTTTTTTTTAATAATAGTTTGCAGTATACTTTTTATGTATCCAACAAATTATAATGTATCTCAACCAATGCTACGACTCATGTAACTCATTGTACTTTTTTAACTATTTTGATCAGTTAAATGTACTAAATGTCTCATATGTAATGAAAACATCCTTCATGTTTGTATATGAAATTTCCTTAGTTTATTTTCAGATCCATTGGTGAATATATTTGTAATGTATCCTATCGTTTTTAGCATTTCCAATTTCTACCAAGCACCTTATGCTAATCAAGAATGTCATCTAACAAATTTGAACAGTAGCTTTTTCCAATGTAAGGAGGGCCATAAAACAAGTAAACTAAATTTTTTTTTGTTGGTCGTCCAAAACATGTTGTTAAGGGAAAACTGGCAACAATTTGTTGGCCAGAGCTGAAAACTGAAAAAAACAACAAACACTATCTTCTCAAACTATGAAGGGCCAATAATGCTATCATTTGGAACGAAAAACTGAAAAAATTAAGAAAAAAAGGTAAAATCCTCTTTTCATGTTCTGAACTCCATTGCAAATGTCAAACAAACAAGTCATCCTTATAATAAGATATATCCAAGAAAAAATAACAGTTCATCTTTAAGCTCTAATTTGACTAGATAAAGTATGTCAAATAGCTAAACTGCCACGTAAGTACAAAAAAATCTAGTACAAAAAACTGCCACTTGTGAAGAAAGGACCATGTAAAGAAAGCGAATCTGCTACATTTCCTGTCACATGCAAAATAAAAATGGATTAAATTAACTAATAAAATAACTTCACATTTAATCAAGTACAGATGACATATAAATCACTTACAAGATATTTGGAAAGTTATTTTTTCATTCTAAATGTATAGATATGTTGTCAGTTGTTTGCCCAAAATCCCTACATAAATAACAAAAAAATGCAAACTTTATTAATTTCATATCATGATAATAAGTTGATAAGATACAACTAACTACAAAACTATACCTCACTGAAGGACAATTATTTTTAGCATGTCCTTTATTCTTGCAAATGCTACAACGTCTTTTCTTTGTTGTTTGTATTTCTTTTGGATTCTTAGATCTTAAAGATTTTGGCCATCCTTTTGTTAGCACCCGTGGAGGATCCTGGACCGTTTGTGAAAAATTCGATACAACTTGACTTCTTTCCATTTGAATGTGATTGGTTGACTCTCCTCTTTGTGAACATCCTACATGATCTTCCATTCAAAGTAACTCTTTGTGAACCTTCTCCAATGCAAGACATAGGTGATTGTGTTTTTCAGCTGATTGCGAGCCAAGTTCAACAATGTCATAAAGTTGTATCATCAACTTGCTCTTCTCATCGTAGGATCATCCTGTCCTTGCCGAACTTGCCCTTCAATTAATGGTATGTCAGGAACGGGTTGAGTCTTAGCATTAATAGTCCATCTTTCTTTCACCCAATGCTGTGACAATTTATCTAATTTTGTTTTCTTGCCAAAAACACACAAGATATGCCTACAAAGAAGCCCCATAAATTCCCACATATGGCATGTACATGTTACCTGTTCATCACCATTCTCCAATGTCACATGATAAAGTGGTTTCTCTTTACCACTTATTGCCACTCCATATGTCTTACTTTCACCCTCTTTGGATAATTTTGTAGCTTTGTACCGTAGATTATTGAACAGCTCATCTTGGAAGATCATAAAAGACTTTCTTGTATAAACCATTGCCGCCTCCTCTTCAATTTTAAGAGGTGTCTTCAATATCACCCACGTAGATTTTGTCCGCACGTCCTTCTCTTTTTCTTTAAAGTAACGTGCATCTATAGGTTTTTCATACTGATACACAAAGTCACTAATCATAGTGCTTGAACGAACATAATCTTTGAAATATTTGTTCATTCTTTTGCTCTTTTGAGTTGTTGACATGCCGGCACAAAATGTCGAATGCAAGTAAGCTGGAACCCATTTATCCCGTCGGCTGTAAAGATTTTGCAACCAATTATTTTCTTTTAGTTCATACTTGGATAATATACAGCCCCATTCTTGCTCGAACTCATCAGTTGTAATTGTCTCATGGATGCAATGACGGAAATCTTTTCCAAAGTCCGAAAATTTGTTATAAACATGGGCCAAGTGTTTAGGAAACTTTTGTAAAATATGCCACAAGCACAATCTATGAGTTGTATTCGGGAGTACCTTTACAATTGTCTTGTCATCATCGGTAATTATAGTTGAAGGGGCTTTACCAAGCATTACCTCTTGCCATGTTCTCAATAACCATGTATATGATTCAGCTGTTTCATTAACTAATAAGGCACAACCAAACATTATGGTCTGATGATGATGGTTAACTCCAGAAAATGGCACAAATGGCATATTATAAATATTGGTCAGGTATGTGGCATCAAATGTAACAATATCTCCAAAATACAGATATGCAGCTCTTGATCGCGCATCAACCCAAAAACAACTTCCCATACACCTACCCTTATCAACTTGCATAGAGTACACAAACCCAGGTTCTGTGAGTTGTCGCTCAAGAAAGTAAGAATATAACCTTTGTGCATTCCCCTCTTCAAATACTTTTCTCTTTTTGTTTCTCAAGTAATTTTCAACATCCTTACCAATACAGCCAACATTAAAGTCACCACTTGATTCTTTACTCAACACTAATATAATCTTTCTTGTCAGTATACCGAACTCATTCAAAGTCATGATAAGTTTTTTTTGGACTTTAGTAACCTTCCTATTTCCACGGAGCAAATTAGCACTCCTTGGTGTAAGCAGAACATGATTATGTCCAATCACAAACTTGTTCACCATCTACTTTTCACCATCTTTTTTTACTCCCATAATTGCTTTACATCCAATCTTTGTCTCGGCAATCTTAGGAACTGTTCGTTCTTTTTCTTTTCGACTTACTCGTCGAAATCCTTCCCTTATGCAAATATAGTTTACTGCACAAAGTTTTTTGTCATCTTTCGACAACCGAGTATGATTTGTCTGAATTGCAAAACCTTTCCGTCTTGCATATGTTTTGTAAAATACTTGGGCGTCTTCCACATCGTCAAATATCATGCCAATGAATGGCTCCAAAGGACCACTACCCGAATCTTCTACATTCACTCGTTCTTCGAGATTGACTCCATCTTCGACACTCAACCCATGTTCGACATTAACACAATCTTTAAGATTCACATAATATTCAACATTCACCCCATATTCAACATTAACATCACATTGTCCATCTACACTTTCAGCCCCAAAGTCATCACTATCAACCCAATAAATTTGCTCCTTTCATAAAAAACCACCACATCATAAATTCAATAGTTATTCAAAAACAACTACATTAAACATTTAAATTATAAATCTATCTAACATGAAGACCTCCTTTAATTGGGAAGCAAGATACTCTATATAAAGAATTCATTTATATGATATTGGAACAACTTGCACAAAGGACATGGCCACATTAAGATGGGAAAATGCATATCAAATGCACAAATGACATGGTCGAGTTCTTAAATTAAATACTATAACTCTAATCAATAGACAGGTTGGCTTTACCAAAAAAGAGGGTATTTGAGATGAGTGCATGATGCAGAAATTGAGCAAAAGATTATGCTTTGGCTTTGGCTTGAAAGGAATTATGGAAACTGATGAAGCATCCCTGTTGTTTTGCACCCATTTAGAGAAAAAAATGCTCTTTATAATTGATAGGAACCATGTAAAGAAAGACTTCAGACAACCCTTTTATGGAGAAGTATAGTTGGATCATGAAGTGGAGACTACAATCATGATTTCAATTCTATTACATTAATTTACACATTTGACATAAAGTTAGGTCAAATATATAATGAGCCTCATGACTCAAAGCAACCTTAGCACAATCCCATGAACTTAGACATCGATCTTTTATTAGAATTAAATAGCACGACAGGGTATTGGTACGCTAATTTTTTTTTTTTTTGGGTCCTATTCCTTTTTCATCTAGTGCTTGTTCATGGACTTATATACAAGTTAAATGGCCTAGCTTTCAAGATGAATGGGACATGCGCGAAGGTCTATACGTTACAAGTTATATACAAGTTAAACAGCCCACAAACAGAACCCACTAATTTGGTTGTGTTCACTTCCAATCCAATTCACATTTAGCCAAATGTGTATGCACTCACCTATACATATTTATACAAAAATCCAACCAGAATATGTGAATATAAGATAAATATAGCCCTTTGTCACATTTAATCAAACACATACCGGACTGTCAGCCATGATAACTCCTTCTAGGCAACCGATTGTGTCGGCGTTGGAATTTCTAAACTGCGTCGGCGTTGGATTGATATTGTGGCGGTGCGAACAACGACATCGAGGAAGAGAGGGGCAGAGAAGGGCAGTGCATACAATTCGGAAGAGATTACAGTAGCGAGGAAGAGAGAATGGTGCGATCTTCGATTTACGTTGGCGTCGGTTTCGAACTAAGATGGTTGACTCGACGTCGGGGTGAGATGCTTGCGTCCGTTGGCGTCGGGCTGAGATGAATGGGAGAAGGTCTATGCGCGAAGGGGAGAAGGGCAGACGGAATGAGGGCCTATACATTGTGATTCTCTATGACTCGGTGCATTTGCCTTCCAGTGTTTTTTCCTACGTGGCATAAGATGAAAGGTGGGTTGTTTTTGTGTGATTAACAGCCCGACCGGTGTGAAGCGCCTCTGAACATATAGACCCAGCGTATAAGAGAACGTGTTCATGAGATCTTTAGAGATTTTTTTATTACACATTGGCCATCAAACAAAAAAAGTTTCGATTGAAAAGATATTTTTTTCCTCAACTTTAACCATCTGCATGCATCCATCCGAGATATTTTTTTTCCAACTTTAACTATATGCATGTATCTATATTTTTCTTTTCTCAATGTAACAAATAAATCTATTGCAAATAAAATAATTAAGGCCAGTAATAAGTATCAAATTAACGAGAAAATAAAAGTTAACAGAAAAATAAAAATAATAATAATAAGTTAACCAAAAAAACTACTGTAGCAATGAATAGCTACTTAATTATAATAGAATTGATATATAATTTTCAATAGAATTGATGTATAATTTTCGCTCGAGATTCCACGCCCGATGGGCTTGCCTTTCAGTTGACTGGCGGTTAGCCGTACGTGTCCCATCGGCAACAGGCGCGTCAACCTCCATCGTGATGGATTCTCTATTCTTCTTCAATCCCTAACGAAGTTACAAAACTGTTACCTTACTTGAGCTTCTATCTCGTTCTACTAACTATATACCAGTATATTCGCACCCAAACATGAATATTCCTTTCTGCCCAGACTTGTATGTATTTGGGGGAATTGGTTTGCTACTTGATACTTTCTGATTCTCTTTTTCTTTTTGGCGGCTGATTGGATATCGGATTGGAAGACAGAGGTGGGAATGGTGAGGTGGGACTGTGGTGGTGGTGTTCTTCTTGTTGGGTGTTTGATTTTGAGTGTTTTAGAGCTTTGTAGTTGCGGGAATAACCAGTGCTTATGTGAGGAGCGATGACTTATCTCTGGATATGCCAATAGACAGTGACGTCTTCAGAGTGCCTCCTGGTTACAATGCACCCCAACAGGTGTGTTTTTTAAGAAGCTTTGAATTTCTACCAATTCCATTCCTGATATTTCTTTCCTTCAAGTTGTATGATATTGAGAGTAATGTCATGTTATTTTCCAAAAAGAAAAAAAATCAAATAAAAAGAGACTCAATTCAATCCAGTACCAAAGGCTGAACCGATCCAAATTCATAACTTTGATTATTTTCCTACATATATCACCATTTTTTTGTTGTTGTTGGGGGGGGGGGGGGGGGGTGCGGGGGAAGGTAGTTATGCTTGTTTTCTGATTTTGGAAAATTTGGGTCTGAAGGTGCATATAACTCAAGGAGATCATGAGGGAAAGGGTGTGATTGTCTCTTGGGTTACTCCAGATGAACCCGGTTCAAGTACAGTGCTTTACTGGGCTGAAAATAGCCAGCTAAAAAGCCCGGCTGATGGTTTTATTCGTACCTACAAGTATGTCAATTACACCTCTGGTTATATTCATCACTGCACCATTAACAATTTGGAGGTGTGTGCTTGTCCTTAGTATTCCTTTTTTCCCTAAAGAAAAGTTAACCTGGTAGGTTTTGGAAACTTAATTCAATGAATGCTGCAGTTTGACACCAAATACTACTATGAGGTAGGGATTGGGAATACCACACGACAGTTCTGGTTTAGAACTCCTCCAAGTGTCGGCCCTGATGTTCCATATACATTTGGCCTAATAGGTAATTCAATCTCGCTTACTCACTTTACTCTTTTTCTTTTAATTGATGGATAAAATCAGTTTCATGAAAAACACTTTTCTTATTGCTAATCAGTGTGTGCTTTAGAAATTTAGAATGTTTGAAGTACTTTTCTTGCTATTTTTAAGGTGGTTATTGCTTTTCTGTTACACTTTATGATTACATCCAAACTTAGAATTTGGTCCTTCTATACCATCAAGTGGACAAATATATAGTGTTCGATCTGATCTGTTCATAAACTGGCTATTAGAATATAATATTAAAAAATAATAATATAAGATTCTCACTCTATCAAGAGTTTTGAGCAGGTGATCTTGGTCAAACTCATGATTCAAATAGGACACTCACACATTATGAATTAAACCCAACAAAAGGCCAGATGGTATTGTTCGTTGGAGACCTCTCTTATGCAGATGACTATCCATTGCATGACAACAACAGGTGGGATACATGGGGAAGGTTCATAGAGAGAAATGCTGCTTATCAACCTTGGGTATGGACTGCAGGCAATCATGAGATTGATTACGCTCCAGAACTTGTATGTTTCTATCTCTGCTTTTGTTTACTCTTGACTGGTTGATTTCTTGTATTTTTTTTGTGTGCTCAGTGCTTGCTATTACTAATATCTTTATGTTCAATGGATGTGTTGTTACAATGGTACTTTTATTTATGTTCACTTAGTCTAGCATAGATGTTGTTGCAGACAGGCTTACAATACTTTGGTTTACGGAGTAATAATCATCTTGTCGCAGGGTGAAACTACACCCTTTAAGCCTTATACAAATCGTTATCATGTACCATATGAAGCATCAGATAGTACATCCCCCTTTCGGTACTCCATCAAGAGAGCTTCAGCCTATATCATTGTCATGTCGTCCTACACAGCTTTTGGTAAAAATTTTACTTTTCTATTTCAGTTTTTTTGTTGTCATTGTGAGTTCTTATCGAACAACCGAGCCATTTGTACCACTGGCATGAATGGTTAAGCTCATGTTTTCTGCAGCTTTAATTCCAAGTAGTTATAATGTATCACTATTATAAAGCAACTTGTAAATTATCTGATGCTCTTATGTTTGGAAATTAGCTTTGCTCAAGGTTAACGATTTAAGCGGTTAACTTGCTGATTTGATAGAGACAAAGAGGGGAAGCCAAATTATTACTAATGAATCACAATACACCACCATATAAATTAAGAGTTTTGCTACGTACAAGCAAAGTCGTGTACTAATCTGCGTACCAATACTGATTCCTTCATATTCAAAATTTAAATTAGTATTGTTTTCAATAAAATCTACTTTTTGACTAATCACATTAGATTGGTGCACATATTAGTGCGCAGTTGTGCTTGCAACGAGATTTTTCCAGGAGGGGAATCTTATAAATTTTGTGGATAAGTGAATCTACCCACGGCCTCCAGTGTTATACTGTTGAACATCCCTTTGTGCTGTAGAAAAGGGCTTTAGGGACTGAGAGTCATATTAACAAGGCTATATGGTAAAATTGCTTGTATACATGCTATATGCTAACTGTTGGAATGAGTGAAACATTGCACATCAAAGGTTAAATGACTGAGGAAACTTTCATCTGCAGGGAAATACACTCCACAATACAAATGGCTTGTAAAGGAACTGCCCAGAGTAAACAGGACTGAGACGCCGTGGCTTATCATTTTTATGCATTGCCCACTATATAGTAGTTATGTACATCATTATATGGAAGGGGAAGCCATGAGAGTGATTTATGAGCAATGGTTTGTGGAGTATAAAGTTGATGTTGTCTTTGCTGGTCATGTTCATGCCTATGAACGATCTGTAAGTACAAAATTCTTTTAAACTAAGGCTGCATCATTATTTTGCAGATTCCTTCACTTTGTGTAGAAGATTTGCACTTTTGAGTTGTTAAAATAATTGCTTCAACGAAAATGACACAGGCCTCGAATTTTATTTTGAAGTTTTGTTTCCTATCTTTCCATATTTGCCGTCTGTTCCTTAGTTACTGATTAGAGCCACTGAATATTCTTGATGTAATGCCTAGTAGGATCTAGATATAAAGGTCCTCCATGAAGTTTTTTCATTCAATCATGTTGCTTATTTTATGAGACTAAGCTGACTATGTAATTGAATAATTATTCTTGACCACTGAATTATCTGCTTGGAAAGTAGGTGATACGATCTGTTTGATTTTATGTCCTAGTTAAAGCCTCTTTTATGACAAAGAACCTACTCACACATTACATTCACTATTCCAAGGGGCTTCTATGGATCGATGAGAGTGAAGTAATGCATGTGGCTGCTATGCAGCTTCAAGTCACGTTAAATATTGTGCACTTGTCCTGCCTCTCATAGATTTCTATACATGAGCTTTTCATGTCAAGTAAAAGAGGACATGGCATCATGTGGGGATGAGAAATAAATCTATAATATACATTGGCTAATTGGCTTGTTAATTAGAGGATTGACATAAAACATGTCTTCTCTGTTAGGAAATGGATCTCTTAAGCATACAAACTTAAGTGGGTTTGTTTTTCATGAGAAATGAAACATGCATTAATAAAATTCCAACGACCAAAATTTTTGTTTACATTGCAGGAACGTTTTTCAAATATCGCATACAATATTGTAAATGGGTTGTGCACTCCCATTAGTGACCAATCTGCTCCTGTTTACATAACCATTGGAGATGGAGGAAATCTTGAAGGACTGGTGACCAAGTACGTACAATACTAAAAGCATTGTTCCTCTTGGAAAAAATTATTTGCTTGTTTCTCTATAAATTGAAATTTGCCCTACTAATTGGATTTTTCAATTCTGCAGCATGACAGAGCCCCAGCCAAGCTACTCGGCTTACCGTGAAGCCAGCTTTGGTCATGGGATTTTAGACATAAAGAACAGGACTCATGCCTATTTTGGTTGGCATCGCAATCAAGATGGCTATGCTGTAGAAGCTGATTCTATATGGTTGACAAACAGATATTGGTATCCCTCAGAAACATCATCTGTGGCTGCAATATGATAACAGTCATTCTCTAGTCTGTAACAAGTTACTCGAAACATGTAGAATGCACAGTTCCCCTCTTCGTGGTCAGGCCTTCCTTTTGCTTTGATATCTATCTAGGTTCAACAGAGGAGAGGGGTAGAAGCATTTATGGCAGATTTCAAAATTTGCAGATAAGTTGAGTGTATTGCAAATAAATTTCACTGTACGAAATATTTGTCAAATATTGTAAAACACAATTTGATTTTATATGAATCTAAATAAAACTCATTCAGTGTGTACAATTTGCTGTGAAAATGGGTGTTTTACAGGTAAACTTGGTAGGTCAATCAGGTTCCTCTGCCGCTCCCAATAATTCTGTTGATGCATGCGTATTTACATTCACTCGTATCCTAACTTTCTGTACCATCTTCTGCCAAAAAAGAACGATGAATTCTGGGATGTTGATCACGACGTAATTTGGTTGTTCTGATTATTTGCCACGATGATGAGTGAGCTTTTATTTTTCAAATTTTTTTGCCATAAATTAAACTTGAAAAATCATATCATTATCCCCACAATGCCACTAGGGAGAAACAGGATTGGCGTGGAACAAACATGGAATGTAGCGAGCACAAGCAGACATGGGGTAACAGAGCATGCAGTCATGCATGCACGGTCAGAAAAAGACAGCTACAGACTGCAGGCCGCTAATTTTCGTTTCTGCATTTTAACTGATGTTGACCACGTTGAGCCAGGGCAGTCTCTCTTTTTATCCTCTTATTTTCTTTTCATTTTTTGGCTCCGATTTTGTCAAGGCAGCCAAACTCTTTCTTTTAATGAAAATTCCTTACGTATGGTTGAAACATCATAATTTATAAACAATATTCTCTTGTACATAAAAGGAACACTAGCTAGCTAGGTAGAGTGAGAAGATGACTTTCTTTCTTATTTTTGCTTGGTACGTGACTCATTAATACATACAAGAGTTTTGTAAACCCCACCCTTTTAGAAAAAAGAAGACAAAAAAAAAAAAGAACAAGAAAAACATACAAGAGCCAAACCCACGTGGGGTCGAGATCTTTACTGAACTCAGATACAGTACTTATGATATACAGCCTATACTAAGTTTATCCATGCCATATCTAATATTAACAGTACATATATATTTGGGCAACTTGTTCCAGGCCATGATGCTTTAATTACATGCACCATTGTGACTGCAACGTTTCCCGGCCACTACCTGCATCGACCAAGTTACCTGCGAAAACTCCCGAGTTCCCCATGAATGGAAAATCTAATGACATGGCAGCCTCTGCCCATATTGTCTCATCAAACACTGGGAAGCTGGGATTGATATTACCCCAAAGTCCACCAATCCCCTCCTCGTTTTCCCCGAATTTCACGTTGTATTCCGCTTGCTTTTCTTGGGTCTCCACGCTTTCATCAGTAAAAGACATGGGGTAGAACTGTTTTGGTAGACTTGTGGTTTAACATCTTCAATATCCCTGACTATTGGTCTACTATTATTTGGAGAACATGTGGTGGCCGTAGTGCCTGAATTATGAATGACATGAGATTGGTTTTCGATATTGGCAATCTTTGTGTTGTTCGAAGTGGCTGGATGCCGAGAATTAATGGTACTGAATAAGTCCGGCAGATTGAGCTTGGCCTCCGAGCCATAAAGCTTACGTGCAGCGGCGTCATATGCGATGGCAGCCTCAAGGGACGTGTCGAAAGTCCCCAGCCAGAGGCGCGCACCACGATTTGGCTCGCGGATTTCGGCCACCCATTTGCCCCAGGTTCTCTGCCGGACTCCCTTGTAGGTGCACATAGCATTCTCTGGACCTCCTTTCCCTCTCATGCACCCTTTTCTCGAGCTTGCCTGTGCAGGCTTCTTCACCTCTTTTCTCTCTCCAAGACCCATATCTGATTTCAACATTGTTCGTGCAGAGAACTGACCAGAGCCTGATCCAATTAAGATTTTGGCGATAAGGTTACAGATATGGCTTAAATGCAAGTACAAATACTATATATAGATAACGGAAGCAAAGCCAAGTAAGAACTTGGGATACACTGTACTGAGACACGCCTGAAACGTGGCTTTTCTGGGGACTTAGTGTTGCTACTTGGCACAGTGAACCACACTGCTCGTGTCCACACACAGCCTCACTGTTTGTTTCTCTTAGACACACTTGGCTTCGACCTTTGTCTGAGCACGAGCTCAGGTGGCAAACGGAGAAAAGCATGTATATAATACACGCATATACATATCTAAATTTGCTTTTCAATTTGTCTTTCATTTTTCATTTTCTACATTAAACCTGAGGAGGTGAAGGAGAATGGAATTGGATAATTGTCAAATTTCTACTATTTTAGGGGTGGCGGTGTCTTTAACGTGCAGGCGGTTGGGGATAAGAACATAGTTGGTTGTTCCCAAAATCAGTTGGGCGCGACAATTAGCAGAGCAGAGAGATTGATACGTGGGTTCCCAGTTCCCATGAAGTGGTGGGAGTCAGCCCTGATGTCTGTGTGAACATATCCAATCTTTTTAGGATTTCTCCTCGATCCAGTACTGTATGGGGCCCACGCTAGGAGTTTTACGATAAAGATCAGCTATATACTCTCAAAAGCAATGCTACATACAATCGTAAAATGTGCAAACTCAACGCAATCGCTTTAAAAAAGAATGAGATCCACGATTAAAAAGTTAGTTTTTTTTTTTAATGTGAGTCTTATATTAATTCACTTTTTTCAAAACGACTGCACGCCGCTTGCACAACCACAACTGTAAATATCATTTCTCTACTCTGAATCCTCCTCAATCTTTGGTACCGTAGATAAATTCCTTTGCCCTTATAGTTTCTGAATGAAATACCTCCCCTTTGCTCGTCTTTACATAAGACCACGTCACTAATGCATATGAGAAATTACCCTAAAATAAAAAATATATAATTCAATTCACAAAACTCAAAAAGATTGGCGCAAAATTCGTCATCAAATTGAAAGGAGAATAAGAATTGTTACACTGTTATATGTCACACATATAGCATCATTTTTCCTCTTTGAATTTACGTCATAATGCCATTTTTCTGCTGAGAAAAAAACAGAAGGTGCCACTTTTCTTTTTAGGTCTTAATCCCACGCCAACTTACAAATACATAGCAAAAGCATTGGAGTCCCAGAGGGTAAGAGAAGTCTGATCTGAGTCACAGCTAAACGACCCAAACTAAATGGGTGCGACCACTTGGGATGTCCAAGATCTACAATGAGTAACGTAAATGAGCTCAAAATAGAAACAATGGTGACACAAAAAGTTTTGAATTACATTCTGAAAGTATTTTAATATAAATATTTTAATTTCTAAGCACAAAGCCCACCCACACATTCTCATCATCATCACGGCATAACCCTCTTAATAATGAGCTTCAATCTCACCACCACCCAACCACTCCCTGTACATACATGCATTATAAGCAGTAATTGCAAGCATAGACACTAACTGACATTTACAAGAAAATGAAAATTTGCCCAGTACAGTGATAGCTGGACCAAAATTATCAAAACCCATAAAAGAGCCGGTGTAAATTGATGGAGCCTTGAAGCTGGCCAATCTCATGATCGCACACCCAACTTCAAAGCTTCATCGGGATCTCTGCACTTCTTCAGGGCTGCCCTTATCTCCTTCAACATCTCATTTATCCTGATACCTTTCCTGCAATACAAAACATAAAATGGTAGGGTTATCTTGCCATTGGACCCAAAAAATAGGATCTTTTTTTTTTTTTTTTTGGGGGGGTGTTGAGCATTTTCAATGTTACGAGCACTTATTGAGGAGTGCTACAACCAAAAATGGATTATATAAAAGTAAATTCACAAATTGATATACTTCATGTGATCCGTCATATTTATTTTACAATAAAAGTAACTTTATAATCTGATGAACTACTTCAAGCTACATCAATTTGTGAGATTATTTTGTATAATCCATTTGTGGCTAAAGTATTTCTCATATCAATTAGGTAGCTTGTTCACCACAACCTGAACTGTGTCCAAAAAGAAGTAAAAATGGCTGTACATGATCAGGAATTTTCATTCGAGAAACAAAAGCTGCTATAGAACACCCAAAAAAGGATTTGAGGTAAAAATATAGAAAAACATAGTACTTGAAGAGAGAAGATATAATGACAACGGGAACTTTTTTTTTTTTTGATAAGTTAATGACAACGGGAACTTACAGGACACTAACTCCTACAACTGCAAGGGGGCGTGGATAGTCCTCGATTTCTTTCTCCTTCTCATCCGTACTTTGAATCCCCGGAGAAGATACATCTGCATGCAGGGCTTCACTGGAAAGCAATTGAAGAACATCGTCAGAGCTCATTTCTGGCTTAGAAGACGCACCATCACTTCCGATCCTCATTATTTTTTCAGTCAAAGATGAAAGCCTGTCCCTTGCCTGAAATAGTAATTAGCAGAATTCTTAAATTTCAATTAACATAAGAAATGGAAGGATTAATACTAACAGCACTACGATATGAAAATAAGATAATACCAAGGAAAAGGGTTCCAAATCTGAAAGGAACAATCAAAGGCACATACCTCCGGAAGGTCAATCTTATTTAGCACCACAATGAATGGTCGTTCAAGGTAATCAGGATTGTACATTCGCAATTCCTGCAAAACCATAAAATCCCAGTGTTTATATGTGAAAGATTAAAAAGTTTATACGTAAGAATAACCACGTGAAAAATTATTCCCTTGGGCTTTTCACATTCGAACTCCAGGGAATGCTAAAGACAATGAAGAAAACTCTAGAACGTTGGGACATTGTCGTTTTTTCCCTAAAATTGACAGCTCAAAATCATGATCATAATCTCCCACTCAGCTTTACATACCACTCAAACCCTTGTGCTAGCAACCCAGTTAAAAATATATCCAGAATTATTCAAGAAAGAGAGCACATACTTCTTTTACTGTTCTGTAGTCATTTACAGGGTTATCAGCAGCTGCATCAACAACATGGACCAAGAGCCGAGTCCTCCTTAGATGCCTCAAGAAGTTGCGACCAAGACCCTGAAGGATGGTACAGATGTCAAATTTAGCAACGTTTTACTTTATAGTAAGCAGGCAATTGACATGAAAAACACACAAACCTTCCCTAGATGAGCACCCTCTATAAGACCAGGTAAATCAGCCAATGTTGCCTCAGAAGAGTACATCCGCGCTCCTAAACTAGGATCACCATCAAGGCGTCCAAGATTTGGCATTAATGTGGTGAAAGGATAGTCAGCAATATCAGGTTTTGCAAGAGTAATGGCTGCCAAAAGGGTTGATTTTCCAGCATTTGGGAGTCCCTACAACAAGAGCAAGTAAACCTCTAGTAATCTGGAAGAAAATTAAATCAATAATTATAATTAGTAATCTACCAATCTTTTTTTCTTAAATACATGGGAAACGGAAGTAACTACATCAATAAGGATGACTGCACCCTTTAAATCGGTAATGAAATGTGAAGAATTCTGTTGGGTTTTCCTATTCCAGTATTCCATATCTTTATTACTTTAAAACAAACTTATAACTACAAATTCTTAGACTGTACCATGAAAATTTTAAAAAATGATTTTTTAATAAGCAGCAACTTTATTTATTTTTTTGATAGGTAATTGAGAAGTTTTATTCATAAGAGAAGGCAAAGCCCAAGTACACAGGATGTACACATGATGAGAAGTACCTATCTAGGGTTAATGATAACAATGAAAACAAAGGCAACAGTTAATGCAACCAAGCTCTTCATGTAAACCAAGCGGTACTTACAACTAAACCAACATCAGCAACAATGCGTAGAATCAACTCCAAGCTAACTTCCTCCCCGGGTTGACCAAGAACTAAAACCTGCAATATATTTATAAAGATTCACATGTGTATGACATGAAAGGCATATAACTTGCCATGCTTACCTTATCACTGTCATCTCTCATCACATTTGTGGTCAAAGCCATCAGCTTTTTCCTTCGATGCTCTGGCATTTCTACCAAGCTAATCTGTCAAAAATAATTGATCAAGAAAAGCTTAAACTTACATATCAACATTGAGCACCCAAGTTAAAAAAATGTGCTCTTAAATCCTGATGATAACCTGCAGGCACATTGAAGATAACATGCATGTAATATTTTGATATTCTCAGGCCCATTTTAAAATTTTATATTCCAACGAACCGAAACTTTACCATTACTCCATCTTAGGCAGAATGTCTTGACATCAAAGAGCATAACTTTGGAAAATAAATGAATGAAAGAAAGAGACAACAAATGCTATGCACTCACTATTATACTGAAACAAGTAAACTGGAAAATAAAATAAAATCAATTTCCTTACCCCTCCTTGCCCGCCCCTAGCAACTAGGACTTCATCACCTGGATGTGCCAGATCAGCCAACAACTTCCCCCGCTTACGTTTCACAACTGTACCTGTCATCAGATTAGGAGAGAAAACAGTATGCATGAAGCAACTATTTTTTCTGAATGTTTAAATGAGAGGTTTTTTTCTAGGTGAATGTTTAAATGAGAATTGGCCATCCTAGCATATTATCATCCTCGTTTGAACTAGAGATAATAAAGGGAGGGAAACCACCTACATAATCAGATCTAGTAAGGGATATTCCACACTATAATTCTCATAACATGCAATAGCAGTTATCTTAGTCAAAATTAGGAACATAACATACAAACCTACAGGCACAGGAATGCGCAAAGTTGGTGCAGCAAGTCCGTTGTGCAACTGGGAAGTCAAAACACCCATTGCATCAACATTTCCACCACGCTTTGCATTATATCGGCCTTTCTTGTGAAATTCCAATAATGTATCTTTCCCTTCGTCTGCATATATCACTACATCCCCTCCATGCCCACCCATAGGAAGGATAAGTGACCCATCAAAATTCCTTTTATACAAACTTTTCCTCCGTGTCTTCTCCTTTTCATGCTTTCCTTGAGCCTTACCAGCTCTCTGGTTAGGCATGTTAAGAATGGCACCGTGCCCGCCATCTCCAGCACGGACTGTGATGATAGCCTGATCAAAATACTTGTGAGGTTCGTTGATCAACGTAGCAGGGCTTGAGGAAGAACTCTCATTCACCCTGGCAATTTGGCACTTCACTGTGTAGTATGCACAATTTTTAGAATTGCTTTTGCATTGACTATGCTGATAGATTAGAAGGCCTCTTGATCTATTAATGCAATAAGAAGACGAGGGGAAAAAAAATAAGACATCGCATAAGGATTCCGATTAAAAAATAGGAATGAAGTTATCCAATAAAATACATAGAAATGAGGAGTTTCAATGGAAACAAAAAAGTAATTTCATATGCTCGTGTGAAAACACAGTTATTCCAGTATTCCGAGATAATCTGAAGTGTGTTTTCCTTGGTCTTGTTTTAGTAGAAAAAAGCTTCAGAAAATTCACATATTGTTCTTATGATGTGGTTGAAGCATATCCAAATAACTACATATCAGCATACATAAAACGGTAAATCGCAACAAATTTGTCTAAACGATTAAAAGCTGAAACATCAGGTCCATTCATCAAGCAGCGTCTGGAGTTAACACCGAATACAATTGGCTTCATCTTTTGTTAAGCATTAGGAATGTGAACCACTCCTCTGGAAAACAGAATTCATCACCACTCTGAATGACAAGGTCTTGACATAAAATAAGCGCACCCCGAGTCAGAAGATTGTAAAATTCCGTATCATGCGATGCTAACTACAAAATGTCTGCGTTCTAGAGCAACTCTTTTGCGGCAAACTTATCCCTAGTACAACTAATTACAGAAATCATCTTTGGTAATCTAGGTTGCTTTCTCACCACAAATCCTTCAAGGTAAAACGTAACTTTTAAAGAAACAGGACGGGAAAAGGTTTTATGGAAAGAAACCCTCCTACGATTCGTTTATTAAAAATAAAAAATGAAAATACAAAACCCTAAAACTTCATTTGCTCCCTATTATATTACGACGAGAAAGAACTTGAAGATTTCAAATTTCTCAGCAACCAAGCAAAATGTAATTACAGGAATGCTTCCATCATGATGATGCGAAAAGTTGGGGCAAGAACGAAATATATATTTAAATCCACCAGTAAACTGAAACAAGTCATATTCTTTGATTTCTCATTGTTTTCTGGGACTTTTTTTCAGTGCAACAAAACGCACCGTCAAATTTTATGTTTTTTTTGTGTTGTTTAACTTATCAAGAACTATGGAGTTCGTTTCTTCCAGGCAATAAAGATTTCAAAATCAAAGCTAAATAAAATCTTCTTCTTCTTCGAGAAAGAATACCTTTCCGATAAAACTCGAGCGGAGAAAAACGTATTGTTATGGAGGCGTACGCTGAGATATGAAGGTGAGGATGGTACAGAAATCAACCACGGCATTATCTGAATAGAAGAGCCTCACTCTGACTGAGACAAAGATTAGAGAGAATCCTCTGGCAATGGCACACCTGTTGTTTAACAGTCTCTCAGTAGTGGAAACGGTTGGTCGTTTTAAAGAGTGCTGCCTTTCTTTGTAGGTTTTGCATTGCGAAGTCCTCCACCCTTATGCGCCTAGCTCATTTCCACGAAACTTTTTATCTCATCTTATTTAATAATTTTAATTTTTTCAAATCTTTATATGAAATAAAATAAATAATCAAAATTTTCAAATCTTCAAAATTAAATAATATTTAAAAAATATTTTATAATAATATTTTATTTAACTTTCAACTTTTATCTCAATTAATCTCATCGTGTCTTATCTCATCTTTGAAAACATACGAGACACATCGTTATTTTCCACAACGATAAAAATGCCACAACCATAAATTGTCTACTGTTTGCACCTTGTGGAGGCTGGGTAGCTGTAGTGGTAGCAACATGTGACATAACCTATTAAATTAATATGAACATGAAATGAAATTAACGCATTTGGATTCGATATAAATATATTCGGATAAAAATAAGTTGATCTGATAATATACGATTAATAAGCGCGTTAATAACAAGTCAATCCGATTAACCCGAAATCAACCATTAATAATATATTTAACTTTTATTTCAACATTATAATTTTATTATTATTGATTTATAATATTGATATTTCTTAATGTGGTTATGTTTTTATTATAGAAATTGAAATTCTTGACCTATGCTCATATTTGTTATTATTAAATTTGTAATATCGATTTTATTATATGTTAAAATTTGATAAATATTTATATTTTTTGTTAGCAAGTAGTTTTATTGTTTTTTTAGATATTGTGCTACTAATAAATATAGATTTTAAGTTTTATGTAAAATATTTTAATCAAGTTTAATGGGTTATGAACTTATGCACGTTAGTTCAATCCGTTTATATGAAATGGGCTAAAATGAGTCGTGTCATATTGAAACATTTCTAATTACTTATTAAACGTGTCAAAACGGATGATAAGACACGATTCGTTATTAAAATTGATCATATTAGAATTTGAAAGTTTGACACATTTAACTTTAATGGATTGTGTTTGAGTTAACTCATATAGTTGAATGTTTATGAATTGATACAATTCAAACACGACCGTTGAACACAAAATGCCATCCCATCCACCAGCGCTCTCTCGAGTAAGATAGCATATAGGCATGAGAATTGTTTAAATACGAGTTTAAAATGGGGGTCTAACTTTTTTAATATATAACTCTTCAAATGTAAACCAGAAATTAGATGGGCTCCGCCTTGTGTCAGTGTCTCAAAAGAAGATGGACCTTTTTTTTTTTAATAGGTATCGGGTGTCCAAGAATAATGTCTCGATTTTTATTTTTTTTATAAGTAATAATAAATTTTATTGATATAAAGATAGGCATAAGCCAGATACATCGGAAGTATACATGTGAAAACACTACTTTAAGAACTAGAAAATGTTACAAAAAAATCACCATTAAAATCTAAAGCAATGGTCCATATAAATAAGTATTCCATAAAAAACTCATAAACTCTTCTATAGAGCGTTCATAATCTTAAGAACGTCTATAATTTCTTTCACTCAAGATACATCAAATAATACAAATGAGGGTCATCTTCCACATAGTTGCAATCTGTGCTGTCCTTGAGATCCATCTTCAACTTGCAAGTAATTCAACTACCCTTCTCGGCATTGTTCATGCCAGCTCCATTATGTTAAAAAAACAATTCCATGTATCTCAGGCAAACTCACAATGTAGGAATACATTATCCATAGTTTCTCCACTGTTTTTGCACATACAGCACAAATTCATAATTATAAGACCGTGCATTCTTTAAGTTATCAATGGTTAGGATCTTTCTACGAGTTGCTGTCCAAACAAAGAACGCAGCCTTGGGAGGTGCTTTATTCCTCCATATGCTATTCCACATAAAGTTGGGTGAAAATTGAGTTGTAAGTATCTCATAAAAAGAACCTAACGAGAATTTACTTTTTTTTTAGAAGGTCTCCAAACCATCTTGTCTACCGTTGTAACAGCAAGGAAAATATTATAGAGCCAATTAAAAAATTCCACCAGCACACACACTTCCCAATCACGAGCCTCTCTAGTGAGATCGATGTTCCACACTTAGGCTGTAGATCCCCGCAAGTCAGACACCATCACTTCTATTTTCCATGCAATTTTGAAAATGGTGGATAAGTAACCTTGAGAGTCGTGTCTCTCACCTACACATCATGCAAAAAACTGATCCTCTAGCCATTCCCCATACTATATTTACTAGAAAAAAGGTCCCATCCTTACCTTACATGCTTCCATAAACCCACATGAAGTTTCCTGCAAGCGCACCTCAATTAATTCAAGAAAAAAATCTACCAATCCAATGATTTATAGAGATTATATGTACTCAAAGGAATTTTAACCTTAGACATGAGAGTTGCATACCCTTAAGCTCAAGGTCTTTACTACTTTATAACTTGAACCAACCCTTAGGATTAAAAGAAGAGGGACTTTTAACACCATCAAAATTAAAAGATTGTATTACTAAAAGAAGTGGACTAGCTTTGATAACACCGTTTAAGATTGTGCATATATACTTAGAAAATCGGAAAATATGCAATAAATATAAATGTTTGAATCACAAAAAGAATTATGAAAATTTAACTCACAATTTGACGTGATACGATATAACTGATACGAGAAATAGAAGGGCGAGACTTATCAATTGTGCTTCATCACCCATACGTTCATAATGCGTTGCAAATTAAAACCTCGCATTAAGCCAAGTAACTGAAATAGGCGGAAATGCTTAACGTATATAACATTACAAGATAATCGGAATTCCCTAACGTCTGAATATATGCAAGGTAGCATGTGCATGGCACAAACGTGGATCAACAATATAAATAGAGAAGACAGACCAATTCGCACGAAGTTGAAGGCAATCATGGTTTTCACAATGGGCACTTAGGACGAGGGTCATGCCTCACTAAAAGCAGGAGAACGCATGCACGAGACAGCCCACTCACCGTCTTCACAGGAGAGCAAGCGGTGAAGACTTTTACCCATCAGCAAACCTTACACCAAATCCAAAAACTCAAGCTGAATAAGCGATTACCCATTGCCAGCAATGCTTCAAATGCGCGTCCATTCAGCTTTTGAGGAAATCCTTCAAGGAAAATGGTGGAAGCCCATCCTACAAAACCACAACATAAGAGTGAGTACACCAATTACTAACTTCATTCACATTTTATGTTCTGTGAATGGCTTCCCTGTATCTCAAATGCCGTCCTGGCTACTATTTATTTTTATTTTTATTTTTGAGAAGTCAGACAGCCCTGGCTACAACTTAATTGTGTGATAACGACTGAATGATTTTTCTAAAATTCAAGGCTCTTGCCCCAGTTTGAGAACAAAAAACCGATTCAATATTAGGGAATCTACTAACACCAACAACTGCCACCCATATGAGAGAGAGAGAGAGAGAGAGAGAGAGATTAGAACCAACTAGTCTTGTTCCTAACCGATCCAAACATTCAGTACAAATTATTTAAATGACTACTCTATCGACTTTAAATGACTGATCTAGTTTACTGTTCCAGTTTCCAGGGATAACAAAGGCAAACTATCCCAGAACCTACCATGTGGCCTGCAATTAGCTGAAATATGGAGCTTCAGAAATTCATGAACGGCAGGTTACCTTGCCAAGCTCCTGACTTAAGCATTGTCTGACGACTGTAGTCTGTTGTATCAGCCTTTCCATTGCTGTGTAGCTGGGCAGCTTCATATGTGCTGACATTAACCATTAGCCACAAGACAAAGCATTTATTAATTAAAATTAATTGCATTGCACATTTCAAACAATGGTATATCATCAGCAAATGATCCTTGCAAAGAAAACATTAATCTTCAGAGCCTCCTAAAACATAGCAGCACGTAGGATATCAAGAAACAAACCAAGAATTGCCCGATTCAAGCTATCTGCGACTTGCTGCCTGTAGTCTAAGCTAAGCAGATGAAACATTGGGGATTTATCTGGCTCTTCATAAGCTAGCAGCGCCATAAAGTCCTGCAGCAACAACAGACATCCCTTTCATTACAATGTGGACCAGATAAATGTACTGGAAATACCTGAAAAATTTTTGAGACAAAAAGAAACGTACTTCAAGTTTCTCAATGTATTTTTGCACCTTCCCAAAAGGGGTCAACTTGGACATAGCAAACTCCAAAGCTTCTGTGCTGGCAAGGAAACAAAAACTTAGAAAGGATAAAAATCATCTCTTGGAAATATCATTGCTAACGGGGGTGGAAATATCATTGCAAATGGGGGGTACCATTTTCTAGAGCGTACAAGTTCACCAAAATGAATGCTTAATAGATCAAAATGCAAGTCCTCCTTTTTCTCCAGCAAGTCGGTTGCCAGCTGATTTGTCAGCTCAATGGCCTTAAGTGCATTTCCCTCCAGGGCAAAATGAAAAATTCCTGAGCAGGAATTATATAATCAGATGCATAAACAAGTACTCAACATATGCAATAGTGTAAAATCAAATATTAAAATAAACACACGATTTACCCATAAAGCATCTATAAAAACTTGGTATAAGCATAATGATTCATTCATGCAAGTGCAGACGCGCTGTGGAAGTGTAAGTAATCCATTGTAGAAAGGTTTTTGTGAGTAACTAAAGATCTCCAAACCCTAATTTCCTGCCAAAAGAGTAATTTCACTTACTTTTTCTTTTCTCCATGCCCTCAAGATAATCAGCAGGCTGCTTCATCCCCGTGCTAGTGATGAATGACTCCACAGTTTCATTGAAACAATTATGGACAAGATATGATAGAACAACATTGCGGATGTCATTGTCGTTGATAGCCTGGCAATGACACATGAAGAAGACAGAATCCCCAAAATTTTAAGAGAGATATAGCCCAATAGGAAACAGTAACACCAACGGTGATCTTTGTTAACGATTTTCATTATTCAAAAGAGAAGAAATACATAAGACCATAAAATCATAATAAAAAGGCAACCTATAGAAAATGTGAAACAACAATACAAGCAGGAATAGTTTGTTTGAATTGGGGATGTCCAGTGCACTTTGAAAGCATCTAATGTGTTGTGAGTCCACATTTAAGTCGGAAACCCCACATATGAAAAATGCTTGTGAAACTTTTAGATCTACAACCACCCAAAACCATTTAGGTTTGATTCCACTTGACGGAATATGACATGTAGTCTAATAGTCTATATTACAAATTAGATTTTATTCAGATAAAACATTATAAGCCAAAGTAGCGATGGCAATTTCTCCAATTATGGCATGCCCCCATTTTTTACAAGCAGCAATATGTATATGTCTTACTGTCACGTAATTTAAAGAATACGTCAGACATTTACAGTAAAATCCCAACACCCATTTGTGTTGCATCCATCCATTCATGCATGTTTGTAGGGTACAAACACGCATCAATTTATTGGAACCATCCGTACTTCCAAGATTTTCCACCAAACTATCAGACCCCGGAGTGTTGTGTAAATTAGGTCTGAAGCATAATTGCGATAATTTTAATTACTAGTTTCTATTGTATGTATTAACGAGTGACTTCGGGAAGAAATGGACTGATTTATTTATTTATGTTATTATTGCATATGCGCTTGTCGATTCTCATGAATGGAAGCCTAGTGGTACTTGGTTGCATAATGATTTCGCATCAACGATTGGATGAGAAGAACAAAAAAAGCATCAATTAGGGTTTCGATTATTTTATCCAGAAAAAGGGTCGACATCATAAGCAATGCGATTAATTAGGTACAATTATCACCGAAAAATCATTTCAATTTGCATAGAAATCATTGTTTTCTGAACTAATACAAGGCAGAAACTTTCCAACATTACAAAACATAAATTCCAGGAGATTGAATCAAGGGTGGTGCGGGAGGGGGTTAGAAACTCACAACGAGTTCGTAGTGGCGGGGATCAACGTCCATGGCCCGAACGCCTCGTTGAACCGAAAAGACAAATAAAGGGGAAAGAAATTGTATAGGTTCTGGAGCTTCGGTCGGGTATTCGACAGAGTGCCTCAGGGGTGAGAGCGGAAGAGAGACAGCTGGCGGCGTTTCTACGTCAGGGACTCTCTATGGGTCCGTGGAAGCGAATACGTAGAAGATCGGCAATAATGGTCTGAGCCTTGCTGTACACTCGGATCTCTATGGGCAGGGGGGATAATGGGAGACCAGAGATAAGGGCAAATTACAGTTTAAGCTGTAGGACTAGGAGTCTAGGAGTGAGTTCGATCTTGTCCCAAGTTCAATCGATTTTCTACCACGACATTTTTTTATATTTTAAAATAGTAACAAACAAGTCAATTTTCTATCTTATTTTATACTAATATTTTTTATGAAAACGGAAACAATAGAACGACAATCTTGACTGTATTTTTTTATTTTTTTATATTTTTATTTAATAATTAAAAATAATTATTAAAAATATTTAAAAAAAAAAAAAACAGATTTACTCTATTCAGTCCACTCTTTCCATCTATACTTTCGATCCTAATAGCTTGTCCTGTTTTTATTACGTAGAGATAGCATTCCAGATAGGGGTATATCTTCACGGAAGAAATGAGTAAATCAGCCTTCTACATCCTTCGATAAAGAATGAAAAATAGTATTTATATTTATATAATTTTGTTCATATAATTATACACACTAACCCGTTAATTATTGAAATTGTGAACATTTTATTAATGAAATAGAATTATTATTCAATATGTATAATGTTACGTGTAAAATTGTAGGTATATATAATACTATTTTAAAAATTTCACATGTCAATTTTGTAATTAGAAAGAAAAACTCATATAAACTTAATCAAATTGACTCAAATAAAAATAATAAATAATAAATTTAATTAAGAGATAAACAGGGATGGTTTAGGCTGCATGTACTGAGATAATTTGTGAATACTAATATTTTATGAATCTCATAAATATGTGTTTGAATTTAAATAAGTTAAAATATGAGTTTAAATGTACAAAGTACGTTGATATGAATTTAGTTTTTTTTTTTTTTTATGAAAAGTTAATAAAAAATTGATCTTATCAATAATTGATTTGAGATGAATTGAAATGAATTTGTATTCTCAACAAAAGTTTAGGCTATGTTTGGGTACTGAGAGTATCTGGAGTACTCTTAACACTTATTATTACTATTCATTACTTTATTATTACTTTTCATCTAATTTTTATTACTATTCACAACTATTCTTAACACCCAAACCCATTCTAATCGCTTGAAAACTAGTTCCAGCCATCGTGAGAGGTAGCCAGAGCCATCTTCAAGGTTGTCGGACAGCTCCAAATAGTGGTTAAGGATCTTTTAATTCTACAAATAGAAAATAATTCAATACAATTGAGATTTCTTAGAAAATAATTTACATCATAGAAGGTGATATTTTGCACATACATGGAGCATATTTTACTTATAAAAAAAAAATATTTTGCACATACATGGATAACATGAGAACATGTTAGCTATTGTGCACGTGCGTGCCCCACTTGGTGATAAAGAAGACGTTAAAAGAGCTAGGTCCTTTCTTTATAGTTTATACGAAAGCGGCCAAGTTTCATAATTTGTTTGGCTCTCCTCCGCTTTTGTAGGCTCCCCCGGTCCAAACAACAAGTTGGACCCGATAATCGCCCCTCGGAGAAAGAGAGAAAATGAATCCTCTTTCTTCCTTTCTCCTCACTTTCCTTTTTCTTCTTTTTCTTCTTCCTCCTCCGCACATCACCTTGTCTTCTCCTTCACGCGCCTCCGAAGTCTTCGAAGCGTGGTGTAAACAGCATGGCAGAACGTACTCTTCGGAAGCTGAAAAGCTCTACAGGTTTCGAGTGTTCCAGGACAACCTTGACTTTGTTACGCAGCACAACGATATGGTCAATTCTTCTTATACCCTCTCTCTCAATGCCTTTGCTGATCTCACCCACCAAGAGTTCAAGGCCTCCCGCTTGGGATTCTCGGCCGCTGGTATGAGTCTCAATCGGCAGCGTCCGTTTCGAGGGCCCGGTTCTGTGGTCCGTGAAATTCCTTCGGAGATGGACTGGAGGAAGAAAGGGGCAGTGACCCATGTCAAAGATCAGGGGAGTTGCGGTATGACTATGAAAGTACTTGTTCTGTATTCTAAGTTCTAAATCCAAATTGTTTATGGGAAATTCCAATTAAAGCTCTTCGAATCGGAAGATTTTTTGGGCTTTAGTTGTCAACTTTGATATTCATGTTAGAAATTTCTCCTGCGTGCATTTTGACTTGAAAGTTTGAGTCTTTGTTTGATAACAATGGTTTATTTTCTACTTTGAGATGTGTTTTGCCATAGTCTGTATAGATCACTAGTTTATTATATGGTTTCATTCTTTCAAGTTGTTCTATTGTATAGGTGCTTGCTGGTCATTCTCGGCTACCGGAGCGATTGAAGGTATAAATAAGATTGTCACTGGATCTCTTGTCAGCCTCTCAGAACAGGAGTTAGTTGATTGTGACAGATCTTTCGATAGCGGTTGCGAAGGCGGGCTCATGGACTATGCATATCAATTTATTATAGATAACCATGGCATTGACACTGAGGATGATTACCCTTATCAAGGTCGTGAAAGGTCCTGCATTAAGGAGAAGGTAACTATTTGGGTTGTTTTTTTCCCCCTTATTTTCTTTGCTCTTGCTCCCATTTTGCGTATGAGTTTTGCCTTGCTTGCATTTCTAAGATGTCTATACTGCAGTTAAAAAGGCATGTTGTGACGATTGATGGCTACACTGATGTGCAAACAAATAATGAGAAACAACTACTGCAAGCCGTAGCAACGCAACCAGTGAGTGTAGGCATATGCGGCAGTGCGAGAGCATTTCAGCTGTACTCGAAGGTTGGTCCTAATATTCAAAACTTAGAGACGTTAGAATTTCTTACCAAATTTATGATGCGTTTTCAATTTTATTTGTGTGATAGGGGATATTCACTGGCCCATGTTCAACTTCTTTGGATCATGCTGTATTGATTGTAGGGTACGGTTCAGAAAATGGTGTAGATTATTGGATAGTGAAGAACTCATGGGGAACACGTTGGGGAATGGATGGCTATATTCATATGCTGCGTAACAGTGGCAATTCACAAGGGCTATGTGGTATCAACATGCTGGCTTCGTATCCAACCAAGACAAGCCCAAATCCTCCTCCCCCACCTCCCCCAGGCCCCACTAGATGTGATATTTTCACTTACTGTGGAGAAGGGGAAACCTGCTGTTGTGCAAAGCGCCTTCTGGGAATCTGCATTTCATGGAAATGTTGCGAGTTGAATTCTGCCGTTTGTTGCAAGGACCATCTCCACTGTTGTCCTCTTGATTATCCCATTTGTGACACAAAAAGGATCCAATGCCTCAAGGTTTGTATGTCTTCACTGCAGAGTTGCTTCAATGTCAATTAAAATTGAAGCATATACTGATTTTATACATATTATATATACTGTGTTGTTTAGAATTTAAGCTAGGAGTTAATTCTAAAAATTAAGAATTTTCTATCTCACTTTCATCTCACTTCATGAATGTGGCATTTTCCATAACCCTGGGATAATCTTTTATTTAAAAAATAAAAAATAAGTTTAAAGGTTGATGGGCAATGTCACCTTATCATAACGGGATTTGAGTGAGATAATTGTATGGTAAGTAGAATTTTTCTTAAGCCAGCCTTTTTTAAGTTTTTCAGGATGACTGTTTTCTTGCAAACAGGCCATTCATCCTCATTAGATAGTTCGGATCCTCCAATTTACTAAGTTCCTATAGTTTATTGATTTTCGATGTTCAAGACTAATAAGCTATCAAATTTGCAGCGAGCTGGGAATGGTACAAGAATGGAAGCACTTGAGAGGAGAAGCTATTCTGGGAAGTCAGGCAGTTGGAGTTCCATTGTTGAGGCATGGATTTTGTGAAGTTAATTCTTCAGAGTGTACCAGTGGGTAATTCTTTTTTCTTTTTACAAAATGTTGTATAAGGTGTATGATTCACCACACAAATTCCTTATGTAGGTTGAATAGATTGGTGTTGTGTACACGGGAAGCCCTATTGTTCTCAAATTAGAAACCGGATGATTGACTAATGCCAAAACTTTGTGCTGAACTTGAATTCCATGTCTTGTCACAATTGTTCCTGTTCTCTTGAGAAGTAAGCAGAGTCGTGCCTTAGGAAGTTGGATAAGAGTACATCAATCCGATCAAACTTGTATCAAATTCAATGCACAATGTGTCGTGCGACCTCAAATTCATGAACAAAAAATGGCTAGAATCTGTATTGGAACGATTGTCTTATGCTACAGAGAAAAGTGAAGTGTCAGTGGTGTAACTATTCTATTTATTACTGTAGCATTACTTACAAATTTCTAGTTTTGAAGCACTAAATAAAAATGGGTCCAATCCTACATGGGTTGGGGAAACTGTGACACAGAGAGAGCGGTGTCGCAACTCCATACCAGATGGTCTAGATGCAAGGCATTTCTGTTGGCTTTGAGTCCAAAGCAAGGCCATTTCTAATATCTCCTTCGTCTAACATTGCAATTTGGACCCCTTACAATAGAAGAAAAGGAAAAGATTATTAATGTAAAGTCGCATCTGCTGGTAGCTCAGGATTCAACTATTTCGCACAAAATTCAGGAAAACGTGAGAATATAAGGGCTATTGTTGGTTGTTATATAGCCAATTTTGATGTGAGATCATCCAGTTTGTATCGTTTTGAGGTTAGGTTGGCTGGACAAAAAGATTTGTACGGCTATCAGACATATTGAAAAATAGAAACTTCCCAGAAGCAGCATGGCAACTCCTCTCTGCTCCCTTACGGCTTGGTGCTAAGATCTGGAACATCTTAAAGCCTGGAGGAGTCCCTCCATGGTATCACAAACGGCAAACAAATGCATGGGAAGCTGGAAGGCACTATAAAAACAAGATTCTTGGTAACCAAAACTGCTTTAAATAAGTTATTGTCAAACGTAAACATTGAAAAACATCAATGCTCATTATTGTTATAATACTTATTAAGGAAGATGGGATGTACAAACGAAAAACAACATTAGAACTTTTATTATGACGTGGAGCCTCTCTAAGGTACGGCCCTTCAGAGTTTGGACCCATGTCGCCCTTCGGAGTTTGGACCCATGTCTGAGAAGTAAACTCCATCCAACCACAACCGTCAGAATTGTGTATCAGATAATCCAAGAAAACTCTTGGTACAGAATCAAACCCAAGATGTCTGAAACAGCAACTCATTCCAAACCTGCCTTTGACCATTAGGAGGCCAGAACCAAACAACTATGAAAATCCTGTCAACCATTAAATCAAGATCCCACAATCTGAACTGTAGAAAAATATATCATCCTTTTCATCCAACCTTCAATATCATTTTCCGCAGACTCCATGGACACCAAGCAAGAACTTAAACAAGTTTGTTTAGAAATGCGATATGAAATAACAGTTTCCATTAAATTGTTCTAATTCCATGGGGAGAACGGGGAGAACAAGAAATGCATTGTAGGTAATTTGATGGAGAAAACATGTATCGAAAGATAAAAGTATGCATTTGTCCGCCACCAATCAATTTTACTGGTTACCCCAACTTAATCCTTCACTCTTTCAGTAGAACACATGACGGAGCACACTAGGATTTATTTAGTATGCTTATGAAGAAATAGGAAATCAAGCTCTGCACTGAGTCTATAATAATTGAAGCCAAAAAAAATTCAGCGTTTAAATACTCAACAAAGTCCCAAATTCAGTAATAAAATGCCATCTAACAAAGCCTCAACCATGCCATCTAACTATGCTAGGGTGCAACCCCAACATCCGTCAATAAAAATTTAGGCTTGTTAGCATTTGACAATGCCTACATTCCTGATGTTCAAGCCACCATTCTCTCCATCACAATTATATAATGGTGGTTGATTATAACAATCGGGAAGAAATAAAGAACACAACAGTTTTTCTCTTTCATTCTTTCTTCCTTTTTGGTTCCTCTCAATTTCTTTTCCCCTTTCTTATTTTTTTAATGAAAAAAACAGTACAATTCCAGAAACAAGTTAAGCAACTGGAAACACATTTTTCATCCTTAATGGAAAAAAATATTTAACTAAGTGGCTCAAAAACATCGGTCATGATGGCGTTTCTTGTTGCATACATACAGCCTACAAGGAGAAACTGAAAACCAGGTGAAATTAGCCTTACAAGAACACAACAAAGTTAAGATATTGTCTGAAATTATTATCCCTCATTTGTCACCCAAACCATGTTTAGTCACAACAATCTAACTATTATACTCCAATCTCTCAACAAAGCTCGCCCAAAACCTATGGATTCAGTTTTCTACTGATAAGCTATGCGACTGAGGAAAAGTTTCCTTAGAAGCTCAACAAACCAATGCCCCTAAATTACCCAGCTATTAAGTGGTACTTTCTCTGTAATTTCTTAGAACTACCAAGGCAACCCATACATGATTCAAAAATCCCCAGTAAAGCCAACTTCAATTCAATATAATCAAACAAATATCCTTTTTACCATCTCCTCTACCACTTCAAAATTTAAATCAGTAATCCACACAAAAGTTGACAAATTTTATCCAGTATATATAAAACTTTTCGGTACCGCAACTATCTAATAACTAAAACTACACTTCCAATTAAACATAAAAAGAAAAATTTACAACTTTTGCTAAATTATTAAAACAGTGTAATTACGCAAGAGTACTTTTCATTCAGTTCAGTACCTCCGATTACGAAGAAGGAAATACATCCTTAACCGCAGAAGCCGCCGTCAAGTAGTTGAGCGTGTTCCTCAATGTCTCCTTCTCCCTCTTCAGCCTCGCCGCTGTGTCCTCCAACTCAAGCAAGGCCTGCTGCTCCCTCGGGGCGCCCTCGAAGGTGCTTCCGACGAAGAACGAAAACGGGGTCGGAAACAGGTTCCGCCGAAGGTCTTGCGCCTCCTTCTCCGGCTTCCCGCCGAGCCGGTTCGAAAGCCTAATCACGTCCTTCATGTGCGCCTCGACCTCGTTCGCCAGCGCCTCTAGATCCTCTCCCCCGTCCCCGGACGGCCGGTCCTCCAGCCACGTCACCTCGGCGACGAGGTACGGCTTGGTGCGGACGAGGTTGGTCACTCTGAACCGCTCCTGTCCCTTGCAGATGAGGAAGAACCGGTCGTCGACGAGGCGCTCGTGCTTGACCACCTCTCCGACGCATCCGACGTCGGAGGTGCCCGAAACAGCGTCGGAGTATATGACGCCGAAGCGGAGATCGGTCTGGAGGAGAGTGTGCATCATCATCCGATACCGGAACTCGAAGATCTGTAGGGGGAGAATCGCGCCAGGAAACAACACGAGCGGTAGAGGGAAGAGGGGGAGCTCTACGACGTCGTTGGACTTGGGAGGATTCGTATGGTGCTTCTCGGAGAAAGAGGAGGCGGAACACCGAAGAGAGTTGGTTCGCTGTCTGCGGAGGGAATTAGTTCTCCTTGAAAATAACAAAGGGTTTGGGTTTAAGGGAGAGGGAATGTTATTAGGGTTTAAAGTGGGTTTGCTAGAGAGAGAAGAAGAGGAGGAAGGAATGAGCTGAAGAAGAGCCATTTCCTTACGCGTCTGCCGTGTTTGTTTCAAGAGAAATTGAGGTCAGGTTGCCATATATGCCTGTTTTGAGGGAATACACTCGATACTTCATTTTATTCTACTCTTTTGAGGTATATTTTATATTTATTGGATTTTTTTTTTTTTTTTTTTGGGTTGCCAATTAATTTAGAGGTGTGAGAAATGAATCTGGTGGTTTTCAGAGGAGGGAGAGAAGGTGTGGATAATATAGAGAGATTGAGATGAAGACGACGAGGATATTAGGGATGTGGTTTTGGATTTCCCACGGGGGGTTGATGGAGCTTATGTGGCACGTGCTTTTCCTGCAGTATCATCCAAGCTATTTATTATATCGGCTCAAAAGCCCATGTTACAGCAAAAGGCCACTTGGTATGGTAGGCCCAAACGTAAGCAATGACGTGTCCAATAAGCCCACCTGGGATGGGAGGTTGAAAGCCACATGCGGATCGAATCCAATGTTTCATGATTCATCTAGAAGCTCGAACTGGGAACCGTTCTGTTACGTATTAAGTCCATAATTGGTTTTTTTTTTGTTCGTATCCAATGGCCATTTTTTCAACAAACAGTATTTATTTATAATTTTCGTCTATGAATGGAAAAAATATAAAATAAATAATAATATTTCTATTAACTCAAATACCAAAATGCTAATGACCACAAGGATATACTATTATTCTGTTACAATATATTATATAATTGAAATTATTTATATAAATTTTAAATTTAATGACACGATACAGGACGAGAATGTTAACATAATACACGAAAAATGCTTAATAATTACTCGTTTAAATCCAAGCAATACTCATAATTCGGATTCCGAGATGAAGCCATTTATTCGCACGATTGGAATTTGGAACTTGAAAACGTTGTAGCAAGCAAAACGCACGGTCGAGAAACATAGACCTGATCAAAGTTTTGATTCCATTCTTCCGTCTTTATATTTCAATTAATTTTGTGTATATTGTATTTGTTATAATGGGAAAAGAAGACGAGAGACACTGCTGGACCAAACAACTCAAGGCACCGCCACAGTTCCGTTGGTACCTTAATGGACCCGATTGACGCACGCAAATGCGTCACAGAATGGATACGCGGCGTTGCCGTTTACGTCAATTTAAGAAAAATGGCACATGGGTAATTCGGCTTCAAATAGATGACCTTTTATGGTAACATACTATTCTTACAGGCCTTTCGGGTCTATATATACCCGGTCCCTGGCTACCGTAACATTCATCGCAATATCAAATTTATCGAGATTGGCAAGTTGGGAAAGTACCGAACGAAGCAAGGAATCAGAGAGAAAATGGCGGAAGAGGGCCAAGTGATTAGCTGCCACACCGTTGATGCTTGGAAACTGCACACGCAGAATGGAATCGAGTCCAAGAAACTGGTATTTTAACAAACACACCACCCCCCCCAAAACCAAAAAAAAAAATCTGTGGATTTTTTGCTTTACACATTCCATTTTTTTTTTTTATAATTTTGTGTTTCTCATAAAATTTAGGCCTTTGAAGGGTTAGGAGTGATTATTTTGTGATTTGAAGAAAACGGTGTTGTTGGGTTCGATTTGGTTCTTGTTTAGAAAAGCATTATGCAGCTTTGTTTAAGAGTTGCGAGGAAAAGATAGAGCCACTGAATTGATTTCACTTCGCTAGAGTATTCACATATGACATGACGGGGTTTTTCTGTTGGCTGGTGAAATTTAGATCTTGGTGAAGCAATACATTTTTAGAAGCTTCGTTTGGTAAAAACTTGTCCTTGAAAAGGTCCAAATGTGATTAAACTTTAGGCGAGACTATTTAGTTTTCATTTCCTCGTAGTTCTTGCACGTGTTCTTCATGTCCCCTTTAATGAGATCTCTTTGAAATTCTTGATGCCATAACGAAGAAAGCTGCTTGACAGGTGGTGGTGGATTTCACGGCTTCATGGTGTGGGCCATGCCGTGCCATTGCCCCAATTCTAGGAGAGATTGCAAAGAAGATGCCCGAGGTCACATTCCTGAAGGTTGATGTGGATGAATTAACGGTAACAGAACATAAGCCCATCCCCTTCTCAAAAGTCTAAACTAAAGTTATTTGGATAAATTCAGCGTTTCTACTTTCTCGGGAGTGGGAAAATAAAATTAATGGTGATTCTTGTCTGCAGACTGTAGCTGAGGAGTATGCAGTGCAGGCGATGCCGACATTTGTGTTCCTTAAAGAAGGCAAAGTGGTGGACACGGTTGTGGGTGCAAAGAAAGAAGAGTTGCAGCTGACTATAGCAAAGCATGCCACAGCCACAGCCACTGCTGCTGCTTGAGGTGTAACATGGATGATATTGGAACCTCATAATTCTCTCTCTCTTTTTTTTTCTTTTTTTTGTTCTTTTCTAATTTGCGTTGGGTGTTGTTATAAATCTTTCAGAAGATATCTAAAGCGTGTGGCTAGCTTATGTGTGCGTGTATGTTGAGCTACACATCGCTTTAACTGATGTTCTGTTATCTAAAATGCTTATGGTACTAAGTTCATGTTCTTGTTCTTGTTGTCGTCGCTCATGCTGGAGCCATGAAACGAGGAATCAGATTGGCGGTTATGGTTTAATCTGTGAGTGGCTAACCTGATTTTGAGATATGCAATAAAAGAATTGGTTTGATTACGAGCCAATAAGTGCATTGTTCTTTAGTATTGGAATCAAATTATAGGATTAATCAATGTTAGCTAACTAAATATTTTGGAGCTCTTTAGGCGATGCCAGGCTAAGAAGCCGTGCTCCATTGAGCATGAGAACTTTTGTCTTAGGGGTACGTTCCCCCTCAAGTCCAAGTTCGAACTCTTGATGCAGATAATTCTTAGAGACCATACTCTATCAATTAAAAACTGATGATTCCTCAGGTCGGGTTTAACTGGATGAACATATTGCATTTGCATAGTTGCTGAAATTTCTCATCATAAAAAAGAAACCGTGCTTCCATGATCTCCATCGCGGCCGCCAATTAGAGGTCTCTTGGGCTCTCTGGCATGGTAAAAATGACACAATTGCTTATTTCTCAGGAATGGGAAGTTAATTATTCCTGATTGCCCAAGTCCTTTTTTATGTTTACAGAACCTCTCTTGTGTGCGTGTATACACCAATCTGTGTTGGACAGCAGAAATTCTAATATAGGCAAGCAAGGCAATAAGCCAGCAAAGTCCCAAATCTCCCGCACAGACGAACTTCCTTTTGAAAAAGGAGGGTACTCTCAATGGCCCATGCAATGAGCTTTCATCAGATGAAAAGATGGAGTTGACACGACATTTAAGACTTCCGCCACCACTATATACCTATGGGTGCCAATGAATAATGAAAGGGACCTTATTTGCTCAGTCACAATCCCTTTAACAAAGTGATCGCATCCCAAGCTAGTTGCATCCTTGAGGTCATCATTTCAGCGTTACACGTCTATTTCAATGTAGGAAAATTACAACCGGCAGGTTCTGCCTGTATTGGAGGCTTGAAGCTGATAACAGGCGGATTTAAAGAGGGCTCACGACTGCTACTGTTCACATATATTTAACTTGAAGCGAATACATGCCCTGCTTTAATATCATGGCGTGTATTAAACAACGACAAAACAAAAGCTAAGAAAACATTTTGCATGTGGTCACTGAATGAGAATAAATTTGTGGTGGCACAATTTTTTTTATTTTTATTTTTTATTTATTAGCACCAGGTGTCCCAGAATAACATCATGACTAATAATCTTGGAGATGCACACGCCATCAGTAAGGAGTTTCCCACAGGTGTACTTCGGATAATTCAAGAGAAAAATCATCGAGTCTGGCCCCTAAGATTGTTTGCACTCAAGAGGATTTAAACTTTAGATTTGGGAGATGTTGACCTAAACAAACCTATGTTGATCGGGAGGTTTTGAGGATGTTGACTATGATGTTGATAATTGGAACCGTGACGATATGAGGGAAGTATGCACAGGCCAACCAAAACAAAATTCATCATCTGGAAGTTACTTTTTAGTCTATCCTGCCGTGAGCCGTTTACAGATTCAGTTCCAGGTATGTTAGCACACATTAGTTATAGCAATCATGTTGGGCAAGGGGTGGTGGTAGAGGAGTTGCCGTGGAGGGCGATTTCCTCCATTTCCATTGAGTAGAGGAGCAGAGAAGAGGACGCTTTCTTAATATATAGAAAGTGTTCACCAGTTTATGGATTCTTATAGCTCTGTGAATCTTAATCACGGACAGAGTTAGTATCACACATTACACAATAAACAAAAGGAGGAGGCGCAGAAGCAGCAGCAACGATAGTAATTTAGAATGTAGCTTTAATTTAGTAGAAGCACTCGTCTTTACAAATAATCACTCTTCAAGCATATTCATGTCACTCACATGGAGTTGTTGCTTAACTAGTTTCTTCTACCAGTCAATATCTTTATATTGCCAAAGAATCATAAACTATTTGTAGCTTAGCATCACACCAAATCACTAGTGGGGCCCAACCCTTCGTTGAACCTTTAAACCGAAGCAGTTGCCTATACGCCACAATTCGCCACAATTGAGTTGCAGAAGCATATTTTCCAGAAAGGGGGAAAAAACTGCTAATTGCCGAGATGAGATACCCTTGGCTATAAGTTCCAAACACTGACGACCTTGTAGCCATCACTTCTTTTTCTTCACCACTCGCTTAGTAGCTTGCCATCATATGCAGATAATGTAATTGCATCAGGAAGTATTATTACCTGCTTTCACAGTATTCTCATCTCCTTGAATTGATTTCAGTGGTTGTACTCACTGAAGAACAATTAGCTTCGACTGATAATCGCTTCAACACGTTGGGGCATGGATCTGCCCCAAAGTTAGTATCAGACATGGTAACCATGCAACTCTCCTGCCCTACGCATTTCTGTAAAATATATCAAACATAAAGAAATGTTCATATGATGGTATTAATAGATGAAATCTGTAAATGTAGAACCACAACTAAATCACATGTATGACTAAAAAATATTATTGCAGTTAGGGAAATGCCTTCTCTAAAACTTCAAGGGAGTTTGGTGCATGACAAGTTCCCTTTTGGAAACTTCCACAAGTTCCAGAAGGAGTGCCAAAGCTTGCAAACTTAATAGTTGATATGGACTGCCCTGTTGCACACTGCAAATGAACCTTGGCCTGATGAATCATATTTGATTCACCATGGCCCTCAACACTAAAGTTATCAATGGTTGGGTGGTGCTCATATGAATTAGCACAAACACTTGTCACTGATCTCCGCACAAGAGAAATCTTTGATGCATCCCCACCAAGTTCCTCAAAAACTATCAACAAATTTCTGGTTGGCTTTAACCAAGACCTTGGAACATGATACCTGAAAAATAAATCGTGTTAAGATAAACCAAGTAGAAGTGTTCAATAAATCAAGCTCGGCCAGCCTTTTGCCTCAATTGAGGGCATATCTAAAGATTTCATTGCTCTATGCTGAAAGTTCTTTTTTTTTTGGTTTTTTTTTTGTCTGTCTTTGAGCGAATTGATTCTAATACCATCTTTGAGTTGGTTGCCCACAACCAAGTTGGCACTTTGTGGGCCTGAATGTCCCAGCGTAGCTGCAAGTACTGCAATCACCCTTTGCATAGGCCATCCAATATCTTCCTATGCTCTGTCCATTGATCCACACTTGGCCCTTTCCCATACTCCTCATGTCTAAAGCCAATGGCTCATATCCTCTAGGTGCATTGAAATAAGCCTGCCAGTCAAAAATATTTAGGCCATGTCTGGACACTTGGAACATTTTATAATTTTCTTCTCAAACATCACTCAAACACAAAATAATTTTCAATTTTAAATCTTCAACTTTTTTATCTAATCATTACAATTTCCTCAAACTTTCAAATAAAAAATACAAAAAACAATACAATTTTTTCACATTTCAAAACAAAAATAATACTAAAAAATTATATTTACACAACATTTTAAATTTATAATATTTTTATTCAACTTTTTCTCTCTCTTTTTTCAAAACCCAATAAAACATCTTAATTCAAATCATTTCACTACTATTCACATAACTATCATCTCATCTCATTACCCCAACATGCAGTTAGCCTCTAAAGTCTTTGACATTAATCTGACTTGCTCCCTTTAATACCCCTTCTCTAATTTTCCTTACCTTATACCATTTCAACGGACGCTGGCTTTGGATAGCTAGTGATCCACGGATCCAATCAACAGATGAGACTCTATCAGGAGAGACCAAATTCATTGCCTCTCCTTTCAGACCAACCTGTGTGCAGAGAAGACTGTGAGACAAAAACTTCTGGGATCTATAACACACGATGAAACATACATTTTTTTTTTTATAAGTACATGATGAAACATACATAAATAAGATTATCATATTTGTGTTTGCATATATATCCTTTTTCTGACCTGATAGGACCATTTTTGCAATGATAAGTCCTTTTTTCCTTCATCAAGACCATAAAGAAAAACTGGACCAAGGATTCCTGTTTGCCACATCTCATAATGCAACCCAATGTTCTTCAGCAACACAGAAAAATTCAACAGTCAGTCCCAGATATAATTCAATGACTTGAGCGTTTAGTGACTCAGTTAAGTCAACTCTGGCTCAGCTTCTGCTGCCACCATGCTTAATTGACCCCAAGAGTAGGAGAATTGGCCAGTTAAATAGCACTAAAAAATGATTAAACTACCAGACCTGCATTCAGAATGAGTCATGCTAGGGCACTAACCGGTAATCCCACAGCTATGCTGAGTAGTGCAATTCTATTTCTTCCTGCATGCAGGTTGACTGGTCCAGTAAATGTGAATTGCCTCTGTTCCCTGGTCCCAAAGGCTGATCCTATAGGAATAAATATGACAAAATTATTGAACTTCAATTTTGGGTATGAGAATCTAGGGATACAAGAAGTACTAACCCAATAGCAGAAGGCAAGGTTTAAATCTCTTTTTTTTTCCTCCTCCTTTTAGGCCAGGATTCTACTCAATTATTAGTGAAAGTTAAATTCAGCATACCTGAATATTGCCCATTGATGAAGATATGAACAGCATGGCCAGTTGACTGCACACTAAGAGTGGGCTTTTGTCCTCGCAGAAATGATTCCGATGGATGAATGTTAACACTGAAATGAAAACAAAACTCAAAATTCAAAAGAAATATCTGAATATTAATGAAGACAAAAACACAGAATAGTATCATGGATGAGGAAATGTGCACTCTAGATATATCTCTGTCCAGTCTAAGAGTAAACTGAGACTATATTATTAGTAGGCCAGAAGGATCTGACATAAACCCAGTTTCCTCAAGCCCCACACTGCTTGAGACATCTTCCATTTCACATCTTTCTCTCCCTCACTCTTGACTTCTCAGCCAATTCCATATTCATTAAGTTGCACCACCAATCTATGGTAATGAAGAGTAAATATATACAATGTTCAACTAGGCGGATACAGCGAGTTCTTCTCTGAAATATGATAATCAAATCCTTTCAGATCATACCTCTTTTGCATAAACATTGGAATGTTTATGATTTTCAAAATGTGTCATAAAAATTAAGGGTTTTAGAAGATTGGAGAAAGTGGCGACATGTGCATCAAGAAGCTTAGTTTTTTTTTTTTTTATAAGTGAGAGATAAATATTATTGATCTGAATGAAATATGCATAGCGCGTGTACACAGGAAGTATACATAAGAAAACCTAAATACATTCTAGGAGTGATGAAATTAGGCTGCTTATCGGCAAGAAATTAGTGGAAAGATATTCAACAATCGCATAAATCTAGCAGCTCACCTGGTTATGTACCATAGATAGTCACTAGCATCTCTGGTAACATTTATTTGCTCCAACAGTCCAACAGCTGTCATTGTTGAATGGTCTTCTACAGACAAAATATCTTCATCATAAGCCTCCCATGAGAACAATCGGGAATCAACTGGCAACATTTGCATTTGTGAAGTTTGAACTCCAACCTTTTTGAGGACATAATTGTGTTAGCCCGTGGTCCAAAAGAATAATGCACAAAATGAGCTACTCAACCACTAGTTGCTTTTTCCTTTTGACATGGATTGCAATGAAAGCTAGAACTTCACTTACCCTTGCAGTATTAAATACCACATTTCTGCAGTCTGGAAGGATGCTAATTGACCAAGGAGGCAAATTGTAGTGCATGTTATTGAATATCACCCTAGCAGCAGAATTTGAATGATAGTTTGCAAGAAAAGCTGCACACCGTCTTCGCCCTGAAGAGAATACATGTGCCTGAGAGATGGCCACAATCCAGTTAGGCAATTCCATTGGCAAGTTTAGTCTTGATACAAGTTTCCCAACTAACAGAACAAAGTAACGATTCATAAAAGAAAAGGCTGACCTGCTGATAGGTTCCTAATGAAGTAACAACGGGATCTGAAAAAACTAAAGCATGTTCACATAGCTTAATAGCTTTATGAAGTTCCTTCAGATGACCATGTTTAGGTTGCCTGATCAAACCTAAATACAGCGTGAAGTTGTTAGTTGTGACTAAGAGTTCAAAATATAAACTAATTACCAAATGCTATTCCTATAGGGAAATCAGGATCCAAGAAGTATTGGACTCAAAGTAAGATAGAAACGGGAATGAACGAAGTTTTGGATGCATGAGGGGGGAAAATTTAGAAGTCATTGAACCAATATTACAATGCTATAATGAATTTGAGTTCAGGGTACCATTGCGTATCAGGGGAAATATCAAATGAATTACTCCATTTGTTGTGGTTCTGGAACTTTACAAATTACTTACAAAATTCTGAATAATTCATATATCCATGAATCATAACTAAAAGTATCTGGTTAGTAATGCCGAAATGCTGTGTAAATTTAGAGAGCATCTAATCTTGAGAAATAGTCATGAAGATATGAGCTTAGCTTTCTCACCATATTCATCAATTGGAGCATCATAGTCATAACTTGTCGTAATGAATGGGCCACCAGCAGTGCGTCCGAAGTTGGTTCCTCCATGATACTGACAGAAGTAAGAAGTCATACACTAGGATCTAAATTCAATGACAGGCAAAATGAGTCCTTTTAAAACAAAGAACTGAATCATCCAAGATATCAAACCATGTAGTAGTTAACATATGAGCCACCCTTTTGTATGAAACGAGCAACTGCAAATGCCAAATCTTGAACTGGTCTCTGGTTAACTGTGCCTCCGAACTCTGTGAACCTAACCATTTTTGGGGGGGTGGGGGAAGCCAATCAGAAGAGTAAGCTTTCATTATGTCATTTCTAAAGGTAGTGGTGAAGTACTCATTTACCAGCCACTCCAAGCCTCGGTCCACATGGTAGGCTTGTAGGGTTTGTTGGGAGAGAAAGCATCACAGTAAAAACCATTGCATGCGTTTATCTGTGGTAAAAAATGGAGAGACAAAACTCAAAACATTTCAAATGAAACTAAAAGAAAACTGTTAAACAAGAACCACCCACTGAGCACTAGCATTGGTTTCTTTATATGCATATTCAAAATCACATATTTTGAAGATTGATTTTGCATATCAAGAAAAACTTTTTTTGAGAAAAATATCAAGAAAAAGTCCCACATTGGATTATGCATCTTTGAACCAAATAATAATAAAATATTATTTTTTTTTTATTTTTTCTTAAAATTATTATTTTTATATATTTTACAATTAGCACAATGTGCTCAAAAATACCAATTCCATATATCTAAATATTACCTATATCATATATCAAAATGACCAATTTTATTAATAAATATTAATATGTACTACAAAACACTTTGTATCACCAACTTAATACAAATTTCATATATCAAAATCATCTTAATACAAATTCCACAAAATTGATTTTAATGGGTAGGAGAGAGAAAAAACAGTAAAATAATGTTTGGAGAGTGAATAGTGTAATTCATAGCTATGCAAAATTTTGAAGATGCATAATTTCATGTAGACCAATTTAGAGAGATATTATGCAAATATGAAGATGCATAAGCCATTGCCAATACTCGTTTTTAAGGAGAGAGGCCCAATGCAAACCCTACTACAGCCAGGTATTAAAGTAATAATGGGAAACCGAGGCATCCCATCATGTAAAGAGAATGAGAGAGCTGACCACGGGGTCTGGAGCATCGTCTTCCTTGCACATCACCCATGGGACTCCTGTATTCAATCCAACAGCCATTTTGGCCGCCCAATTTATGTAGGCATGCCCAGCACCTCCGAAAGCCTTACTCTCCGGCCCATATTCATTTTCAATCTATGCAAACCAGGAAAAAAATAATACTGCCATTCAGTTCATATCCACCGTCATGGTTTATAAGTGCTCAATCCACTCTATCGCCATTTCTTTCCGTACTTATTCACAACCCCAAGCTGCTACTCATTCAAATCTTAAGATTCAGGAAAATAGAATTTACGGGACCCAAAACTTTACAAGAACCTATATCCAGTAGGGATACCTGAGAAAGGATGATGGGACCTCCTTGTGATGCAAATAGCCTCTCGTTCTTCATCATCTGGACAATCTTCTGGGTGAAGCCTTCCATTGCCATCTTCATGAGAAAACATTGACAGATTTTCAGCTATTAAACCAACATCTGCATCATAATTGCTACTTTCGTCCTTTTTTCCCTTCAATTTGAAAGAGCACATTACACCCCAAGATTTCAGGAAACAAAAAGAAATTAGAGGAAGGAAAACCTTGAAAGGCTCATTATCTGTTCTGAAGCTGATTCCAGGAACATACTTCAGCCAAACAGGGAATCCACTGCACCACGGAGAGAATGACAATCAAAATCAAGCCCTCCAGACAAACTAATTTTACAAAATAATAATAATAATAACCCGTATCATCGGGCATCTATTCTGCCACAATGACATAAGAAATGGAGATCTGAAAATTTAAAAAGTGTGCAAGTTAATATGTACCCAAAGTTCCACTCTGCACAGATATACGGTCCAATGCGGAGATGAGCATAGAGTCCTACTTTCTGAACTGTCTTAATGAACCGTACCAAATCGTACCTCCCTTCAAAATTATACTAAAAACCAAGTTTCAAAAAGGGCAAAATAAGCTTAGAACTAAAAATAAGCAAAAAGACTAAAACAAAGAAGAAGTAAAAGATGCTGCAGATCGAGAATAATACATTGCCAGGTGAAGGTTCATGACCATTCCAAAACACATATGTGTCTATGACATCCAAGCCTCCATCTTTGGCCTTCATAATAAGGTCCTCCCACATCTACACCAACACCCATTTCACAAAAAACACCAAAGTCTCGCAAATAAATCAGCTTTTTTAAGAAGATCATCAAATGCGAATAAAAACCGAGACATACTTCAGGTGTGCTTCTGGGATAGTGAATGGAGCCGGAGATGAGGATTCTCCTTTGGCCATTGATGATGATAGCCTTCTTATCGTAGGTGACACTGCACTGGATCAGCTCAGAACCAACAACCAAGGTCGTGAAGAGCAACACTAGAAGCTTGGAAATGGAAACTGAGAGAGTTTCCATGTCTCTCTCTCCCTCTCTCTCCAACTATGTAGAGGTAATATTGAAATGGAAGCTCAGAGTGGCGAAAGTCTGTAAAAGACAAGCTCTGGGCTTCTGATCTTCTTCTGCTACTTTTCGGCAATGCTACCACTGTGCTTCTTTGCTACGTACCGTCTTATATATTATCTCAGGCTTGTCAGCTCAGACCAAGTGCGCTTTTGAATTAAATAATAAACACCCCCAAATAATATTTTAAAGATAAGTGTTACACCAGATTCCATTAAAGTAAACGGCAATGCTAGGCCGCTGGGATCCAGTTGTAGCATTCCGCTCCGAATTTTTTTTTAAAGTCTTTTTACATCATGATTAAGAAAATATTGTTTAATAATATTATAATTTTTTTTTATTTTTTTAAAATATTTAAAAGTGTTAAAAAATTAATGAGAAAAAAATTAACAAATAAAAAAATTTACAATATTCTTAAAAAATATTTTCTTAATCATTATATAAAAAACTATTAAAAAAATTTTGGAGCACAATGCTCCAATGGGATCCCAACGGGGACCCTTATCATTTTCCTAAAATAAAATTTAACGTTTTGTATTTAAGTTTATTTAATAATAAAAATAATTTTATAATTTTATATAATATATTCAGTTAGTTTGAATTTGATACTTGTGACTTAAAATATCTATATTTTAAAACGAGAAACATTAGCATGCCTCTCATTTTGTACCGCTCAACTTGACTGTTGATAAAAAAAAATTATTTAATTATTAAGAAAGTGATTTAATAATTAAAGTGATTTAGTGCAGTGATGTATTTTTTTTTTATTTTTTAAAAATATTTAAATATAATTAAAAATTAAAAAAATTAAAAATTCTTTTTTTACCTGGGCGGCACATCCAGCTGTAACCGCTAGGCGGCACAGCACCAGGACTCTTTTAAAACCAGAAAAAGTTGGCACAAATTGAAATTTTAGTTTACTGTAATAATCTGCCAAAAACAAAAAGGGAAAATAACAATTACATAGCTGATGACAGCTTACGTTTTTTAGACTGTTAAAAAATTCCTGAATACCAATTGAAAAATGTGAACCCACTTAACTTAAAAGAACGCAACTTCTGTGTAGACTACGAATTAGATCAACTTGTATTTTTGCATGTGTCGGCATCACAAGGAATGACTTCCCTTCATTAAAAGCATTCATAAATTTGGGTCCTCAGATCTCAGTGGTTGGAGTATTAGGTAATAAGGGATCAATCTAAACTCAGAAGCTAGCAGGGCTATTAATAATCTAAACTTTCCATTCCCAGAGTTTATATTATACTCCTTTGCCCTGTTTGCATCTTTGACCACCCCTTCTTTCCTGTCATCAACCATACTCCCATTTTGTTATTTGTTATTCTCAGGATGACAAAATGTTGTCTCGTGAGCATGGATGTCTCAAGCCTTGTCCGGTAGCCTATTGGCACTGGATCAGTACCATGCCACCATGTGATATGTCTTCCATGCCTTTCTGTATCGCCTTACATTGTTGTTCATACATTCCCTCTCAATGGACGACATGTTGAAATGGTAGGTCACCATGTTACCCTTCTGTTTTTTTATCTTTTTGACATGGGACTCCCCAGGACCCCCCACTTTTCTTTGGATGATTGTTTTACTTTCTTTGAAGATCATCATAACATTTCCAACAACCTATTCTACGATATGTTTATCAGCTAGGATTTTTTTTTTTTCTTTTGCTTTTTGCCACTGTACAAGCCGAGATATTAATCATTCCACGTTATATTTGCCCTGGAGGTGAATCTTTCAATCACCCTACAGGCAGAATGCACATTCCCTACGTTAAAAAAAATTCATAAATTTTAAATGGTTTATAAAATAGAGTTATTCTATTCTCAAGTTGGTACATAGACATACCATTCATATTATTTAAATGATAAAATTTGATTGATAAGATTCAAATTTTAAAATTTTTTATTCAGATCAAATTATGGCATTGTGTTATCTACACTGTCTTATAAATAATTTTTTTTCTTTAGTAAAGTTTTATGGTCCTATTTTGAAGGATAGGGTGTGTAAAAAAAAATAATAATAATTGAAATGGTGAATATACAAGTACTGCATAATTATTTTAAAAAATAAATAAATACTAGACTGACCTTAAAAATAAAAAATAAAAAAGTTTGTAAGGTAGCCATATTAATGAGCATCCACATGTAGATCGTTAATTAAAATGATTGATCATGACCAATGCTCCAACCAAGCTGCCACCTGCACCATTATTAATTTACTTTATTGACAACAAAAAAAACATTGGTCGATATTTATTTTATCACGAAATATCCCCAGATCTCCAAAAATTATTCGAAAAGGCAGGCAAGCGGGCACTTCGGCTAAGGAACCGAACCCTAAGACAGCGGGCCAATGCTCGGATTCCGTGGAACGTGGCTTCTTCGACCGTGGTCTGCTTCTCTCTGAGCAAACCTGGGAGACTGGGAGTCTTTCTGTACTTTTCATTTTTATTTTTCTTTTTTGCCCTTTAGCATGCGTCCCTCATTCTCTCTCTTTCAAGACGTACTTTACCCTACGCTAGGGCACTATGGTCCTAAAGCTAACCTTCCTGAAGGGTTTGACTTTGATTGCCTAGAAAAATATGAGATAGGCATGCATAATATAATAAAATAAAATAAAAGGAATTTGCTTATTTTTATTGGTATGAATTTCTCAAATAATGCTAAATGTTGCAAGACACGTGTCACATGCATCTCTCTTTCATTAAACTCGCGTTTTATGGATGTTTCTAATGATGTATAGCTGGAACATGAAACCAGCGCACTTTTCAAATAATCTCATGGAAATCTGAATCCACTGTAGAATGAAGCGTCGGTGGCAATGAAGCATCTCTGAGTTCTGCACACTATAGTCCAGATTAAAGAAATAAAAGCATAAACGCGTTGTGAGGAGGAGATTTTTCAAATCCTAACTTTTCTTTTTGTCTCAATCATTGTTGCTAGTCTATAATTATAATAATCATATATATATATATATATAGAGTAATGCTATACACCACAATACTATCTTACTTACACTCCATTATATATGATGTGACGCATTTATTATGATGATAAAAAAATACAATAAATAATCATTCAATAATGATAAATATTTGATATCTTATTTAATAAAATACAAATAAAATAGTAGTACAGTACATAAAATTTATATATATATATATAGACAGTCACCTAATTTTTGTTTCTATGATTCGCATCGCCCATCGCCTAACTCCCCCACCCACAAAGGCTATTTATTGTACCTTCCAACTTTAAATATGGACGGTCTGTTAGTTTCCACTTTCCATTGCAAACCATGGCATCCTTTTCTCCTTTAAAGGTGCTAAAATAAATATATTACTGACTTTAGTTATCAAAAAAACTCGGAGGCATTCGATGCTGAATTGATTCATAGACCAAACCATATTAATTTTCTTCGATTTCGTACAAATAATAAGATTCTTCTACTGCTCAACGTTATTGTGTCGAGGCTCGATCTGTTCAAAATATGAACTACATACGTAACAATATTTTATTAATTAAAAATAAAATTAAATTAACATCCATCAATTTTAAGAAATTCATATACATGATTAAGCTTTTATTCACCCTATATATAATACGTATCATTGAACAAATAAATCTTTATTTTATTTTGGAATTCTATTATATACAGTTAATTTTACATATTCTTTATATACTTCACTTGTATGATAGGTCAAGATAATTATTTTCTATTAAAAAAATGATGTAATTAATTACATTAATAGAATACATAAAAATTATATATAGTGTTTTTGTTTTGAAAATTATTGAGGATGCTTTTGACATGGGCCCATGATCACACGATTCACACATGCACTTTCATAGGAAGCCCTTGCTTAGAAGGAACCTCAATTATAATGTTGTCGATTTTTATTTGTAATTAGTGTTAAATGGGTCCTCTCTTTGTCTAATCTTAATTTGGTTTCTAATATTTTAGCGTTAACTAGAAGACAAGGGGGGTGGGGACACCGTTGATGCGCCGTTTGTTTCTCGCCAGTGTCAAATGTCAATGCATCTCATCTATTTAATTTAGTACCCCTAGATCTCCGTTCCGTTTACGTCGGTGGGAGCCGTTTCGGTTGTCCGAGAGACGGACTCGACACATTTCACGTGTACCCCATCGAGATGGCCAAATCAATCCCAAAATATCACACGCCGTCGGATCACGTGTAACGACCTGGGATACCCTACAACTTGTGATCGGTGTTGATGAGTCGGTCCATCGATTATGATGATTTGTGTATGCAATTGTTATGATAAGTCTCTAAAGGCTCTTGTGGTGTGGACCCATTACTATCTAAGTTTGTTGCCTTTTCTTTTCCACATTTGTCAGCATCTAATTGCAAATCAGCTTTGACTGAGTGACAATAGCCGCAGTGCCCCAAAATTCCAAATCGCAATAGGATCATTAGCTAATTTTATTTTTTATTTCTAAAAAAAAAGAAAAAAAAAAGAGATGGATGATCAAGATCAAACTCTTAGGTCTGTTTGGTTGTTGGAGTGCATTGAGTTCAACTTAGTTTAGTTTAATTTTAAATTGAGTATAACATCCAAACACACAACTCTCAAATTACTAAACTTATCTCAATTTCAAACTTTTTTACATGTAAAACTCACAACATTTTTTAACTCAACATATCTTTATACGCGGGACTCACAACTTTTCTCAATTTTTTATAAACAAATTTAAACACATCTTAACATTCAAATACATTTAAACTCAGCTGATGTGGATTCCACAAAAATCACTTCATTATCTCGACTCACTACTATTTCTAAAAAATTTAACTTATTTAAGCTCAATTCAACATTCAAATGCAGTTTTAAACTATTCGTAATTTTCTTTAAATGAATAAGTTAAATAAAATTTCTTGGCCTGAATAACTGTCTTTATGTCGTTTCAATCTCAAATTTTAAGTTAGTGAAACTCAAGTCATATTTTAAAACCATATAAATTTTTAAAAAAAATTATTCATCATCTATTTTCTCATCATTTTATAATACGGAATTAAATAATAGGTTCAAAAGTGAAATATAATAAATAATTTGCAATAATTTAATACCACATTATGAGATAATGAGAGGATGATGAGAATTGAAATGATGAGTATCATTACTCTTTATTTATAAAATAATATGTTTTGGACCTTTATTTACTGTAAATAATATATAAAATATCTAGTTTTGAAATCGTAGAGATACAGCTAAAAATGTAAGAGCATCCCCATCCGGTTCCCCAAACCACTATATTTCCTATAATTTGAGATTTATTTTGGGGTTTTGATCAAAATACCCCCCACATCCGAATCCCTATTTTAGAGGAAAAAAGTTTAGGGAATAAACAGTAAGTCCCCATATTTGGGGACTCACTATTCATTCCCTAAATCATTTTTATCAATATTTTATTCTAATATATAAAATAAATAATTTTTCAATTATCTGCACTTTCTCTCATACTCATATTTATTATAATTTTAAATAATAATTTTAAAAATAATTTAATTAATTACGAAAATATAAAAAAATTAATTTTAAAAATATTATCATATTCACAAAAAAATAATTTAAATTTTTATTTAAAATATTCACTAAATTAATAGTTCAAAAAATAAGAAAAAATATTGAGTAGTTAAATTTGTAAATAGAAGTGAAAGAAAAAGTAATAAAAAAAGAATAGAAAAATATTATTTAATAGAATAGAGATAGGGATGGGGAATGAGATGTAGGAGGTTTTTGAAAGATGAATAAAATTTAGGGAAAATTTTGAAGAAAGGTGATTTTGAGTTAAATTATAGGGATGAAAAATCAAAACCGGATGAAGATGCTCTAAACGCTAGTTTGATAATTGATCCCAAGGCAACCATCATAACTTATAGTATTATTGAATTTTGGGATCTAATTGTCAATTGAAACAAAGGAAATGAGGGTAATACAAAGCCCAGAATGCTTCAACAAGGCAACGGCCCAGGTTATTCAAATCTGGGTCTTTTAATGGAGAGTAATAAATTTGAGCTGTCTGGCCCACATTGATAACGCTGGATAAGGAGTGTTGTCTTTTTTTCTTTTTCTTTTTAGAACAAAAAGGAGAGTTATTAAATACTTATAAAATGTGAATGAATTAATATTTTTATAATATTAAAGTATCATATTATTAAAATTACTTATATTTATATTAAATTTTAATGTATGTATATATACCTAATAATTTGTGTATATATATATATATCTAATAAGTAAATAATTTTGTCGCAACAGTCAAGAAATTGCCCAAATAATAATTTAAAAAAAAAACGCAAATAGAAAGGAGAAGTTGGAACTAACGGACAGTACTTCTAAAAACACCCCAATCATTCCCTGCAACTTTAACTAGGTGTAAGCACCGAATTAGTCATAGTTCAAATTCGAATTCCGACTCGAAAATAGAGTTGGATTTGAACTTTCTACTTTAAGAATTTTTTTTTTGTGGGTTATGATACTCATCCCAAAATATTCATCATCACATACTACACATCATACATATTTTCTTTTCTAAGTGGTGTGAAGTGTGTGGAATACTAAGTAGAATTATTCTTTTCTAAAAAGACCACAATCATTCCCTGCAACTCTAGCCCTCCCTCTCCAATCCCATCCAAACTTGTTGATCAATCCAAGACCGAAAAGCCACACTAAAAAGCTCCATGCAGACGCTTATTTGAATGAAAAATTATACTCATTATCTTTATATCATATATCACACATAATTTTTTTTTTCTTAATAACTATGTGATATATGAACGATGAATAGAAGAACTTAATTAGTTTAGTAAAAAGTCAATAATTTATTATCCAAACCCATTCCCAAAATGTGAATGTGAAACCTCAAAAAAGAAAATTGAACATTTTATTTTCCTATTCTTGATGTGGTGAATAATTAATGATCTGCCATGCATATATCCTCTTGTTGGCCATTATGAATCTTGGGTATGTGTTGGCAATGTCACAAACGTTCCTTAATTTCTTTGCAATTGACTACTGTACTGTGAAGATGAAATCAAGAATAAGAATGACATTTGTGCAATGGACATAAAGTAAAGGAAAAGCATCCCTAAACATATTTGAGACCATCACACGTATGGGGTTTTCACTTTTTCTACCAAAAGATGATGCCCTTTGTTGTTTTCATGGGGATTCAATGGGGCATCTAATTCCCTGCTATTCAGTGTTTTCCCTCCTAAGTGGAACCCCGTATTGGGTTCTTCGAAGTAATTGGACGTCAATTTTAAAGAATGTATATCTGCACTCAACATACACTCTTTCGGCTCTATTAAATTCCTCCAACATCCTGCTTACAAACTCGGAGCATGCAACGCAGTCACATTTGCTCTCTCCATCTTGGCCTTCCTGTCTGTCTTTGGTCGTTACTGAAACATGGTACAGAATGCTAATTGATAGTACTATTTTGTTTTGTTTTCAGTTTAGGAAAGATGTTGGTTAATCAGCAAATGTTGGGATGTTGTTGCCACAGAGTTTGGGGGCAGCTTCAGCTAAGAGACCCATATCAGTTGGGCCGTGGGGTGGTCAGCAAGGGCTAGCTTGGGATGATGGATTTTACTCAACAGTGAGGCAAGTGGTGATAACACACGGAGCGGGCATCGACTGCATCCAGATTGAATACGATGACAAAGGAACCTCAACTTGGTCAGGAAGGCATGGTGGAAATGGAGGCAACAGAACAGACAAGGTTATTTATACCATTGCTTGAATAATCACTTGGTACAGAAGCCAACATGATCTAGAAAACGTTTGCAACAAGAATAATGATATTCGTAGACTGTTTTTCGACTCATTTTATAATTAACTTACATGAAAGTGTCACTCCATCTACTTTGTGCTTGATTGATTTATTCCTTCCTTATTCTTTGTCACTGCATAGATCAAGCTTGATTACCCGGACGAGTTCCTAACTTCAATCCGTGGACACTATGGTGGCTTAAACAACTGGGGACCGGTCTTTATTCGATCGCTTACTTTGGAGAGCAACAAGAAAACATATGGACCATTTGGTTTTGAACAAGGAACCTATTTCTCATTCCCAATGACTGGGGGCAGGATTGTTGGGTTCCATGGAAAGAGTAATTGGTATCTTGATTCGATCGGAGCTTATTTGAAACCGATTGAAAAACAATACCCCTCCAAAGCTTTGTCTGATTCACAAAAGTATCTTGCTAATGGGACTGAGAAGGCTGGCTACTCTGTAATACAAACGACTGAAGAAGAAAGCTTTGACGTATATGCTGTTGCAGTAAGACCAAAGGATGAATTCGGCAACCCTCTTAAGAAACAAGTCAGTGATCTAGAAAAGAGTGGTGTTGGAACCATGGAAAAGGTATTCATTAAGCAACCTCTCTTACTTTTTCTCTTGAAGTGTTAACTACAATGTTTTTTTTCCTCAAATTTTATATGTTGCACGAGAAGAAGATGATCTAATTATTAGGTTAAAGCTTCATTCATTTCAGATGCATGGCAATGGCGTGGCGACCTATGGGCCGTGGGGCGGTACTGGTGGGACTATGTTTGACGATAGAATGTATACGGGCATTAAACGAATTAATTTGTCCCGTAATATGGTTGGAATTGTATGGATAAGAGTTTTGTATGATCGAGATGGGGATGCCATTTGGGGAAGCAAACATGGAGGCAACGGAGGGTATAAAAATGAAAAGGTACTGAGTCAAGCTAGTCTTTCCCTTATCAGGTAGTTTTTAGGACTTCGAAACTCGCTCAAACTTTTTTTTTTTTTTGGTTGTTTTTTTCAGATAGTCTTTGATTATCCGTCAGAAATCTTGACGCATATAGTTGGCTTCTATGGTCCTGTAATGTACATGGGGCCTAATGTTATAAAGTCGCTCACTTTCTATACAAATAAGAGAACGTATGGGCCATATGGAGAAGAACAAGGAGCCAGTTTCACCACCAAACTGAAGGAGGGAAAGATTGTCGGAATCCATGGAAGAGAGGGTTTATTCGTAGATGCACTCGGTGTACATGTTATAGAAGGGAAAGTAATGCCTCCGAATCCTTCTCCTTCTAATGCAATCACATTTGCTAACGAACCCCCCATTGCAGAGGTAGATATTCATATTCTTCGGTGGTCTAATCTATACAAAAGCTAGGAAACAGTACGTAGATCATGGTTTATATACACAAAGTTTATAGTTTGTTTTTTCTATTTCTTCGATTGGGTCCAGATTGCTGGTGGTGTGATAAAAGAACCAGCTCCATGTGGACCAGGTCCATGGGGTGGGGATGGAGGAAGACCATGGGATGATGGAGTTTTTTCTGGGATCAAGCAGATATATTTGACAAGATCATCAGAAGCCATTTGCTCTATACAAATTGAGTATGACAGAAATGGACAATCTGTTTGGTCCATTAAGCATGGTGGTAACGGAGGAACCTCCACACATAGAGTACGTAATTGTTATTGATCATTCAATTTCGATCGTTACGATACTTAAGAATACTGTTTTTCTGAGAAAAAACAAAACAGAACAAGAAAGTCTAGAATCATCCATTGATAATACTATATTAAACTACGTAATTTTGAGCGCAGTTGCAATTGGAGTACCCGCATGAAGTGCTGACTTGCGTATCAGGGTATTATGGTTACATCAGTAGAGACGAGAGGCCTAAAGTGGTAAGGTCATTGACGTTGTACACGAGTCGAGGTAGGTACGGTCCGTATGGGGAAGAAGTAGGAACATATTTCACGTCAACCACGACAGAAGGCAAGGTAGTTGGTTTCCATGGGAGGAGTAGCTCCTACTTAGATGCCATTGGAGTCCATATGCAACACTGGCTCGGAAGTCAGAAACCTGCAGCAAAGTCTTCTCTTTTCAAGTTGATCGATTCTTTGTTCTGAAATATAATGTTTTTTTAAATCATATTTATAATACTTCGTAATATATTAATTATTAAACCATGGCTGATATACATATGCTTCTATCAGTCCATGTCTAATGTATTGTGCTCCAAGTCCAAGGTCAATAAAATTGTGTTTTGGTCCAAGTAATATCCTCCTGAATATTCGAATACGAATCTGGGCCTCTGTCCATGCCTGTGGTAGAACTATTACTGGGCCATATCCGAGCTCGTTTTGGCCCATAAACATTATAAGCGAGCGTGCAAACCCAAGTATATATGCTGGGCAAGATCAAAACCCATTGGCGTGTGTTGCCGAAGCTTTTAACTATGAGACTTGGGTCAGAGGACATCCACAGGTATCTGTTAACTCGGCCCGTGTAGCAGTTTGAGTAAGATTGTTCTTCGGGTTTCGTCATTAACAGTATCACTTGTTAATACATTACATTTTAAGTGGCTGTATATTTAAATTGTAAATATGTAAAATCATTTAAAATCTGACACATCAACTAGTATGATGGAAAACAACAAAACTTAAGATGAAGATTGCAATTCATGTTATATTTTGTGGATACTCAGTCGTGGCTAGCTATTTTTTATGAAAATAATTATTTTCAATCAAGATGAGTATATTTTAATCACAAATAGTCATTCTTATCGCATATAATTCATCATAAATGATTTTTTTATTGCAGTGAATGCAATTTGAGAAAAGCTCGACATGCTTGTGTTCAATACTGGAAGACTAGAAAAAAGCCTAACAAAAAATTAGTCTATCCATATTTGAAAAAAGCCTAACAAAAAATTAGTCTATCCATATTGATAGAATAAAATAAACATGTATCTGTTTATACAATCAACCTGTGAGAGTTCTCTACGGTCCCACTTTTTTTTTTTTTTTTAAAAATAAAAGAAGAACAACACCTTCTGAATTTTATTCAAATAAACCTCCTTTAGGAGGTGAAAATCCATATAGACTCCCAAAACAAGCAAAATAAAGAAACACCACTCTAACAAACATAACAACAAGGGTATACAGTCTATTTAGCCTATAATAAACAGAAGACCAAGTCTATCCCGTCTAAGCACTCCTTTCAATCTCTATGGGATAGGATCATCTCCAACAAACCTCAACAAAACACCAACCTCTCCTTTCCGAGCTAGATAATGATCTGTCACCTGATTTGCTTCTCGAAATTGATGCAAAACAGAGAACGTAACCAAAGAAAGTGTCGACTACAATTCATCCCAAAAATCCCACAGGTACCACACAGTGCAAGATCGACGCTGTACCCAATTAATGATTACATAGGAATCACCTTCAAACTCTACATGAGAATAACCCAACGTCAAGCACAAACGCACACCAATAGTTAAAGCTCGCAACTCAGCTTCCGTATTGGTGCCGAAACCATATTGTTCAGAAAACCCAGCTAAGAGACAACCCTTTGCTTCTCGAATCACCCCTCTTCCACCACAAGTCCCAGGGTTACCTCTACAACTTCCATCTACATTGAGCTTCACCCACCCTACAGCTGGCTGTGTCCACTTTATCAACTAGGGTAGTCTTCTCTTAATGGGACAAACAGGAACTTTCATTTCTTCAAAAAGCCTTCTATCGACATGTGACAACATAGACACCTTCTCAATTGGTGCTGATATATGCCTCAACCAATATTTAATAGAGAGCCACACAGAGTCCACTCAACCCAAAGTGCCCTCCATGCGGGCCTTACACATTCTCATCCATAACCTCCAAACAATCAAACAAGGCAAAGGCCAATTAAAAAACCCATTTGCGATGACTTTTTGGCATAATTGAACCAAGTGATCACCCTGTTCCACTAAGAATTCAACCCCATGCATTGAACTCCCAGAGCTAGAGTAGCCCTCTTCCAAACATCCCTCGCCAACTCCCCCATACTAAAAATATGACCCAAAGTTTCCACCTTACTATCAACACAACAATCACACCTAGATGCTAAAGGGATACCAAGAGAACATATCCGATCATCCATAGGCAAACAATTAAATCTTGCTTTCCATATGTAAACAGTTGCTTTTTTTGGAAGATGCTTTTGTCATAGCCACTCCACCCATGGTACCTCTTCCTTTCGCACCCTGATAATATCCCACGCCGAGGTTGTAGTAAAAACACCATCTTGGTTAGGCTTCCACACCACTAAGTCCAAGCCACCTCTATTCCCTCCCACCTCATTAACAATTTCAGCAGCTTTAGTATGATCAACCAAATCATGTAAAAGGTCTACGTCCCAATCCCCATTTAACCAACAGTCCTTAACTTTAAGTCTCGAGTTCACCAGAATAGACATTGATTCACAAAGCTGGCCATTCGCCAACCAGAGACACCGATTAAACCAGAAAGAAGCTTTGCCCTTGGGTCTTCACCTCATGACAAACTCAACCTATATACCAAAGTTTATAAAATTAGATCCCCAAATAAGGAAATAAAAAATAAAAAATAAAGGAATTGCATTCCCTTTCTCTTTTTGTTTTCAATTATTTTTTCCTTCAATTTTATAAAAGTGGGGGTACGTGGTTGAGCCTACGTATAGATGATATTAAGGTTGCGGTTGGATGTTGAGTTAAGTTGAGTTTAGTTGAGATGAAAGTTGAATAAAATATTGTTAGAATATTATTTTTTAATATTATTATTATTTTAAGATTTGAAAAAATTGAATTGTTTATTATATTTTGTGTTGAAATTTAAAAAAATTATAATAATTAGATGAGATGATTTGAGAAGAGAATTGAGGAACCAAAATGGCCGGTACGTAGGTTACTCTAAATTAAAACCTAGTCAGGATAGTAAAAAAGAAGATCAAAGGTGGATGAATTAAATTTAGCATCTATGGGATATAGTCATTTGCATGTCTTTTCTAATATTTGAGCCGAATGAAGGTAGACAGCACGATGTGGCACATGCAAGACAATTTATGACTATAGCCTTAGACATTTACACACAAGCTGTTGCATGCCTAATACTCCATTACCTTGCATGCTTTCTTGCAATATCACACATCCAATCAAGCATAGTGTTGAAGGAAAAACGGATCATTTCAAGACTCGATTTCCAACCTGCCTAGCTTGTTTTTAATACAATTTGTCTTTTCCTCCATTCTCCTTAAATGGAGTCTCACTGTAATGCATCCAAGAAAGGTCAAGTCAATGCGTGCATCTTAGCAAATGGCAGAGTAATTATCCTAAAATGAGGGTACTAGACAAAACAAAAAAGAAAAGGCTTTTATTAAAAGGAATATTCCTGATAAAGATTAATATAAAGGAAAATGAAAAAAGAGAATAATTCTGATAAAGATGCTAGCTTTACGAGCGACCATGGATCAAAGCATGCGATCGAGCGACCATCGTGAAAGGGACAGGCCGTTCATCAATTATCTTCAGATTAATGTCATGTAAAAACAAAATAGCTAGATTCACACTGGAAACCAGTATACTATATATAAACTTCGTTTTTTGGATAATTGATGACAGTTTTTTGGATAAGAAGTAGGAAGCAGTACTCATGTGGGCATATAAATCAGTACAGTTAAAATTATTTGAATCTCTCTCTCTCTCTCTCTCTCTCTCTCTCTCTCTCTCTCTATATATATATATGGCTTTAGCTAGCCTTTATGGGAGGAGAAGACATTATGAATGCATGCATGCATGCCTTCTTAAAATGAAAAAGACAATGTATCTCTGGAGTCTTTTCGCACCATCCGAATCTGAATAAAACAGCTATAGCTAGCTGTGTACGTACGTCTTGCTCCGGGTTTAAAGTAAAAAGGCGGTTTGTTTTTCTTTGGTTTTGTCGTTGTGTTCTTCACCTAAAAGCTTTCTGGGTGGACCTATCAAATGACTACAAGTCCCTTAAAACAAGACTTCTATTGATCTACGTACGTGAATGATCTTCTTCAAGTAAGCGTGTAAAGTTCATTATCCCAAGTCAAATGGCTGTATAATTGTCTGCTTTTTCTAGGCCAAAACAAAACTTACTAGGAAAAATCAAGCTGGTTGACATGATACCTTAAAGTTTCGATGTTTAAATGCACATATAATCGTCTTATTCTTCTAGAATATCCATTAATATAATAAAAATCGAATAATATCTTCTTCTTGAAAACAAATGCTTGAATTTCTTCCATTATTGCCTCCAGAAAGAAATTGGTGACTAGTTGATCAGTACGTTTGGCTTGATGCATGGTTATTAGCTGTAAAAAAAGGCAGAAAACTGGGAACTTTCATGGTCGATCTCGATTAGTCTTTATTTGCAAAATTGCCAAATGATTATAACGACAGCATGCTATTTGAAAGAATTAGGTAGACCTAAGTGAATAATTAGAGTAGGTGAAAGATTCCGTTGTCATAATATATATATATATATCGATCGGATGGATGGATCATGCAATGAGAAAATGACATGGCACACATTATTCTTCATCGTGACGAGGCAACTGACGATCGATAAAAATGGGGTCTGAACTACGTACAGACGTTATCGCTAGCTCCTTAATAATTGATCAAATATTATGTGATAGATTTTATCTGTGGCCTACCATTTGCATGGAAGAAGAAGAACATACCGAACATACCACATTCAGATGACCAATATCATATTCTCATATATATATATATATATATATACACATACACATATATATATATATATATATGTTTTCATTTGGGATCTAGATAATGCATGGCCACGTTATAAACGTGTCCGATGTAACCAAACAAATTGTACTTGGACAATTTTCAGATTCCTTGAAAGTACCACACAATCTTATCTTTTAGGCTTCCAGTTATGTAAATGAATATTAACAGAATATAAATTAATTCATAAAAATTCTAATTAATATTCTATTTGAGTTTTCATCTAATTGAATTTTGATTAATGTTATGTAAGGCCTCATTTCGTTACATAATCCAGATGAGATATTTTATTGGAAGTTGAATAAAATATTGTTATAATATAAATTTTTAATATTAGTTTTGTTTTAAAATTTGAAAAAGTTAAATTATTTATTATATTTTATGTAAAAATTTAAAAAAATTATAATAATTATATGAGATTAGATAGTTTAATTTTATATAATCAAATCAGTACTTCTTTTTAAGCACAAGTACTTATTATATGTCTCCTTTTTCAGTGAAATATTTTATTTTCATTTGTTGTCCTCATTCATGCATCAGTACTAGTGTTAATTTATTTACCCAACACCGTGAATTTCTCATAAGAGAACATTTTGGACGCTTTTTTCCAATCTTAACGTTCTATTTCTTTCACGCAAGCTAACACGAAAATGGAAACCCAAATTCGAATGGAACACTATCTGTGTAAGGTGATCGAAGAAAGTCAGAAAGATATCGTGTCAAGCTTGAAAAGAACATTGGATTATTAGTTTATTCTTTCCAAAATCTCTTAATTTCTTCGTTGTCTACAGCTATTTTATCTTACTCAAAATAGCCCATATGGATAACTGTTGGATACGACTTGGGGCACCCACTGTAGATCATAAGGCTGGCTAACGAATCGAAGTACCGAGATGGCTGTCCCACTGAATATCAGATGTGTAATCGGTGTACATCTGACGTAACTTTTGGACTGAAGTTAGGCAGGTTTCTACTCTCTGTTCTCTCCCAACTATTTTGTGTAAATTTGATTCTCATAGTGGGTGCAGTTGAAGACAAGCTTGTACCACTGTCTAACATTATATATGTTTGAAAATATTCATATAGCTCCAAAGATTTTTGAGCCCAAAAGAAATTTAATTGTGATAGAAAACCAATATTATAGCTTTATTTTTTTAAAAAAAAAGAAAAAAACCCAATTGACGTGTGAATTATATGGCTTGCTAGGAGGTTGAGAAGTATAGACATAGAGATTATATAATTTCTCAACGATTCTTCTACGAAATCTATATTGATGGTTTTGGGCAGTTTGAAACCCAACTAGTACCCGTTTCATAATTTCTTTTTTCGGGAATTGTTTAACTTTACCAATGTTGGTATAAATTAAGAAACGGGCAAGAATATATATATGATCGAATTTATTATTCATATACTTCGTGGAAAATTAAGAACCGTGGTGTCCATTATTGAACCCATGACGACACTTCAAAAAGGAGCTAGCAAGCATGCTTGAGTCCATGGTGCTCTCATATTATATGGTAAAGTTGAAAATGGCGAAAACCAATAACGATAATGATAACAATTGGATATGAGCTGTAAAAATAATAAAAAGGCGAGGGAAGCAAAGCAAAGCAAGCAAGCAACGTCCCTTTTTCTAAAGCCTATAGAGATCCCTTGAGCCACTGAAATGAGGTGGTCTCTCTGCCTAGTAAGATTTTTATGATCATTATTTTCTGCTACGCTACAAACTAGAAGAGAGAGAGAGAGAGGAATAATTGGTGTCAGCCAAAAGGAGGTGGATTCTCCCTTGTATACTAACAAAGAAAGTGCTTGTGTTTGCGTCTTAAGCATCTTTGTCAAATAAGTGACAGTTGAGTAGGTCCATCTTGCCAAATGGTTTGCACTTTGAGAGAAATTAGAGATGAGGGAATAGTAAAAGTGTAAAACGATATATGCATTATGCATGCATGGGCTGTAGCTAGCCAGCTGCTTGCTAGAAAGAAAGACAAGATGAACGAATGAAAAAGGAAAAGAACTTCAAAGTTTTGTTTTTTTTTGGGGCTTTCTTCCTGCCTTTCATTCACCTAAAAAGATATAAAGTTGGGGAAGTTTTAGAGAAAAAGTTGATAAAAAACCAGAAAGACAGTCAATTACGCCAACCTGCACGGGTCCATTTTCATTTCCTCTCCTTACTTCTGTTCTCCATCCAATTAGGCAATAATGTACAATCAGTCATTCATCATTATCATCGATCGCTAGCTCTGATCTCCCTATCACTAAAAAAGCGTTTTGGAGAGACGACGTACGTTACGCTAATCTGTTTAGTCAAAACCAGCACATCACATGCACATCATCCTGCGCGCGCCTGCCTGCCTGCTGTCACTCATTTTCGATCTGTTTCTACTAACTTCTATCAAAATAATTGAATAGAACATATGCATTACTTTTTGTTGTTATGTCTGGATGTAGGAAAGAAGTCGTCCAATGAGATTTTACGTACTGCATGTAGATAAAATATTAGATCTCATTGCATTAATTAGTAGTACTACTACTGCTAGCTAGCTAGCTCGATACATACATATTCTTCCAAAAATTAATACAGCTAAAATAAAATAATTAATGCACTCATGAATTTATCTGTTCGTGATTAATAATTAAAAAATAAATAAGAAATAAAAGAAATTAATGTATATATAAAATTTTTTACATTATTGCCCACTTGTTTGAAAACTCGTAACATTAATTAGCAGTATATATAAACTAGGACATTCTCAGGTATCAATTAATCTTATTGAATTCGAACCGAATAAAAAAAGTTGGATTTGGATTAATTTCAAAGCCTAATTAACTAGATATTAATATATTAATTAATTGCCTAAGAATCGGATCATACGTTATATTCCTATATATATATATATATTACTAAAAAGCATGACATTCTTTAGTAGATCAGCCTGCGATAATAACCCGGTAGGGACCGATCGTATGTGGGGACATGAGCTGCTGCAATATTAATCTTCATCTCTTTCATAACCGCTTGTAATTATTATCCATTTATATATAATAATAATAATTAATTATTAATTAATGGTTGGATTATTTTGTAATAATTAATGGAAAAAAAAAGACAATTAACATCTCGATCAAACACTAACTTCTCTTGACAAAATGCAAGTAGTTGAAGTAGCTAGCAAGCATTAATGATCTGCATGTAGTTTAAAATAAGTAGATACTATATTTCAACTAAGTTAGGCCAACTTGTATTATTAACCGATCATAGCTAGAGCTAGGTTTGATATGTTGAAAACTTTAATATATAGCATATATAATGACGTTGCATAGGCATTCATTTTTACTACTTTGGGTATGCATTTCAATGAAAAAGACAAGCTATACATTGACTCTAATTAACGCTACATTAATTGATACAAAGAAAATCGAATCATTGACAACGTCCATTAATTAACTAGTATATATGGATATATATGTAAAGTATTTAATTAATTAAATCGGAGGATGTATGTCATGTGCAGTACTACTACTACTTCTAGCATTAATATTATTATTAGATATTTATGAATATTTGATCCCCTTTTCTTGGTGTTAAGCACTTAGGGTAAATAAAGTGGGAATAGGTTCAGGTTCTGATGCTAAGTACATGATCTGTCTCCTCTTATGCATGCAGCTAGAGTGAATTAAGCAGCACTAGTACTAATTAATACTATATATTATATACCTTTTTATCACGCTTTCGATCACTTCACCATGTAAGCTTACCTACATTATTTGAAAAAGAAATGCAATATACTATACTTTTTTATCACACTTTCACCTCATCATGTGTATACGTAGTAGACATGACAGTACTTTCCATGATCATTTTCTAAACATCTCTTAAATTTGAAAAAAGTAAAATAAAATTGGATAGATAGTATATGCCATGCATCTCTTTAGGGTGGGAAGAAAATGTAGTCATGTGTAGCATTTTTCAACTTAAAAAACAATTAGGTGCGTACCTCTTCATGAGTTTGTATGAAAAATCAAGCTGGAATCAAAATTTAGCACACATCAAACACATCATATGCGCGCATTTCGATCGGTGGGCTAGCTGAGGGATCAGGCTTAATAAATTTACAGGAAGGAAAGAAGGAAATCATGAAGATGAAAAAATAAAAGCATTTGTTATTTTAATTGAGCTAGCTAGACGAGTGACTTGTACGTACGAGTAGTGTGCATGCGTAGACGACCGAGTTCAATCTTTTCTATGAGGCAATAATTAAAGTGATCAATTGAGTCTGCATGCAGCAGATCATATATTGAATAATGCCGAAAAAAGTAGAGCACCAATATTGTCTTTTTGTTGGTCAGAAACTAAGATTAATGAATCTCGTCCGAATTATTATCACTTCCTACGTGACTCGGTTATCTTTTTCCTTAATTTAATATTTATTTATATTTTGTGTTGGGATATAATATCAATATATACATAATATCGGGTTGTGAAAAATGGAAATATCGACCCATGCACCTCTCGGCACCTTTAGCAATATCGATCCTTGTGGAAATGGATGGAAGGCCGGCCTACCGGCACGTACTTTGGTAATTATATTTATGGATTATTAACCTATCACTAGTGTGGAGGTTTTTCACGTTAATTATGTTAAAAAATTATTAATATTTAATTTTTTTAAAATTATAATAAATCTCATTTAAATAATGTGTTAATTACACACCGATTTATATCTAACAAAACTCTACGCCTCGCATTCTACTTACGTGCGGGCACGGCCTCGGCCTGCATATAAAAACGACAATACCTAGTAAAAAAAAACATCCAATATTTCAAAAATAATGCATACAATCTTCATGGATCTAATGGTACTGACATGCTAGCTATACAGTAACGGTCTAGAGTTTTGTTAAGAAATAAAGCAATCAGTTAGTATCCTCCAACCTAATTATAGTAGCGGCCATCGAGTATGGTCTCCTTAATCAAAATATTATTAATTATATGATGTCAAATGCTATTATAGTACTTATGATTTTACTTACATATAACGACACAGTTTGTTGATTTGTCAACTATTGAAAATGATCATGAAAATTTTAAAATCTTAAATTCAAGTTAAAAAAGAAAGCATTGATAAAATGGGGCTAACACGATCGGTAATTATAATATTGTGCGTAAAATCACGTATACATGTAGTATTAGTATTACTCTAATATGATACAGTACGGCCTTGAACTTACAAAGGGAGTCATCATTTTTAATTTCGACGTAGTTTGATCATCACTTGACGGTTGAGTAAAGAAGATCCTCTGAAATCCACTAGAGTCATTTTCTCGTGTCGTAAGACACGCGATCGATGCACATTAACACTTTCATAGGCATCCATGGACCTCTTTAGATCGAAAAACAAACCAATCACGCTAGCTTCAATGTGAAACCTCGTTCTCTGTTGACGAGACTGATCACGTTGCTGCCTAAGTTTCAAGAATGTTAGGCATTGTGAACACTTTTTTAAACATGAAAGAAATTTTTTATGTACAAAATCGACTAATCAAGGCTTCATTGGATACGTGCTGGTTGATATTTCTTAAGGGACAAGCATATGCCCACATTTTCTTATGTGAAAACATTGTTTTCTTTTCTGACATATACAACAAAGAAATTAAATGATATCTATGAAATATAGTTTGACTAACATATATATTTTCAAGTCGAACATATTTTTCTCACCCTAGTTTGACTAGAGAACCTGTAAGAGGATAATTGGTCCCGGTTTCACACTTTATTCTAACAGAGCTAACAACACGAGAAAAATGGTAATGTCTTCTTTGAATAGTAAAACTCATGTTCACACGAGCTTTTTCCCTTTGAGCCCGACTTCATGGCAGTAATGATAAAAAAAACGTAGATATCAATAAAGAAAGCTTTGTCTGCATCTATTATTTGCGTTTGCATTAATTTTTCGCGTGGCCAGACGTCTCAACTGCATTAAATTATTTTGTGCTGTTATCACTATGTTGAACCCACATGTTTCTCTGTTACGATTTGGTCATCGAAAACCAATCTCATGAATCATGTTCCACTACGAGAGGAAGCACCGATCTCAATAATTCTTGGCATGTATAGCTTCGTGATGGTCCTGATAAATGTGTTTTATTGGACATGTTGGCCAACGAGTGGTTGATTGTGTGAGAAAAAGATTTGAGAAAAATAGGGGAGGACTATAATTATAGACCCCATAACAGATACATTTTGGACGTACGTGCCGAGAAAACGAAGGGAAAAAAAATATCAGACTCACCATTTTCTCGCTCATCCTTCTTTCTAGTTCCTCCTAGTTTTGAAAAGGAGCTGATCTTGTTCGTTCCTTGTCTTTTCATTCGTTCGTTTCATAACTCCTTCGTTATTCCTCCCAACCAAACATGAAACTTGGCTTTCACGTTATGTTCAGGTAGGTAATAAGGCTGGTGAAGTTTGAGAACAAGAAAAAAGAAAGGATTATGAGTATTTTTCTTTGTTTGACTGAATGAAAAAAACAAGAACAATCAAGGGAGCTGGGAATTATGAAGTGACGGGAAGAGAATATTACACAAATCAATATAAGAATTAAATTAGATTATACACAAAGCAAAAGGTAAAAATTAATAATTTAAACAAGAAAGAGGCCAGCAAAAGGCTTTACCAAAGTCTAGTCAAGAATTGTAGAGACAGACAAGGCGATGTTAGTTGGGCATGCATTCAATTCATTGTACATCGAATTTAAAGGATGTCCGCATTTGATCGAACAATAATTGTCGTTCCTACCAAATAGGCCCCAGAGGGTACACAAACGCTTTGTTTGCATAAAAATGCATGCAATGCTACTGCGCGCACTGTAAAATAATGCTTGGTTCTTTGAACAATATCTTACGTTAGAGAGGCCAGAAAAAAAAGGGTATCTAAAGTAATTTCCCAATCGAATCCAAATAATTCATTCTTCTTTTATTTTTAACTGTTGAGTTCTACATGAATAGTGTCTGAATAATAGTCCAAAAACAATAACCTAGAATTTAACATGTGGGAAAGTCTCAACAAACCCTAATTATTGGGTCAGTCAATGAAAATGAGAAAACAATCTGTAATTAATTATATTATAATTTTCCTTCGAAAAAAAAATTCTCTACTTTTGACTAGGATAGATCACATCGAAGACCAACTACTACTACAAATTAACAGCACCTATATATATATATATATATATGTATAAGAAGATGGGTAAAAAGGGTCACTAACTTGTATTTTATGGAATAAAAAGGCCAAAGGTTGGCTGCAGCGCGCGCCGAACATTAAATCCGCTTCAGTTGGTGACAATTATCTGCATTACGTACGTAAGCCTAAACCTGCATGGTTATAAAAATTGACTTAAGAGAACCCTCACCTTTGGTTTATTATTATTGCTCTGGCACTCTCTCTATACAACCAAAAACACTTCGCAATCTAAGCATTAGATACTGTGAATTTCTTGGAGTTCAAAATTGATGGGCTCTACTCTGTAGCCTCTCTACCATTATTCAGCGATCATGACCTTATAATTTTATATACTTTATATATTTATTATATGAGTTTATGAAGCATCTGCTTCTGTTGATGTGGTATAGACTGTTTTACAAGGAAGAAAGACAGAACTCGGAGAGAGAGAGAGAGAGAGAGAGAGAGAATCTTTCATTGGTTGCATAAGCTTAACATCGTCCCAGAGTCTGCACCCACGTGAACGCTCCCTCGCTCGTGTCCCCACACAGATCCTCCGTATCCAAAGGTGGGCCCCTGCTCAACCCCTTCTGAGTTCTTCTGCTCCCGAGTCCCAACCATCCCTTTCCCAGAAAGGAGTCCCTCCGCAAAGGGCCACACACACACACCAGCTCTCTACAAATTTAAAAGGAAAAAATAGAGAGAAAAGGCTCCCTCATCCCCTGCACGTGTCTCCCTAATGTCGCACGTGATATCCACGTGTATCTCCCTCTCCGAACCAACTCGTCTCATTTACCTCTCCCCTCTGTCCTATAAATTGAGAACCTGTATCTTATATCCTAGACACGAAACGCAGAGAGAGAGGAGATAAAGGAGATCACACACACAGAGAGTCCGTCAGACTCAGATTCAGGCCCAGAACCAGACTCAGACTCAGACTCGCTTTGTTCTGTAAAAGAAATAGAAAAGGAAAAAAAAAAGAAAAAAAGAGGAGAATTCTTTTTAGAGAGAGAAAGAAGGAAAGAACAAAGAGCCCTGCAGATGCAGTTCTTGATGTCCTCGTTGTCTCGGCTTTTTAATCTGCTTATCCTTTTGTGCTGAACGAATAACGTGGTAAAAAGCCAAGAGGGTAAGAGAGCCAGCGAATCTTGTGCAACGTAGAAGATCTTTAAAAGTGCAATCCCGCTTACGTTAGCCCACCACCCTCCCCCCTATAACTCTGCCACAAGATTTTTGTTCCCTCCTTCCCAGGCCATTCCTAACAGGGTACTTCTACTCCCAGCGCCTCCTGCCCTCCGCCGGTGTGCGCACTTTCCTTATCCTACACCACCTTCGTCCTCCTATAAATATCCTTCATTTTGTTCGAAACATAATCGCACAACATTTTTATTCTAAAGCAACAAAACGCACAAGCAATATATCTATAGTAGGTAAGCAGCATATATATAAAATGGCTACTACTAGGCTTCTTTTAACGTTTGCTATATATCGATTAATTGTTACTGTTGGACTGACCCTGGAGCCCACGGAGCTTCTCCGGCTGGGAGTCGACGGTCAACTCAGCGTTGACCCGGCTGACATGGAGACAGCTTCGCTTGACTTTGGCATGATGAGCCAAACGGAGCCGCTAGCCGTTTTCCACCCGGCCTCGGCGGAGGACATCGCCAGGCTCATCCGAGCGGCTTATGGGTCGGCTCGCGGGTTCACTGTCTCGGCAAGGGGCCACGGGCATTCCATAAACGGGCAGGCTCAGGCGACAAAAGGGGTGGTGATAGAGATGAGCGGCTCAAGAGGTAGGCAACTAGGGTCGGGAAAGCCGGCTCTGCCTCGGGTCTCGGAGGAAGAGAGTTATGTGGACGTGTGGGGAGGGGAACTGTGGATAGACGTGCTAAGGGCAACGCTAGAGCATGGACTTGCGCCGAAGTCATGGACAGATTACTTGTATCTGTCAGTGGGTGGAACCCTTTCGAATGCTGGGATTAGCGGCCAAGCTTTCAATCATGGACCTCAGATTAGCAATGTCTACGAGCTTGACGTTGTTACAGGTCCAATTACTTTCGCTTGCATGTGTTGTTTATATGTTCTTTCAGTTCTTCGAACGCTCTACCGACTACCATATATCTTAAGCTTGTTTTTTTTTTTTTTAAACATGTTTAAAAAAAAAAAACAACGGTGTACTCGATATCTTCTACAGTGTTTCCCGTATGCTTTTCATATGAGTTTAAGTTGTTTTTGAGTTCCACCCAAGTATGTAATTAGCATTTATAGTTTACTTTTTATTTTTTATTGTACTACTCCATGTATGTTGTATTCAAAATGGGTCGTGACATCTTTGGTAGCTTGTCTTTAATCTCAGGAGCGTTCATATATATAAATTTTTTGCTAAAGTAGTGTATATATATATATTCTCGTACCATTTGTCTTATTGTTGTTAACAAGTTTGTACCAGTTTCACATGCTATGAATACATCTCGAAATTTTATAAAATATTCTTATTGCTTGTAGGCAAGGGAGAGCTATTGACATGTTCGGAAGAGCAAAACTCAACGCTGTTCCATGCCGTTCTTGGTGGTCTTGGGCAGTTTGGAATCATTACCAGGGCTAGAATTCCTCTTGAACCTTCACCCCAAAGAGTTAGTCTCTCTCTCTCTTCTCTCTCTCTCTCTCCAGCATATATACAGCACATATGCAAACTATTTTTACTTGTTTGAAATAAGTTTTTGTTGGTTTCAGGGTAGGGCACATACTTTTGCGACAAATTTTCTAGTATTTAGTTCATGACAAAACCTAAAAAGTAAAGCATCATCAAGCTAAGAGTTTTTTTTTAAGGGTTGGGTCCATTAGAGCTTTTTAAACCATTCAAACGGCTGTTCTAAAGCTGGCAATGTTGTTGACATGTCCTTTTTGCTTCTCTAACGTGGTCTCTTTCTCCTTCTTTGTTTCTTTTGTTTTTATTACTGTCTTAATCAATAGGTGAGGTGGATCCGAGCACTGTATTCCAATTTTTCCGCTTTTACCAAGGACCAAGAGTTCCTCATCTCTCTGCATGCACACCCTGCTGCCCAGAAATTCGACTATGTCGAGGGCTTTGTGATTGTCGATGATGGGCTCATTAACAACTGGAGATCCTCTTTCTTCTCTCCTCGCAACCCTGTTAAAATCACCTCCTTTAATGCTAATGGAGGCGTTCTATATTGCTTGGAGGTTACCAAGAATTACGATGATTCCAGCGCCGCCAGAATTGATCAGGTAATAATACATACATGATAAATATGAAGATTAACATAACCCTGATCTTGAGGAGTCGTGGCAACTACTAATATTAATAACAACAGCATTAATATTATTATTGTGATAGCAACCGTAATAATAAATTTAGATGGCGCATACAATTATTCCATTAAAAAAAATGACCATTTTATAAATTAATGGGTAAAAGATAAAAACAAAACAGAACATGATCATGATACAAAGATATCTGTTGTCACAAGTCACAGCTGCTTGCGTTGTTCAAAGTAGGTGGCACTGGGGCTGGTGGGCGATTTTATTAGGCGGCTGGTATTCCAGCTTCCACTCTATCTATGATCAGCCATCTTCTTCCCGCATAGGACATTCGATCCAACTCTATGTGAATAACTAGTACTATATATAATCTTGTGCCTGTGGGCCTAGCTAGCTACCTTATAATTTGTCCCATGCATTAACAATTCAGAGTACGGGCACTAGGATCAGGAATACTTACTAATTTTCAGCATATACTTCCATGCCTCTTTAATTGGGTTTTGAAAAGAGAATATTAAGACGAATATATAGTAAAATCTTCTCATTAATTTAACAGTACTATTGTCAATTGTGTTCTGAGAAATTAAGAACCTTTAATGGTGCCCCACTAGTACTGTTGGATTATATTACAGGGACTACTTCCAAAAGTGAATAATTTATACTAAAAAATCATGTAAATAAAACATAAAACATGCACAAGAAAACATGGAAGATCTTCCGTAATCTATCAGCCAATCTGATCCTAAGATTGAACACATCTTTTTATATTATATTTTGACTTTTAAAAAATGAGTATATATATATATATATTCCGCCCACTTGCCTTGTTATTCTCTTCTAATATTTAACCCATCTTCCTAATTGGTATATTCTATTAAAAAAATAAAACTTGTTGGAATCGAACTTATCCTGCGCCCCCAAATAAAAAGCCTTCCTTTTGTAGCAGTCTTTTATTATTTTAATTAATTAATTAATTATATTGTTTGATGTGTTTTAATTAATTAAAATACTTTTTCTTTTAATTATTATTTTTATTTTATTTCGATTTGAAATGATGACAATTAAGTTTTTAATTAATCCTAATTTGGATGACTTGACGCATGCAGGAAATAGAGGCTCTGTTGGAAAAATTAGATTTCATACCAACATCGGTCTTCACAACTGACCTCCCTTACGTGGATTTTTTGGACCGGGTCCACAAGAACGAGCTGAAACTCCGGTCCAAAGGCTTGTGGGATGTGCCGCACCCATGGCTCAACCTTTTTGTCCCAAAATCAAGCATTGCTGACTTCGACAATGGTGTGTTCAAGGGCATTTTGGGAAATAAGACGAGCGGGCCTATCCTCATCTACCCCATGAACAGAGACAAGTAAGTTCCCAGATGCATCATCCTCAAAAAAAAATATTTATATTGCCCGCTCATGTCCTTTTTCCTTAAACGACTGCATGCATGCAGCATACAAAGATCTCTACCATTATTTTATGCAATATATATATACACACATACATATCTCATATATAACGACATGCCCACCCATTGAGTTCGATCTCTAATTTAGAGGGCCACTCTTAATTAATAGCTATCCTTATCCGTACATGGAATTAAAACCACATTTTTCTATATGCCAATCTAAATACACACACATGCGAGAAAAATACGTCCATATTTTTATTTATATGACCATCACTTGGCTCATTAATTATATAATTAATTAATATGATTTTTGGTGCAACTAAACTATTAAGACAAGGTGGTATAGTTAAGTGACCTTCGAACACCAACTCTTCTAAAATATTGCAAGCTGTACAACTTTCAATAATTGGGAGAAGAGTCATAGCTGTATATATCAGTTTATTTGGCCAAAAACCTAAGGATAAAAGATTCAGGAATTAATGAAACATTCTACTTACGTGTGACATGCAAAAAAATTATGTGTAATCGTGATCTCTTATAAATTTAAAACATATTAATGTGAACATATATTAAAAATAAAATCTCCTCTGTATAATAATAATTAAAATTTATTTAAAATATAACATGTCAACCATCATCATCAGGAAGAGAGATCTGAAGTAAGATAATTTTGAATATCATCTCATGACGATGAGCATCATAAGGTAATCTCTGATTACAAACTCTCTTTGAGAGGTTTAAAAATAAAAATAAAAATTGTGGAAAAAGCGAAATTAGAGGAAACCCGTGGATATATTGTTCCCATGATTAGGGCAGTAGTACACGTGGCGAACTGTAGATAGGCGAAAAGGCGGACCACATGCACCTAAGGCAAAGCCAACTGGGTGAATATAATTAATACGTTAGCCAGCTAGGATTGACAACTACTTTTCTCTTTTATTGACTGGAACCCAACAAAAACAATAAAAATCGACGGTCACGATCATCCAAGTGGGAAGATTCTCATGTCACGAAGATCTTCTCCGGGGGACCCAACGATCCCTTCGATGGGATGGTATCCATGTCCTGTTACTCAGCTACTTGCCTACTTCCACAAACATATTGCCGTTAGTACAGGTAACGACCCATCACCCCCGGTGGGTCCACCCCTCTTCTTTTTGAGGGTCCTACGCAATTCTCGCCCCCAAAACTATCAGATCCCAACCACCCTTTTGCACAACATGGGAGTCATTGACAGCTTCGAAACATGTTTTCTTTTTCTCTCCTACTAATTTACGTTTGTTTTGTTTTTTGGTTTGGTGTGTGGTGTGATTCTATGTAGGTGGGACCAGAGGACGTCGGTGGTGACACCGGACGAGGACGTGTTTTACCTAGTGGCGTTTCTGAGGTCGGCTTTGAACAATGGAGATGAGACCCAGACGTTGGAGTACTTGACCCAACAGAACCGTCGGATCCTCAAATTCTGCAAGGATGCGGGCATCAAGATGAAACAGTACCTGCCCCACCACACCGCACAACAGGACTGGGTGGACCACTTCGGAGATAAGTGGGAACGTTTTCATCACAAGAAGCTGGAGTTCGACCCCCGTCGCATTTTAGCCACTGGCCAGCGTATTTTTAACCCCTCCTTTACTACTCAACTGGCTTCCTCCTGGTGACGACCAATATTTTATTAGTTTATATTTTATTATTAAATGATTGAACGACAAAGTACACACCACTACTACAACATCATAGCAGCACTAGTTCTCTCTCGCTCTCTCTTTTAATATTCTTGTACATACAATATAAATGACCCAAAAGGGCACAAGTTTGGAGAAGCAAATTTTGTGAATTATTATATTAGAGTGATTTGGAGAGGTGGGTTCTTTTTTTTTTTAAACGGTGTGGCATAAATGTGGTGTTGTTGAGGGGTTGTTGTCTGAGTGCAAATGATATCGCACGGTGGAATCAAAGAGTACAGAGGGTGGGGCCCGAGATCGTGTGGAGGTTTCATGTAATGTTGTTGTCCGTCTGGTTTGCCTCGGGATATCGTCTGCAACTTCTTCACACACAGCTGGTTCCAGTTCTCCATCAATGTGGATTGGCGACGTCACTGTTTTTCTCTCTCTCTCTCTCTTCCCCCCCCCCCCCTCTCTCTTCTCTCTTTTCAATCCTCATAGATCGTCAATGTAATATATATTCGAACAAGCTTGAATTAAATTCTGCAGTTTAGGAAAAATAAAAAATCATCTGTTCTACCAATTTATACTTCTAGTCTTGTTTTTTAGCTAAGTTTCGCATGGTTATTACTACGGCACTCTGAATAAGAGCATCGGTAGCATATATTTCCATAACAATTGTAAATGACATAAATTAATAGGTGTATGGCCATTGACATCGACTAATATCAGAGCAAAGCGTCCGAAACTTGGTGGCAAAATGGCGCTCTAAAGACTTCCTCGTGTATGTCTGAAAAGCTTTTAGCCTTTCTGACCGTGTTGCTCACATAGCTCTCTTAACTTTCCCTCAAAAGAAAGAACAAAAAAGCATCCAAAATAAACAAAAAAGACATTTTCTAAAAAAGCAACCATTACTGTCCATATCTCTTTTTTAATATATAAGCCAACTCTGCATGCATATTGCATCGTCTGTCACAATCAGACTGCGTCGCATAGTAGTACAAACATTCGCCAGTCATGGACCATTCCTTTTTAATTTTTGTTTGTTTGGGCCTCACAGTAATGGAACGAGATGCGTGTTCCAGAGGGGAGTAGAGTATATCCTCTTCAAGATGTCTCAGCTTTGCTGGCATACTGAGTATTACCTGTTTCCAGGTTTCTAGCCCTGAAACTCGCACGAAAGAGATTTACTTGAACGGCTCGCCACTGCAAAAGGATAGAAAGTTCCACATCTATAATATTCTTCAAAATTTTATTTTTTATATCATGTTTTCCACACGTTCGGATAATGCTGCACGCGAGATTCGAAGCTTAAGTACCATATTTATAACTAGAAAAAGGTTTTAGAGTAGCATATGTACCTTTGCTTCTGCTCCACCATTAGCACCCGTCCAAAATTCAAATGCAAGCCCATGAAAATTAGCTAAACACCTATTTCACTGTTCAAGCAAACGTTGGTGCACATCATGATGGAAGTAAGCAATTTCTAGCAAAACTGGACAGCATAACATCCACAGTGGATGAAAGAATCAACAGAGACAATGAGAACTTTGCTCTCTAGTCTGGCAGTAAATGAGGTGTTACTCACTGGGTGGTTTGCATTAGTTTAAATCATCCTCTGCTCCAAGCTGCTTCCCGAATTTTCTCAATGCAAGTGAATATATTGCCTTCCTACCAACTGACGTTCCGCCTGCCACCAACTTGACAGCCTAAATGCATAGTAAAATTGTCATGTCCAATAATTCATCTCGTCCTCGAGGGTCCATCATAAAGGAAAAGCAGAGAAGACTATTCCAAATGAAAAGACAAAATATGCATCTTCACGAAATTTCACTTAATGCAGCTTTTACATCACAAGTCAGGTACTTCCAGTATGTCGGTTTACAACACAATTGCCACTAATTGGGATACTGCCCATTGATTTGGCAGAAACACCTTATAGTGTATCCTTGTGTAGACATTTCTAATTATTTTATAGGACTGATTCGAAGTGCTTGCTAAGTTGCTAATGAGAATGGTACCACAAAAGTATATTCATGTGCCCGTTTGTTTCTGAGAGAAGTGTTTCTGATGATATTTTTAGTTAATATGAAGTGCACATGAACTACATTTAGAGTTGCTAAATTAGCCTTACTATCATAAATTCCCTGATTTCAGCTTCATCCATAATGTATAACCACGTATCAGAAAAACTTAAATTTGGTAGACTGTGGGAGGAAGTCATTACTGTAGAAAGACTGTGCCCACTGGAGATCAAATCCCTCAATTCATCTTCAAGCTGACACTCTGACGGAGTTTCAACCATAGATTTTGTCTTCCCTTCAATTAATAGTGTGATTTCTCCCTTTGGCCGGTGGCTTGAAAACATTTCCTTTGCTTCTGCCAATGTACCCCGCCAAAACTGATGAGGCATCATTATATCTATTAGTAAATAAATAATCAACAGGGCAACCACAAAGAACATCCCATCAAATGAATAAATACTAAATCTAATAAAAATGTACATTCCAAATTATTTCAGGATTGAACTCTTAAATTAGCAAATGAAACCTCCGTATAATTTAATTTGCAAATTATACCTCTGTATAATCAGAGTGATCCAACAATGAAATAACAAAGTAATGTTACACACATGCCTACGAGTATGCTGTATATTTTTTACCAAATGAGAACCGAGCTTAATTCCCTGGCATTTTTACCAAACAATGCCTTCTACTTTATAGTTTTACAACAATCAAGAACAATAAAGAAATTTTACACCAGCAACCAAACTAAAATCGGGTTTCCTAGGCATTGAAAATGAAATGTCAATAATACATTATTGGAACAGTTCACCAAATCTTCTCTTCTACCCTTTTATAATTCCATTTTTTTTTTGATAAGTAAATATATTATATTAATCAAAGAATAGGCAAAAGCCTGGTACAATGTATAGTTGCCCTAGCTAAATAGGAGCAACGGAAATAAGAAAATCATGTAAATCTAAGCCATTGAAATCAACCGCAATGGCCCAAGTACAAAGAGTTGTAGTAAAGAAAGCTTTCAATTCCTCCTTCGATCTCTCTGTCCTCAAACATCCTTTCATTGCACTCTTGCCACAAACACCACATGATGCATATAGGGATCATCTTCCACACCGCTTTTATCTGTTGAATACCTCTCAAATTTGTCCAGCTGGCCAAAGCTGCGACCACAGTCTCAGGCATAACCCAAGTCAAGTCAACTCTACCAAGAACTCCATTCTATAACCCTCTCACTATCTCACAGTGTAGTAAGAGATGGTCCACAAATTCACCCCCCTTCCTACACATGCAACACCAATCTGCAATGATCACCCTATGTTTCCTCAAATTATCAGTTGTGAGAATCTTACCCAAGAAAACCATCCACAAAAAAAATGCTGCTTTGGGTGGCACCTTATGTCTCCAAAGCTTTCTCCATAGAAATTGGATATGTGGCTCTTGAGTGAGGAACTTATAAAAAGAGCGAATCGAGAAAGTAACTTTACCTGCTGGTATCCACCATAGCCTATCCTGTGAGTTACTCGGTTTACTAGAATACAAAAGGCTGTAAAAAGCTTCAAAACGGCTCATCTCCCAATCTTGTGCAGCCCTACTGAAACTAATGTTCCACTCGATTTGCTCCCTTGATCTTACCATTACTTCTGCCACTGAAACATCTATTTCCCTTGCAACTCAGAATAGTGAAGAAAAAGAGTCCTTCAAAGCAACATTATCACACCAAGTGTTGTACCAGAACTTAATTCGAGTTCCCTCTCCTAGACAAAGTCTAACGTGACAAGAGAAGACCTCCCACCCTCTTCTTATATGTTTACACAACCCCACTTCATACACCCCCCCCCCCCCCCCCCCCAAAAAAAAAAAAAAAGGCCCCCATATTTGCTCTCAATCACCATCTTCCAAAGGGCTCCAGGTTCCTTACCAAGTAACGTCCGATTGAAAGTTCTCATATTTCTAATGCCCAAACCACCATTCGAGAGAGGACTACAAACCTTCTCCCACTTAATGAGGTGGAATTTGAATTCCTCCCCCCCTCCACCCCACAAGAAATCCCTTTTATAATTCCCTTTTACAATTACATTCTATTAGCCTTTCCTTTGTGCATCTTTAGTACCGAATTTCCTCCCCATCCCTTTCCCACACCTTTTATATTCATCTACTTGAAAACCTAGCAACCCATTTGAGGGATGCAGCAATTGAAGATACAGGTCATGAAATACCCAAGCCACCACGAACCAAATTTCTAATCACTCAACGCCTTAGAGTGACTACTATTTTATTTGTCTTTTTCAGCTAAGTAATGGAATGCTTTTTTGGTTTTCACCTGGGTGTATCATTCAATCTACCTACATGTTTCCTATGTATAATGTAGACCAACAAGTAAGTGGAAGCATTTAAAGGTTTGTTTTCATTTTAAAGCACAATTAACAATCTAGTGTAAAAAACTGGAAAAGAGCATCCCTGATATTAAATAATCATGAGAGATGGCATGCCCATTCAGTGCTGAAGAAAGCCCAATGATAATAAAGGTGCATCCAATAAGCATGCCAAGACCAAGCAGGCACACAATTTCATATGAGACTTGGCAATTTGCTTGGAATCTAGCAAATGTTTACATTTTAGGTTTGCCTCTTCTATCTTGTGTTTTAAGTCAGCTTATAAACTATACTAAGTTAGTCTTTTTGGGAGTTTTTTTCCATCTATATAAGAATTTATTTTTATCGGTAAACAAAATTTTATTGATCCTAAGAATAGGCAAGAGCCCAGAGTACCAGAACAACTTTCACTTCCTTCTTTGGTGTACCAAGAGTTTGGTTCCCACCCAGTACTCTTTGGAGGTGTTGTTTTCATCATTTTGATGGCACGAGGAACCTGCCCCACCCCCCCCCCCCCCCCTTTCCAAAACACAAAAAAAAAAACCCAAAACATTAACAACCGAGACTTCATTAATGGTAGTTGTTTTTTCTTTTAAAAAAATATTTTATATCCATATTGTCAAAAAGCCTTCATTAGTAGCCATTGATCCGAGTAGATGCTAGACAAAAAGAAAGTATTCGAATAAGGTAAGATATCTCGAAAACCACAATATATGATTATATTCAACACGAATTGAGTACAGAAATATTACACCTTAATTAAGAAAGTTGCTCTCCAGATAGCATTACAATAAAAATTCTCACATACCCAAAGCAGCAACATAAACAGGAGGTAAATGGTGACAGACAATGTAAAGCCTACCTCTTCATGCAGTTTTGTCATCTCCCGGGCTATGACACATCGTCTGCAATACATTGCCATAAACTTTCAAAGCCGATCTCAGGAATTGCATATATACTTAACCAAAAGTATGTATGCCTAACGAATCAGCTATTAGCTAAAGCAAATTCATTTTCTGATCTATATTGTATGAACTCAATCATTGTCAAAACTTCAATGGATTGAAAGATTATATAAACAAGTACTAAATCTACATTGAGCATGTATTTCTCCCCACTTTTCTCTACTCCATGATGAAAATTACTAATTGTAGCAGAAGATGTCCCAGTATCATCTTCTAATTGCATCAACAAACCAAAACTTTACTGCTTACATTGATTAAGGGCAAGAAATTGACCAAAAGCAAGAGGCTGTAGTTTCATTAAATAATCCATCCACATTCAGGAAATGAAGGTTATTGATTCTGATCAAACAAGATATTACCAATAACAGAAAGCGAAAAGGGAGAGAAATGAGCACATATTGCCAAATAAACAAGTTAAAAGAAACGGTTAGCAACCTCAACAAAATAGAAAGAAACAAGTGCCACTGAATTTTTCACTCGGTAAATATTTTTTTCTTCATGGAGACCGCTATAATGGATGAAGAGATTTTGACTCTAAGTCAATATGAGATAGACAAAAATTTTGTTTAGGTAAATCAGAATTTACCTAGTTCCACCAAAATGTAAAGAAGTTTCTTCAAGAAACTGCTGGAGCTTGTGTGGAGGTACATAAAATATTTGAGTTGTCATCTCATTTGCAGAAACTGTCAGCCTCTCTCTTCTCAATCCAGCATGTTTAGGAAGAAACCCAACTGCAGCAGTATATATGTTATAAGGCTTATAAATCCTACTAATATTTGGAACCAAAAAGCATGACAGCCCCCAGTATTGAGTAAGAAAATTACCAAATGTAAATTCATCAATTTCCAAACCAGAGGCAGAAAGAGCAGTTACAAGAGCAGAAGGCCCAGGGATTGGAATAACAGGAATATTTTCATCCACACATAACTTAGCCTGCACCAGGATTTCAGATATATTTTCATTTTAATTTCGAGATAAAGCAAGTGGAAACAGAACTGCAAACTTCCAACCAAAACCCGAGTATGTTTTAAAACCTCCAGAAACAGTAAAATATGCATATTACTCAGATACTTCCAAGCGCCTTATAAATTTTGAAACGAAGCAACCCTATATTTGTAATCATCAAGTACACAATTTTTCCAGACCATACCATCAAATTCAAGTCACATTTTCCTCTGCTTCCACTGAATACAAAGTATAGCCAAACACAAACACGCAGAACACATACACAAAAAGCTCATTACTAAACAACTAGTGCACCGTATTTAGGCACTAAAGTACTTCCATAGATTGAGCAACATTTTAAATTTAATCTGGCTCAATTCAGGCTGAAAGTTGATGGATTGTTTCCACCGAAAACTGTTTGAAGATACATTTACCACAGTACGCGTGATGGAGGCATCGGTTATACTTAACGGGGTTTCTTTAGACTAATCATTCAGAAGTAGAGTACACGAACAAAATAGCAAAAATAACTCATAAAGAAGAAAATGGCCAACAAACTCACCAATTCCATACCAGGATCGCTGATGCCAGGTGTCCCCGCATCGCTTATTAAAGCCACGATTTCTCCCTGCTTCAGCCTCTTCAGCACAGCCTGTTCTCTTTGAGATTCATTGAATTTGTGATAACTCAGCTGAAATCAAATTCTAAAGAACACAATGAGAACGAACGGAAAAGAAGATAAGCTCTACAAATACACGCATAGATTAAAGCTTGTAAGACACTCACAAGGGGGGTTTTGATATTGTAATGGTGAAGCAACTTCCCCGAATGCCTCGTGTCCTCGGAAAGTATCACAGCAGCCGATCTTAACACCCGGAGAGCGCTGCATTCGCGAAAAAGGTACATAAAAATCCGCCAATTCAATAGCCAAACAGTTTCTGTGACTGTGCGTATATAAGCAAGTACCGTAAGGTGATATCCTCGAGATTTCCAATCGGTGTTCCCACTAGATATAAGCCAGGCTTAAGGACGCCCTGCTGGAAGAAGAAGAAAAAACTTGTTTAAAAGGACAAGAAGATGAAAAAGGAAAGCGTGGGCTTACGCGTTTAGATGATTCTTCGGGGACTGACGAGGAAGAATCGGTGATTTGTGGGAAAGATTGGGGGCTGGAACAAAAGGCGAGGACGCCGATTTTGTTATTGAAAAGCGAGAGTGGTCTGAAAGACGTAGGCGCCGTTTGAGTACGGAAGAGATAAAGCCCTGGTCGAGATCGCAATGAAGATAGAGCTGTAGTGAAAGAAACCGCCATCGAAGGAATTCGGCGACTTAACATTTTGCTTCTTCCAGTTAGTTTTGTATGGTACCGTTAGACTCGGTAGTGAAAGAAACGCCGAGTGTTGAGTTTTAGGCCAAAAACAAGGACCTGGACCAGCGTTTACCTTTTCGTTTGGGCCAGAATTGAATCCATGGCCTTCAAAAACGCTCCGTTTCTGTTTATTTTTGACGATGTGTATTAAATTATAATGCTTCTTTATTGTAAATAAAACTTCACTTATCATGTTACCTCAATTTGCTTAGGAAAAACGAAAAAAAGAAAGTTACTTCAATTTGAAAAATTCTACTTATCATCCCTTACACCACACACCAATATATGATTTGTCATTTTTTCTTTCTATTTAAATATACACATATTGATATATACATATGTATTCAAATAAAAAGACAAAATGACAAATCATATGTTAGTATATAAGTGTGAAGATGATAAGTACCAACTAAACATTTCTCATATTACACAATCTATTTTTTCTTGATATTTTCTATCCTTTTCAATCCAGCTCCTTAGTTTGAGTGGAATGCAAGTTAATTTCAAGCACAGTTTTATTGAATCATTGATTAAATGGACTAGGTCCGACCCTTTGAAAACCTATAATAAGGAAAAAGATAAAAGTCAATAGATAAAACAGAGAAGAGATAAAGCAAATAAAAAATAAACCAAAAGAAGTTAGCTTAGACTCCTAAAGGGAAAATACTTCACAAGATAAATTAGACTCTATCAAGGAAGAAAATAGATCTCTATAAAAGGATGAGATCTTTACAAATGAAATGAGAGCTCTATACGTACAACTTCTTTTTGCTTAAACTAAATTCCTCCACTATATTGAATGACATGTGAGGCTATGCGAGATTGTAAAATTACAAATTATAATAAATTTTGCCCCCAAATATCTTGTGAATGTAAGCTTTTATAACGAACCACGTAAGTCTCTATCTCTTTTTATTTATTTTATTTACTTGTTTACTATATATTTTGTAAATGAACACGAAAAACACAGTATTGACGCCCATATCACCATCGTGAGCCAGGAAAATTATTTCTTCCATTCCGGTCTGTTATGCAAATTTTAGACATTAACAAAAAGGATAGATAATTAACGCTTCTCCTTCTGTAAGCATGGTTACCATGTCATAAAATATGCTCAGAAGCAAGCATACCATCTCACTGAATGCAACCCGTTCAAATCCATTACTTTGCATGTAATAAATCATACATAGCTGTGAAAAATGTTTGGGTTCCCACAGCTTGCAGGGGTACATGACTCATGCCAGTTCCTCCTACATAATCCCTGATCAATTACTAAAACCCAGTGTTTATACATAGATATTAGATACTCGTTTAATACCATTAAACTTTATCATCGTGGAACCACCATCTCGTCTCCTTGGGAGATCTACCATTTCTACAGTTTTTCACATACCGATCATTATCTGCTGGGCGTTGCTGCACATTAAAAAAAAAAAAATGAACAGTGAGAAAGAGGTGAAAAGGGTGGAGGGTTTGTGCGTGGGTGAGGGGACACGCTTAAAGTTCAACAATTGAACCAAACCTTGAGAGTTGAACTTGATAACATCGATAAAATGCTGATACAGATAGAACTCACAGTCATGGCTGGAGACCATGAATCATACAGGATATCTGAAATATAACACACAATTCTGATGTCAATTAGTAATGCGTTTGACCACATATACTTGCTTGAAGAGTACAGATGGGAAATATAAACGAAGTAACTTCTACAAACTTTCTTTTAAATCAACCACGGACTAAGATAAATGTGGTCTTTAATCAAGTCAATCAGTTATGCCATCTTCACATTGATAACCAAATTTTGGAAAGTAAAAAATGGCTCGAGCCAATAAGCTTTCACAACTTAGCATGAGAGATCAGATGATTAAACATTAAGATTGAAGTGCTGTCATATATCCAAGTGTTGAAGGTTAAACTCCAAAAGCTAACAGCCACAACCTCAAAGTTGGATATGCATGTGGTCCGGAGTATCTAGGCCTGAAAGAGAACACCTCAAGGATTTCCTACTAGTACGTAGGGCCAATTCCTTGCGTTTTCAGGAGCGCAAGTGTTCCACATTTCACCTCATGGCTTTGGCAGGAGTTTGGTCCATCACATTTGCCTTGTAAACTTAACGATAACTAATTGAGTTTAGTAATGTATATATTTATTTATTTTAAATTTGCACATGTTACAATAAATTAACGTGTATACAATACAAATAAATTAATTTTTAACTAATAGAGTGGTCCTAATTTTCATTTTTAAATCCATACTGTATACAATAAATTAATCTACCTAGTACTTAATGGTAAGTTTGGTCTTCAAATCAGTCATCGCAGCTGGAGAAGCATTAAAGCCCTAGAGAAAATGAAGGGGAGACCTCACATCTTGCCTTTGCCTCAAACAATAACAATTTGTTAACAGCAGCTCACAAATATGGAGCCAGTTGAAGAAATAAAATTATAGTGTAAAATGATGAAGTACACAGGAACACATCTAAACACATTCATGCATAGGAAGACTTGCGCATCCAGAAAATAAGTTGTGGTAGAGGGTTTGCAGTTTTATAGTATATTACGGAGTCTTTGCTAAGCTGGAACGAACAAAAGTATGCACTTAGAAGCAGACTAAAAGAAGAGTGAAAGCGGGAGTTGAACCAACTCTGATATGCTCAAAAAGAAGAGAGAGTGAAAGACTTCATGGCAAGAAAGAAAATTATTCCACTGGGCATATCTACTGTAGTTTCCTCCAACATCATACTCCCTAGTCCCTCCTACCTTAATAGTGCAAGCACACAAACATATTAGAAAAGAAGTCCATCTACCCAATGAATGTCTTTAACCACCAGCATAGATTCACATTCTAAGTAGACAGATAAGCATCCCCAATTTTCCAAAGAAATACCTCCTCATAAATTTTCCTGAAATTTAAACAAAAAACGAGGTAACATGAAATTTCCTCAAACTATAACATAAAAATAAATGAACCCATATGGTAGAATGGTTGCAAAGAACTTGGGCTCCTAGAGGCTAGAATATGGTGCCCTTGAGGCTTGAGGCTTTGGCAGGTCAACATTGCGTGACATAGAAAGGCGAACATCTGGGCAAGGGAAAGTGCAATATGCTTGGTGCAAATGGCTTTCTTTTTTCTTGATATACCAAATAACATGGCATTTCCTCAAACTATGACAAAAACAAAATGACCCACACGGTTGTATGGTTGCAAATAATTGCATGTTGAACTGATCCAATACTCAAAAAATGGAGAGAAATTATACCAGAAACAACTAGCAAGCACCACAAATTGGATAGACTGTGAATTATTCCATACTTGAAATTTCCGGGTAAACATTTCATCATACCACTCATCAAAAGCATAGCACCATAAAAAGGTGAAAAAATCATAGCTGTGCAAAGGACTTAGTAAGATTGGCATTTAACAGCTAGTAAAGATGGCTACTAGAAAGAAAAAAGTACAATAGTACCTACCTAAGCAGATATGGCCGTTGCTATAAATGTGGGGGTGCAGAGGAGCTGGTGAGAGAAAAATCACCTGGAAAACCAAAATAAAGATATTACAACGCCCAATATGAGAACAATCCGAAAAAATAGAAAATCATCGAGTTTTTTTTCTTTATAGGTAAAAAATATCGAGTTTGAATTTACTTTCCAAGAAAGTGAGCTAAGAAAGTTAAAATTTTAATTCTAAGAAACAAAGAACCACACCGCTGAGCGTAATACAGTTACACGGTACCAATTACTGAATTCTTAGGGGGAAAAAAGATCAAAGAGAGAGAAGTAGAAATTGTGGTGGATAACTGACCTGTGGTGCCTCCATAGGGTAATGCTCGGGAAAATCAACTTGAAGCTGGTATGTTTCATTTGCGTACAGAGTCCCTGGAGCACCGTTGACTTCGATCACCCATCTTTAATAGAAAATAAAGCGTAAAACAAACCCATAGTTAGAAGATAAAACAAATTCCCAGACCTTCAAAAAATTAAAGAAGGAAGAAGGTGAATCGGAGCGTGGATTGAGTATATATTACCTTTGAAGATTATCAGTAACTTTGTGCTTAAATCCTGCAGGAGGATTAACCTGCCACTCAACGAGCTCTTTCTGAAGCCGATTGCAGGCGATCTTGCTTAGAGCCTATGTGCGTGCGATATAAAAATTTACAAGTAAATGAGAAATTACGAAAAGATTGGCCGAATTAGGGCATATATAAACATAAAAACGTACAACAGCATACATGGACATATATACGGAGAAAGAAAGAGACAGACCTTCCGTGAAGGAGCAGCAGAGCTGGTCATGGCTTCCAAAACAGTGTCGGAGACAGAGTAAGAATTGGAGTAAACGAAATCTCTGCTGCGTGGAAATATGGAGTGTAATCGGACTATCTAGACTCATCTGCTCTTCTTCAAATTTGCGCATATACTAGGCTGGAACTGGCACGTGTGGGATCCGCTAATTCCACAGTGAGAGTTCAAAGTTAAAGTTGAGTTGACTTGATTGACTTTAATTGAGTTAAGATGTAAATAGTTATATTTTATTAAAATAAATTTAACTTTTTTAAGTAACGTTGAGTTTAACTTTTTAGATTTTTTAGATTAAAATATATAAAGTAAGTTAAAATAAATTTAATTTTTATAAAAAATTAAAAAAATAATAAATCTATCAATAATCGATTTGAGATAACTTGAGATTAGTCCTACAAACACTATAAGAAACTTTGTGGTCTAGCCATGTAGCAACTACTTGCATTTTTCAATCTTAAAACTTTTTTAGACATAAGGTGTTTTAATAGTCTTTCTTAATTTTTTGAATAATTATAAGTATTTTAAAAATATTATATATTTATGTAATGTTATCCACTATATCAACATCTTATTTTCATTTCATTATGTAAAATATAATATATTTATCACTATTAAATGATAAAAAATTATTTAATAAAAATTTATCTAATGATAATAAATATGTCACATCTTATATAATAGAATGAAATAAGATGATAGTGTGATGTATAGAATTTTTCTATATTTATGACTCTAGGAAACCTGACCTTATTCTTCTTCGATGCGAGTTTTGCTCTCGTCTCCAGTGAATTTAATGACATATTTGAAGAAATTCTACCGAGAATGTAGCACGTACCAAGAGTGTAGCACACGGGGGATGTAGTGTGAGAATCGTCCCAAGAAGATCAATTTTTTTTATATATATATTTTTTGAATTTTTTTTATATTCTTAAATATTTTTAAAAAAATCACATCATCAATAAAAAATATTTCTTTAACCACTAACTTATTAAAAAAAAAGTGGGGGAAGAAGGAGGAGGAGGAAACAATTCGGGACCCATTATTCAGTGGTGTAGCTTTTCTCAAGAAGTTATATTCTATCAACCCTTGAGAATATAAACCCTTCTTGTGTGTTGATAGAATATAAAAGAACATTCATATTGTCCTAAGAAATAAATAGAATTAAAATATATATATATTTTTTGCTTCAACCATCTATTTTTTACTTACCTATTTGAATTATATATTTTTTATATCAATTAATCACACAATACACCTGAGTTGCTTGTATCTCTTTTGCACGATTAAATAATCGTAACCGATTTCATAAATTTATAGAGTTACAAAAATGGAGTTCCAAAAATAATTTACTTATCTAGTTATTAATCACAAATGGCTAGAATAACCCTCTCAAATTGCAAATGCTAATTTGTTAAGAATTAATTGGATTGAAGTTATAGCGTCATCATTTACTGAAATTGAAATATCTGCGAGATCGAAAATTGGAATCACAATTTGTATGGATTAAACAAATCAATGAAATCATCATAATTTTCAAAATGATACATTCTAAAAAATCGTATCTTCTTCTTGCTGATCAAGGATTATTATAGTATTGGATAATCACATATATATTTAATCCAACCTATATATATGTTTGCAAGTGAGATAATTATCTCTTCAATATAGTCGAATCTCGTTTCACAAGACGATTGAGTATCTCTATCTCTTGTTCTATTCTCAAGTCCCTAAAATTATGAAGTATTACTTTTTACCAATTCGTCAACATACTACCGAGTCATTTTTTATTACCATAATGACAACAGTCTTTATTGCATCTCGTGATAAAGAATCAATTGCTTTACTTTTTACGCCAACAATTAAGAATTATTTTCCCCAATTGCTGCATCAAAAACTAATTACAAAATTCATCATTTCCTTCAACTTCCTTACGAGTCTATTGCATCACGTGAAACGCTTCGGAACAGCCTAGTTGATAATAGAAGAAAAACAACCCTCCAATAACAGTTAAACACGTAGGAAGGTTGGAAAAATACACACTATACAAACCCACGCACGATTAAAATCTATAACAGATAAAATGAAAAAAGAAAGGAAAATTCTAATTGTAAGAACAACTATGTACTAGTATGTGCATCAATTTAATGTGATTAGTCAAAAAATAGATTTTATTGAAAACAGTGTCAATTTAAATTTTGAATATGAATGAATCAATACTGGTATGCAGATTAATACGCGACTTTGCTTATACATAACAATACGCGATTTTGCTTATACATGTCAAAACTCAAAAAGAAAAATCCATTTCATGTTCTTTGCTCGGGGAAAAGTGCCTCTTGTCCAAGACCTCCATCTACAGTCGGCAGTTAGTCTTTGCCAAGCACCAACCTCAGACAATGCCTAGCACTAGGGCGTTGGCTTTCCGTTTGAATTCCCTTCTCCTGAGCTTCTTTTAAAAATTGCCACAAGTGTATTTTATGCTCAGGATCGTCTACTGCTTGTTTGAGTGCAAGTCTCAGCCTGACATTTTCACTTTAACTACATCCCTCTATCTTAGTCTGGCATTTTATCAAGCAGGTGAGGAAAACTAAAAATGTATAGAATTTAACCACAAAATGTTCAGTTAAGGGAATGAATTGGGCTTTTAAAAAAATTGGGTTTCAATTTCTTGACCAACTAGGGCTGTAGAGGAACCAGCTGGACCAATCTACACCAACGGAGATCGATTGTCAGAGTCAAGAATTGGTCAAAACTGATGGAGAACCGGTCAGTGTGCGGTAGAAAATAGAGAAAATTGATGTCGGTCAGTTCGGTTCCAGTTTGAACCTAATTCAAATCGTTGAATCGACTGATTAAATAAATGTATATTTTTTATATATATATCGTACTCAAAATGACGTTGTTCCGTTTAAATGAAACGGCGTCGTTTTATGCCTATAATGTACAAAACAAAACTGAAACGACAATGTTTGGTCTTAAACAAAACAATGTTGTTTTATGCATAATATAGAAAAAAAATATAAGTGGAACGACGCTGTTTGATTTTAAACCAAACGACATCGTTTCGAGATGATATCATCTTCTTCCCTCTCTTTTTTCTCGATTCACTTTCTCTCATCATCTCTGTCTCCTATACAACACACTCTCTCTATTCTCTTAGACAAATCTGGTCACTAGGGGAATCGAGGACCGCTGGGGTCGTTACGGCCGGTGTTTCTCCTTCCTCATCGACCAGTACAGTCGTTTGCTCCATGCCAGTTTCTATCATTGGTCGACATTAGTTTTGTCCAAAAACTGCAGCTAGTTTTCACCCCTACTCCAAGCCGATCAGCATATTTTTACCCATGCAAGGATGCGGAGATCTACAACACTCGTCTCATATTAACACAACCGCACCAATCACTTCAACACAAAACTTGCACTTGTTGTCGATGCCCCTTCAACTTATGCAACATAGTTCTACTTCAGTCAAGCAATCCGTTTATGACAGCCCATCTTCAAGGCCTAGAGCCAAGAGACGACTAGATTGGACCCTTTGACTTTGACTTTGTCTGGAAAATTGTTAGGGAATCTTACCTCTTTCATTGTTATTTTTCAATGCTGCTGATAATATTACTACTGTAGTTGCAAAAAGATTAAAAATAAAATAAAATTAACAAACTCATCACACGTTTTGAATGTCATGCAAGCAAGCATACACGCATGTTCACTCAAAAGTGCTGGAAGGGATAAAAGTAAAACATATCAGGCCATGTAGTGTTTTTTAGGCCTAGCCCAAGGTGAGAGGGCCCATTAGGAGAGAAGAATTCAAAAAGAAAGAAAATGGATAAAAGGCTGAAAAATGTGTATGGGTGTCAGAAAGAAAGAGATGGGTGAACATAAAAAAAAATGTAATATGCCATAAAAAGGGGTGAATGGACGTAAAGTAGGGAGAGGAGGCAGAAGATACAGGAAGGGAATCAGACGACTTTACTTTTAACCAAGTTTTTCTTCAGGGACTTTTTTAACTTCACGATAGGAGTTCCAGGGACAATATTTTTTTTAGAAGATAGACCTCTAATATCTATCATATGGTGAGAATAAAAGATTATAAAATAAACATATTATAATGGACTATCTCTTCTTTGAATTCTTGTGAATGTAGGGTTAGTATCGAATCATGTAAATCTGTGTGTCTCTGTATTTATTTTTCTTGCATTTACTACATATTCACTATCATAGATGTAAGCACGGACACCATATAGCCGCGCCGAACTATTGTCGAGAGCTCAACGCGACATCAATTAAGGCTTAGATGGTTATAGCGGGATAAGAATGACTATTTCTCTTCTTTCGATCTATTATGCCGATTTTAGACATTAACAAATAGAAAATACATTTTTTATTTTACCGATATCCAACTTATGACATGGCTGTTAAAGTGATAAGATAATATAATTATAAATTTTACTTATAAATTAAATTTTGTCAAGTAGGCGATATGGTGGGTGTATACTTACAAATATAATTACTATTTAAAAAAAAAAAAGAGTTCCTTTTATGTCCAACTGCTTCTCCAAATCGTATTCAAATAGACCCTTTTTTTCGCCAGAATCACCACCACGAGCAGAGAAAGTTTGGGAAGGGAAAACAGTGAGAGCTCTCTCAGAGGAAAAGAAAGGAAAAACCGACGTAACGTATGGTGAAGACCCTAAATTAGTTGGAAGCTATGAAGCATATATGCTGCGCTAGCCTACCCGTGATTTGATTTGGTCACTCTCATCTAACATCTGCATATAAACAAAGCTACCATATATAGAATAATAATAATAATAACTAAAAAAACCCTGTTTAAAGTTGACCAACCTAGCTGGGCGGTGGTTTGGTGGGCATGTTTAAAAATATATATATTTTTATCTTTTAAATTTTTGAAAAAGTAGAGCACACTAAAAAAAAACATGTCATGTTACAAAACAGCATTTCTTCGGTGAACATAAACTGTGTTGCATTTTTCAGAAATTATTTATGAAGACAAGCTTAGCGCCTATAACTTTTTTAAGTAAAAAACAGAGAGAGAGAGAGAGAGAGAGAGAGAAAGCAGGTTTAAGGGATAGGTCCACCAACTGGTGGTTAGGGCTTGAACCCTCCACGCAAACAACTACCACGGCCATTCCAACTTTCTGGCGTGTTTTTGCCGTCCCAGTGTTTGTCACACGTGAGAAACGAAACTCAGAACGATTGACACAGACATAAGAACAGTTTTTTAAACACATATCCTGATTAAAATATGGTGGTTCGTTTAAGTATTAAATGTTTGTTTAATATATGATATGCATTTCATTGAGTTGGTGCCGTTGTTCCAATGATAAGGAGGGCGGCCTTTGTTTAGAATATATCTCTTCGGATTGGCATTTGTCTCCGCTTGGGGAAGATTGTCGCAACCCATTTGCGCTAATAGTTTTGGCTTCAGAGGCTTCCAAAATATTTTTGCTTCCCACTAAAGATTCATAATTCCTATGCTTTTCTGGTAATTGTTTCCGTTTCTTTAGCCCAATGCTTATTTTGGTTACCTTTTCCATGTTTTCAATGATTATGCATTGCTATTTGTGGCACAATCTGATGCATGAACTTCATGATCATGTTTATGATGACGATCTTTAAAGTTTAAGAAGCAGTAATGGAAGCGTTTTATAGGTGTTTATAGTGAGAACTGTGCTTCTTGGTGCTTTGAATTTTGGGTCTCCTGGCTTAACTTTTGGTATTGGGTTATGGGCTTTTACAAGATTTATGTCTTCTTGTTCACGGTTCTGTATCCATGGGTATGAACTTCGGCTATGGTTACTCTGCGCTTATGTTTGATTCTTCATGACGTTTCTAATTTTTGGTATTGAGGTGTGAATACATGAGGTAGCCGAGGTGTTCATCAGAAAAAAAGAGTTAAATGGGTATGAGATTTTGCATAGGAATCTCTTCACTAGATCGGTTATTCTTTTTCTGGATAAACTTTTGTTATCTGGTAATTCTGGTTTCTTTGTACCTGGAGTGTAGATATTTTAGTATCATGGTGTCGTGATTTTGATTGCTTGATATATTTTTTTTCGTTCAATGTAGTTAGGTTATCACATAAACAAAGCGATGATGTTCATAGTGAACGTTTTCCTGAGAAAATACTTTGGGGTGAGGGATGATGATCGCAACTTACAAAGAACTATAATTTGAAGTTCCTTCCGAACTCACAGATTTTAAAGCACCTAAATTGTTTGTTCCTGGGACGTTATATTCTTTAGCCACCATTATGATGATATTTGGGAGCTTGGGTATTATACAGTGTGAGTGTGTCATTCAAATTTGCGGTTTGGGGATCATTGTTGTTTCTCTATAATTTAGGAGTGCCTCCCTCAATGTTGGTTTTCCCCTATTTTCCTGATAATAGCCATAAATTTAATGATGCAACTATGCCTTTTTTCTGACATGGCATGTATTAGAGTTTGATTGACGTGGCTTCCATGGTGTGTTTGCTGGAGCATATCGGACTCTTGCATGCTTATCTGAGAGTTGTTCAAGGTTGTCTCAACAGCATGAATCTACTACAGTATTTATGCCTTACGAAATTTTAGGGTGTTAGGAAATTATTTTGTTCGAACTCAGGACTCCATGCTGGGATAATGGGATTTTGTAGTTTTTTTAAAGAGCCGAAGGGAGTTTTTTCCTGTTAAAAAACTTGTTGGTAGCCCAAGTTGGGCATCCTCGTCTCGTTCTTATGATTTAGTTGCAAAGGGCACTGGTAATGTTTTCTCTTTCATCTCAGGATACCAACTGAAATTTTCTGAATCGAAAGAAGAAAAATATGGCTACCTATTTCCCGAGTCCAAGTAATCAAAGAGATGTCTTGCTGACTCCATATCAAGGGGATCAGAAATTTGCTTCATACTCTGAACCGCCTTTCCATCCTGGCAACATAATGATGTATCTAAACCAAGCTTCTTCTATGTCCTACTCAGACATCTTGTCTGTGAGTACTCTATCCCCTGTTCCCCTTGGAAACTCTGTTACTGGAGATTCTCAGGTGATCCCGAGGACGGAGCTGGGATTTCCAAATGGTGAACAAAATATTCGGTGTCAGGGATTAGCTCTTAGCCTTGGTACAGGAATGCCGTCTGCAGCTGTAGCTTCACTCAATGGCCAGTATCCAAACCCAGGTTTGTCTTCATTCTTGAGTACTAGTCCCCCGATCTCAAGAAAAGGGGAAATATCTTGTAAAGGTGACGAGAACAACCAATTTGGGGAGTTGATAATTGCAGAATGTTTGCTCTCTAGTTTTTCTGGAGCCAACCAGAATCATACCAGAACAGAGACATTGTGCAATCCTCACTCCTTGGTGACTCCAAAGAGGCGCTCTCTAATCGATATCTTTATGAACCATCAGGTTTTGCAAACACATTGTTAAACTCGAGGTATCTCAAGGCAGCACAACAATTGCTTGATGAAGTGGCTAATCTCTGGAATGCTTTGAAGCAACATAGATTGAACAAACATCAAAACATCCATGGCATTGGTTTGGATGGCTCAAAAGAGATAGATGGGAGATCAAGATCCCAATCTGTGCAGATGTCTTCAGACCCCGGCGACTCAAATACGAACTCCTTTTGCGAGCTTTCACCTGCACAACGACAGGAGTTGCAGAATAAGAAGAAAAAACTTTTGTCCATGGTGGACGAGGTACTCCTACTACATTCATACTTTTTTCTAGTTACACATCATTTTCCATTTATTTTTAATTTTTATATATAGTTTGAATTGCTTCTCTTTTTATCCGTGTAGAAGATCCTTTGGACCATGACATATTCTTCCCTCACACTTTCTATGTACCCACACATTAATTTCCTGCCAATTCGGCTGTACGCATGATACACTGGTAGATGCATGATACACTGGTAGCACTTGTGCTCCTGAAGTAGGGATCTGATTGGTTGGTTGAGAGGTTGCTGTTATCAGTTTAGATTGCCAAATTCAGGTTTTTTAGTAGGAGACTTTGAAAGTTCAAGATAAAAAATGAGAGCATGTTGAAAAAGTTCTGAAGTGGAGGTTAGTACTTCAAGCTGGGGCTTGCACTTAGAGACGTGTGCTGAGGTGTAAATAAGGGTTGTGAATGGTATGGATGATTTTAGGTCGAATAATTTGTTGTTAATGAACATGGCTTCTCTTCTATAATATGTTTCTACCTCTTTTTGGGTCCCTATACATGTTCTTTCTGTATGTGTGAACTCCCCCCGGGCGGGAAATGGTATTATTTATTTATTTATTTATTCAATCACTTCTTCAGTAATTAAAACGTTATGATCAGCAATAATTTTGCTCCTGTGTAGGTTGATAGAAGATACAAACAATATTACGATCAGATGCAAATTGTAGTGTCATCTTTTGACATGGTAGCAGGGTGTGGGGCAGCTGAACCATACACTGCTCTTGCACTCCAAACAATTTCCCGCCACTTCCGCTGTTTGCGTGATGCAATCACCAGCCAGATTCAAGTTACTCAGAGAAGCCTTGGGGAGCAAGATACTTCACCATATGGTCAAGGAGGAGGGATAGCTCGTCTCCGCTATGTAGATCAGCAGCTCAAGCAACATAGGGCTCTTCAACAGTTCGGTGTGATGCGACATGCTTGGAGGCCTCAAAGAGGGCTTCCTGAAACTGCCGTTTCAATTCTCCGTGCCTGGTTATTTGAGCACTTCCTTCATCCGTATGCCCCTCAACCTGTAATTTCCACAATTCTCGATTGTACTTGCTATTCTACTGAGAACTAATTTACTAATTCGTTCCTTATTTCACCAGTTACCCGAAGGACTCAGAGAAAATTATGCTCGCAAAGGAAACGGGATTGACCCGAAATCAGGTAAGATGATTCTAAAATGGCTTCTCAATATGCATTGGTGGTACTGGGACCCAAATGAGTCAATATGATGAACAGCTAAATGTTGTTCCTCACCTACAGTTCATGTTGGGGACTTTTGTATTGTGGATATCCTCTAGCCCATAAATTCTCCTCATCAATGAATGCCTTACTTTTGCTCAAAAATGATCAGAAACTCATACAGGCCATTCTTTTGCTCATGTGGCATCATCATTAATTTTGTGTACCGTTCAGGTTGCAAACTGGTTTATTAATGCACGGGTCCGTCTTTGGAAGCCCATGGTTGAGGAGATGTACAAAGAAGAGTTTGGGGAATCAGAGTTGAACTCCCAATCTTCACCAGAGAATGCATCGAAAGCACCTAGGGATCATTCAGGGGAGTTTGAGGAAAGGAGAGAAGAGTTGCAAGACAGTGTGATACCCACAACTGCTGATGGTGTCCAACCCGGGCAAGCCCATGAATCAAATGTTAATGGGAAAACGGCAAGACCTGGATTTGGTAGTAGTGCTCACAGAGACAATATTTCAGGGTCAGGAACAATAAGAGTGCAGGGTGACCAAAGACCTAATGTGGATGATCATAGCCTTTATCCAGATGAGATTATCCCACACCGCCAAGTTGGTGGTGGGAGTCATATGGGTACTGCTAGCACGTTTGATATGTTAGAGTTGGGTAGTTTTGTAGATGGCAGCCAGGTTTCACTTGCATTGGAATTGCGGCATTGTGAACGTGATGGATTTCCAATGTCTGGTGGCACCAATTTAAGAGGTAATGACACAATAGCGTCTTCTGCAGAGCCTGACTCATTAGATATTCAGTGCCTAGATCCGGTGAAGCAACATCACAGGTTTGACAATTCCCACATGGTTTATGATTTTGTAGTCTGAAACAAGGATTTCCCATTGCCTTATTGGCTAAAATCAATCTTCTTCAGAAATAGAATGCCCTGTGATGTTACTCTGGCATTGTTCATCCTACTTGCTTATTGTTTGAAGATACAAAAACTAGAATTACAAGTGTAGATATGGGTACGATACACATGTAATTAGAACAAGAAGATTGTTGGAGCTGTAGGCAATATCTGTATAGATCAGACGCATGGATGTTTTTGTGTATTTTGTTGAATAAGTAACCTTGTAAAACTATTCCCAAGTTTGACATTGATTTATCATTTCTATCAACCAAATGTTGTATAATAATTGACCAATTTACTAGCTGTCTTGTGATTTGTGTGACTCGAAAAGACGATCAGCATATTAATTTGGTTTTTGGATTTGCTCTCTGTGCAAGCAATGCAGTTAAACCTGGCAGTTTCATTGCAAACCATTAAAATCATGCAAAGTTGGAGCTAACGGGCCAAACAAGACATGTCGGGTGGACCCAACTAAATAAATGGGTCAAATAGATTGTGTCGGGTCAACCCATAAAATTAAAATAATTTTGTTGGATTCGGGACAAGGTATTTGACCCGTTTAATTATTCATATCGGGTTCGGATTAACTCAAAATTGATCCAAATCCTGATAACCCGACTCTAGCCCAACACAACACAATTGATTGCCCTAGCGTTTTTGTATCGTTTTGTCTTCGTTAACACGTTATACATGTTAAAGGAGCGGAAATGCTGCTTAAATTAGAAGATAAGCCTGTTTGCTTGCAAATTTGCAATTCGAGCAAAGAAAAGAGGACGAGGTTACAATTTTCTCTCTCTCTTTATTTTACTTAAGAGTAGGGCTACATCCCTTTGCCCGAGAACCCACCGAGAAAGGTAAAAGAAGTTTTTTTTCTTTTTTAATTTTTATTCATTTTTTTTATATTCTTAAATATTTTTTCATTTTTTTATATTCTTAAATGTTTTTTAAAAAATAAAAAAAATTCACAATACCACTAAAAAAACATTTATTTAATCACTAAGTAAAAAACAAAAAAGAATCAGCACACAAATTCAGGACCCACATTCAATAGGTTTAGCATTTCTGTTTACTTAAAACACTTTTTATAATTTGGAGAGAGAAATATTCAGCATATTGTTGGGTTTGTTTGTGTGGATCTTAATTTATTTTTGTGGCGATTCGATTTGATGACCAGACTCGACAAGAATTTGTTGTAATTTTTTAACAGATATTCAATGAGACTTGGGCTATGAAGCGCAGTCCCTTAATTAGGGTTAATGCACTAATAACCCTAATTTAGGTTTCACCATATATATATATATATTATACCATTCCATATGGCTACATATTATATTGCTGCATTGCATGTTTGACTTTCAAGAGAATAAAATCTTCTGCAGTTTTGTAAATATAGACATGTTGCCGAATTACATAAATTTTGTATGATTGATTTTATTTTACTTTACTTTTTCTCTCATCGTTCACAACATATATGGTCGATTTTGTAGTATTAAATATTGTCAGTGAGCTCTAGTATTAAATATTGCGAAATCCACGTATTGTATTTATTTATTTTCAAATTATAAAAGTTGTTTGGGACAAAAAATTATACAAAATCGTATTCTATAATCTATAAACAAAAGAAGCTGGTAGAGTAAAGAAGTAGTTAAATTCCTTTAAAAAAAGAAAAAGAAGTAGTTAAATTGTGTCGACACCCTATCTGTCTGTCTGTTCCAATCGCCTGCTATTCGATCAATGAACTGGAAACTGCTCTTGAATAAGAAGCAATGAATGGTGGATTTTACGCGTTTGCTAAAAAACTCCCTGAATTTTCAAATTAGTATTCGAACCCTAGGATTTGAGACTTGTTATAGTTTTCTCTCCATCACACTCCTGTTAGATTTATTAATGGCGAGATTGTCACGTGTCAACCAATCATTATTTGTTACGAGGTATTAAGTAAAATAAAAATTTTATGTACGGTTACTTTTGTGTACTTTTTATACACTTCACTGATGTGATTAACTGCATCACTTTTTTTAATATAACATAACTTATTTGACCAATCATAATAAAGTACATACTTTTTACGCACTCTATTAAATTAAAATCTCACCTTAGTCACTTTATTAATATTCAGAAAAATAAAAAATATTAACATTATTTTTAAAAAAAGAAAAAAGAAGTTAATATTTAACCACAGTTTGCAGGTTCTTCGGGAGATAATAAAATCTAGCGTACTTGTTGGGAAACAAATTCCCCCCGGAAGTCCCGACATTAGAACTAAGTTAGCATTGTGTTGAGTAGTTTTTCCTCCCAAGAAAACTGCATTTTCTCTGGTTTAGAATTAGCAATGTTCATTTAAATTATGGATGTAGATAAGAGAATATTTCACAATGGATATAATAATGCAGAAGGCAGATCTATACAAATTTGCACTTGGAGCAGGTAATACCAGAAACAATGTCAAAACCAAATCCATTTTCTGTTTCATATACACGCCACTCTTGTGCCAGAAAGAGGTGCCTTCACGGGTTAGAATAAGTCATCTCTCTTTACATATTAGGTGAGAAGATTTGGTAACGAGAGTGGTTGATTTAATCCCTTGAGCTCTATATACATACGCAAGCCAAAGCCACACCTTCTCTCAAACTTGCTGCAGCTATACTACTAGTCATCAATGGAATTCTTCAAAGTTACTCTTAGTATCTTGGTAATAACTTTCCTCTCAGCCACCCTCTCTGTAGCTCACCCTGGCTTCAATGTTGGCTGGGGTGGAAATGGTTTTGGGTCTTTCGGATTGTTCCCTGAATTCTATCAGTTCTCGTGCCCCCAAGCCAATGACATTGTCATGTCTGTGTTAGAGAAGGCCATTGCCAAGGAGCCCAGGATGGCTGCTTCTTTGCTTAGACTTCATTTCCACGATTGCTTTGTTCAGGTTATAGAATTAGCTTCAAACAGTTTGAAGTACAAGAATGAAAGTTGATTTCTTTTCCTTTTTTCAATGACAATCCAACCAACCATCTCACCTTACACTACTTTTACAGGGTTGTGACGCATCTGTTTTGTTGGATGATAGTTCCACAGTGGTCAGTGAAAAGAAATCTTTGCCAAACAGGAATTCTATTAGAGGTTTTGAAGTCATTGATGAGATCAAGGTAAAGTTGGAAGAATCCTGTCCTCAGATCGTCTCTTGTGCAGATATTCTCGCCCTTGCTGCCCGTGGCTCCACTGTATTAGTAAGCCAAATCTGAACTTTGAACTGAAACTAAAAATATAATGGGCATAATTCTTTATGCTTTTAAAATCATTTTTTTATGAGTTTGTTGGGTATGTTGAAACAGAGCGGTGGACCGAATTGGCAGCTCCCATTGGGAAGGAGGGACTCAAAAACAGCAAGCTTAAGCACCTCGAATAATAACATTCCCCCGCCAAACTCTACTCTAGAAAACCTTTTAACACTTTTCAAGCGTCAAGGGCTTGATGAAGTTGACCTCGTTGCACTCTCTGGTAAACTAGGTTTTATTGAGGAGTTTTGTTACCCACGAGTCAAATACATCTGTTCATCCTAAGACATAATCTTCCCAACTTGCAGGGGGGCATACAATTGGCGTTGCAAGGTGTACGACATTCAAGCAGAGGCTGTACAACCAAAATGGAAACAACCAACCGGATGCGACTCTGGACAAAACCTACTACTATGATCTGAAATCAGTTTGTCCTAGGTCCGGTGGTGACAATAACATCTCTCCCCTGGACTTTGCCACCCCAGCAAGATTTGACAACACATATTTCAACCTCATCCTGTGGGGAAAAGGGCTCCTCACTTCGGATCAAGTGCTTTTCACTGGAAGTCCTGGGACCACCATGGAATTGGTGAAGAGATATGCAGAGGATGAGGGCCTGTTCTTCTACCAGTTTGCTAACTCCATGATTAAAATGGGAAACATCAGCCCTCTCACTGGCTTCAAGGGTGAAGTTAGGAAGAACTGTCGTCGAGTTAATTAGGCAAAACTAATTGTCCATTTAAAAGTGTTTGGCTTATTTATGCTTTCCTGTTGTGTTAACCTCTGATTACGTGGGTGGCTACCGGCTCTTCTTACAAAAAAAAAAAAAAAAAAACCTCTGATTATGTTAAAGCTATGGCCTCTGTGATGCTTAAAAATTAGGGAGTAATGTCTGCATCTGCTTATTTTACAGTAATTGGCAATTTCTTATATGCATGCAGACAAGACATTCAAATTCTGGATTGGGTATCCAGGTATACCCAACTCGAAACCTGGCTCGAGTTATAACCTGGGCCAAAATTTGGATTCAAGCCTGTACTGGAGTTTTTTTTTTTAAGAAAAGCCTATATGTTATTAATTTTTTGTTAAAAAAAAGTTATGTTGAAAAGCATAATGTTTTTTTTTTAATTAAAAGCCTATATTTCAAGAAATCATATTAAAAAGCATAATGCTAATGCATTCAACATTGTCCATAATAATAAAACTATATTAAAATAGAAAACTAAATTTTATGTAAAAAATAACTAAAATTAGAAACTAATTACCATTTTAACTATATCCATGCAAAAGAAAATATATACAATATTTTCATAATGTAAAATGCAGAGAAACCAACATTCTGACAGTTGAATACCAAGTCAAAGTAATATTAACAATAAAATAAAAGGACACAACATGGCCATCATTCACAACACCGGCTGTAATGTGTTACGTAACTTTAAAAAATGAACAGTCCTACGTGCGGACAGTTTTACGTGGAAAGGAAGTTAGCAAGATAAAATTGAATATTCCCCTTTTGAAGAGAAATATTAATAATGTAAGTGCTAAGTTAGATGTGAATTAAGATTCACGACGCTCTTACCATTAATTTTCCTACACACAATCTCACAAAAAGAAATAGTAATTATAGTCGAGGGTGTACAAGTGTCGTATAATTATTTAAAAAATAAATAAATACAGACTTATATAAAAAATAATTAATCTTTTAATAATAAATTATACTTTTTTTTAAATAATTACACCACATTTTAACATTTTACGATTTTACATGACATTACACCCTTACAAAATGACAAAATACTCACGAATTCCACCTCAACACGGCGGTACGACCTCCAAAAGCTTCTTGATCCATCTTTACATACTCCCATTATGTCTTGTGCCTTGTTATCATATTCACTTTTAGGTTTGACTTACATTAGAACAACAATTTAAGGATGTCACGTCATGTTTCGAGATTAAGATTTTTTACAATTTTTTAACTCAAATAATTTCTATACTTTATAAAAAGATACACATTTTGTGAATTACACAAAATTAAGGTTGATTTTGAGTAGCGACATAATTCCAGATATTGTTATATTAATGAAATAATAATAATAATTAAATAAATAATAATAATAAAATAATAATTAATAGTGAAACGAGCCTAAATGACATCTGTGACTGAGAGCAAAATGGATCCCATCATTAAATACGATTGGTTATAAATGCTTGGTGCAGATCTTTCTAAATCATAGAAAAAATATTATGGTGATAGAATTGCATATAATTTTTGAGGAAAATGCTACTTTACCTGATTTTATTCTTTGGATTTGATCGCTAGTGTATTTTATTTTATTTTTTCCTTAAATGTTTAAACAAGTTACTATTAATGTATTTGTATATCTATATTTTAAATATTTAAAAATTATAATTATAGTAGAAGTACGTTCAGCGATATATGTTGAACGGCCTAGTAGCCGGGATCCAATTTCTAATCTCGAAGTGTCACGGCTGTTACATTTTGAGCCCAAACAACGAAAGCCGCCTAGGCGTGCCATTCCAATCTCGCATTAAAAACCTTTTGTGACTTATTAGTTCCAGTATTAGCGTAGAAATTAAGCCCTCAATTGGATAGGGTAAGGCAGGGCAATTGACACTCTCTCATTTTGTAGGCCCAACTTAAGCCCATTTTGTATTTCTTCGAAGCCCAACTTGTAAAGCCCAAGCCCACGAAATTAATCACTCTCTTCTTTCCCATGCTAAAGGCAAACCCATTCTCTTCCTCCCAAAACGATGGAGGTCCTGTAGACTGGTTTTGGTCCTTTGGATCCCCTAGGCTTGATCGAGCTCTAGGATGGCCGTGTCATGATCTTGAGAATTAAAATTTTAACTAAATTAATATCTAACAATTTTACGACTTTTAAATCAATGATTTGATTTTTAACAATTGGTATTAGAGCAAGGACCACGTTACGAATTCAAATCACAGAATGGGCGACCTATAGGTTGGATTAAAATGCATTGGTACTATATACGAGCATGGTATTAAGTCTTTGAATATTGATAGATGAGTAAAACCACCAAAATAGAAAGGGTTTCCCCCATGTGATTGTCGATAGAGTGAGTTGTCGTGGATGTCGGATTTGGAAGAGTAGTGGAATATTATGATCCTGAAGATTTAAGATTTAACCAAATTAGTATTTAATAATCTTACAGCTTTTGGATCAATGGTCGGGTTTTAACAGACCAAAGATCCAAATCCCCCAAGACAATATTGTTGCCTAGTTATTGGTGAACCATTCAAGCTTCTTAGAGCATCCTCAATGGAATAGGCATAATTTAAAAAAAAAATGCCTATTCACTCCTATATACACAAAACGCATCCCACAACGGAATAGGCAAACGGCTTGAATATCTAACTTTGCCTACAGTGAATGTAAAAAAATATCTATATTTGATATACACTATTCATCAACCAAATATTATTTTAATCGTATTTTTCTACACTCTCTCTTCGCTCAACATTTCCATTTGTTCCCTCTCAAATTAAACGTTTTGTCCTATCTCTGCAATTATGTTCCACTGTGAAGCCTCAAGGGAGAAGAAGCCACTAACAGACACTCACGCTCCGCCATCGGACTACCAACCCAAGTCTCAACTCTTTGGCTTGCGTGGTAATTTGTTTTGGTTAGGAAATGATATTTTCCAACCTGCATAGCCCTTATAGCAATTTATTTGGAAAACTTTAATAGTTGTATGAGAAATTTAGAAATTTCATTTATAATTAATACATTTATATTAAATTTTATATAAGTTTAATTAGACGATTGTGTATATTAGCATTAAATAACCATTAAAAACATGATTTTTTAACCATCATTTAATTAGATTGTGATTAGTAATTAATATATAATTGGTAGAATGGTAAAAGTAGATAAACAAAATTAACTTATTTTATTATTATATAATAAATAAATAAATAATTCAATGTGGGATGAGATGCGAATGAAATAGGCAAAGGAGTTGAGGAAAAAGAACTACAATCTCCTCCAATTAGATTGAGTTTTGGGTCATGATTTCTAACTGATCACTGGCTCATGTCCCACAAAAATAAGACCCCACAAAGTAAAATTAAAATTTTCAGAATATGGTCACAACAACTTTTATGCAAGTAAATAGGTTTGTGATATTTGCAACACTCTAACAAACTTGAATTTTGCAAACTTGATGGATTTAAAGTGGCATCAGGCTTCATGCTCCAGAAAAGCAGAGCATTGCCCATCTTTAATTTAGTAGAAAGTCCTTCTTTTTCCGCAATCAGATAGCTTATTCCATACCGTCTCACCACCTTATTCTACGTATGAGCTGTAACATTACGGAAAATGAGACGTTACCAAAAGAGGCTTATAGTTAATGTTGATCAAGAAAATAGACAAATAAAAGGAAAGAAAAAAAGAAGAAGAGAAAACTCACCCAATGCATGCGAGAATATAGTAGAGCAAAGGTGGAAGATCCATCTAAATTTTACCAATCACATCAAGAGAGAGAGGGAGGGAGGGAGGGACCTTTTTGACGGGAAGATCCACTTGGGGCTTTGCCTAGGATTAGGGTTTAAAGATTGAAGAGGAGAAGATGAGAGAATGGAATGGCTTGTTGCTATGAGGGAATGGAGCAGGCAGGAATTGGTGATTTCGACTAGAGATCTGGTTCAGAATACTTGGAGAAGAGAATAGGAGACTGGGGCCTGGGCTGTAAGGGCGTCTCGTCGAGAAGAATCCACAAATTTCCTCACCGAACATGTATTTTTCATTTTTTTTGCTTCTTTCCATTCCTCTAGCGGGAATTGGCAATTTCACTAGAGATCTAGTTCAAAATACTTGGAGAAGAGAATAGGAGACTGGGGTTTGGGCCGTAGGGGCGTCTTGTCGAGAAGAATCCACAAATTTCATCACCAAACATGTTTTTCCCATTTTTTTGCTTCTTTCCATTCCTCCTGCCCAATAGCCTTTCATTCGTCCACCAACCATTTTATTTTTTCCCGTGGTTGCTAGTTGGGTTTTGTGCGCAAAGGGTGCACAAAAGTGTGAGTATAGACTTTTCCAAGCACAATATAGTCAATTAGTTAAAGAGTGGCTCTAAAGCCACACATGGAGATCTGGATTGATCTCGATGGTGCATTTTTTTTTTGTTTTATTTTATGTATTTTTTAATACTTATAATTATTTTTAAAAATAATTTTACCACATCATTAAAAAATAATTTCTTAATTATTAAATGAAAAGAAAAATCACGGTCGAGATCCCCCGTCAGAATCCCTTGGGTGTGGCTTTAGCATTTCTGACCATTTAGCCATGCATATTTATTAAGAATTCTCTTGTAGCTATTTTAGTCATCGCACTGGATTGGAATCGGAAACCCTAGAATGCGAAAATCCTCAACAATAAGATAGTTACAAGAATGAGGAAGCAAGGCGCTTGGGCGTTGGCAATTCAGAAAGCAGTGGCCGCTGATGATTCTGGCACTGTTTTCCCTTTCCACTGCAATGGTTTTCTTCATGAGAACATCGTTTGATTCTTGCATCACCAATACTACTAGTATTAGTAGCAGCAGTAGTATTCATAGTATTACGGACGATTTTGGAGAAGAAAAAGATACGAGCACTCAGATTTTCTTAGCTACTCGAGTCAGTGGCGCAACACCGAATCCTCTCGATTTCATGAATTCGAAGCTTGTGCTCTTGGTTTCACACGAGCTCTCTCTCTCTGGTACCCTTTTGCGTTGTTACTTTCCTGTTTGGTCCTTCGGAAAAAAACGAACTACTTAGGAAAATTTAGACATTTAAGAGAGAAAAATTCTATATAGGTGGGCCTTTGTTATTAATGGAGCTTGCATTTCTGTTGAGGGGTATGGGTTCGGAGGTGGTTTGAATTATGAACCAAAAACCAGCGGAATCGGAAGATGTCGTTTACAGTTTGGACCCTAGGGTGCATGTCTTTATCTAACATACAGTCAGTTTGCTTAAATGTATTTCCCTTTTTATGTCCTAGAGATAGCAAATTGCATAACTTCGGTTTATTTATGTGGTAATGCTACAGTTACTGCTCCCTCTTATCGTTTTCACTTCCTGCTTGATGTGACATGTTTTTTTCTGCTCGAGCTCAGCTCGTTAAATCAAGCTTCCATCGAGCTCGAGCTCGATCTTCAACACCAAAACGAGCTCGAGCCGAGTTGGCTTGACTCAAGTTGTGTTTTTTAAATTTTTATTTACATAAATTAATAAAATAAAATATTAGAGAAATAAAAAATGCATGTAAGATAACTTAATTTTTTTTTTCTTTGTATCCATTTACAATTTCAAGAATCAATAAACGAGCTAATGCTAGTAATTTAAAAATATACACAAGGGCCTTCAAAGAAAACCACAAAAGAAAAACAGTTATTTACATTTAGAAAAATGAAAAAAGAAAAAGAAAATATTGACATAGGAAATCCAATTAAATCAGGGATAAGAGTCCATGTCGAATAGAATATTTAGAGTTATTGTATATATATATATATAATTGTCATTAAGAAGTCTTAAGTGCTAAACTAAATAATATTTATATTCAATATATATGCATAGGTTAATAGGTATAAGTAATTAGGTTTCATATTATATATTTAAGTATAAAAGTTGATATATATATACACACACATAAACATATGTATGAACGAGCTTTAACCAAGTCAAGCAAACGAGTCAAGTCAGGTATAAACGAGCGAGCCTTAACGAGTTTTAATTGAGTAGGGACGAGTCGAGTTTAATCGAGTACGTGTCATTTGCAAATCGAGCGGGTATCTGTTTTTACAAACGGTTTTTTTTTTTTTCACAAGTCGAGTTCGATTCAGGTTTAACTGAGCAAGTATTGGACGATCTTTTGAGCAGACTAGTTCATTTATAGCTCTAGACTTACGTTTGCAACAACACCCAGGAAAGACAAAAAAGAAAACCTTGCATTTAATTAATAGTGTTTTATTTTTATAGCAGTGGATAGAGTTCTAAAAAGAAAAATAGAGATATAAATAGAAAAACTCTACTCAGCCCCTGGTTTACTAGCACACACCACACTCCCAATGTGGCAAACCCGGTCGATTGCCTTTATACCGGTTCTTCCACTCAATCTCCCCCTCGCCCAGACCTCTTCCTTCCTCAGCCCTTCTTCTTCTCTCACTCGATCCACTCCCTTGCCCAGGCCTCTCTTCTCTGCAAAATCACCCAACCAGATCCTTCTCCCTCAACCCTTCTTATTCTCTCTCGCCCACTGCCTCTCTCCTTCAACCCATCTTGCCCAACTAGCACCCATTATCTGTTACCCATCTCATTTCTGCAAATTTTAAGCATCGGCGACATTTTTCATAACTCAAGAGTGTCGTCAGGACTTCAGTTTGAAGTTTTTGGCAGTATTTAGCTATTTGGTTGCTGAGAAACCGGAAAGAAAGAAAAGAAAATTTTAACAAGAGTTATCTTGGTTAGGAAAGTCGTATTACCGAACTTACTGAAAAATAAATTTCTGAAATTAACTTCATTTGCTCTTTCCTTGTCCCGGTATTCCCCGCAATAGAACATTGCAAAGAGTAGCATTTTCTTCTTGAATGATTTTGGTTTTCTTTTAGGAAGTTCGTGAACTCTTCTACGTTTTGTTTATAAATTAAACACGCCGCAGAGATTTGGGTCCCATCTTTACACAAACTAACTTTTTTTTTTAATTTATGTAGGACTTGAAGCAGAATCCCTTCAATTCATCTTCACTTAAGAGTAAAAACTCCATCTTTGCCTCTGTTAAGGGAATATCTCGACCTCATTCAAAAAACTCAGCAGATGTTTTGTCAGAAATTTGCAAGGTTTGCTTCGCAAATTGGTTCCAACCTCTTCATTTATTTTCTATACAAAATCTTTCCTTTTCTTGAACGCGGAATAACAGAACAATGTTGAGCCTGCTGCGACAATCAGCTGGGTGGTGGGGGAAGGATGACGCCAAATGGGGACGTGGGACAACGTACGCTGGTTGGGGGGAAGGATGCAGGACAATGTTTGGGGGGGGGGGGGGATGACAACGTAAAGGAGTTTCTGGGAGAGAGATACTTCAAATGAGAAAAAAAGAAGTGCAACGTTTAAAAAAAAAAAAATAGCCACGTGGGCTCGAGTGCGGAGGTTGTATGCACAGTGGGCGGTTGAGTAGTCGAACTCATATAAATAAGAAAGAAAAAAATGACCTTTAGCAACCAAACCTATCAGACTCAGGAAAAAAAATCACCTATCTAGATATTGTAAACCCAAGACTTTGTCAAATCGTACTGCTTCAAATTGATAAAATTTTCTCTCCCACCTTCTTCGACTGGTGGTTGTTGTTGATGGAGGCGATGAAAACAGAAACTGAAGAAGTCTGGGTTGAACAAGACGAAAAGAAGGGAGAGGGAAGAGCATTTTGGGGTTTTTGGGAGAGAGAGAGTTTGAAGAAGATAGGAGAGGGAGAGGAGAAATTTTTTAATCTATTAAATTGTGCCAACTGGATGCCACATCAAGCGGGATGGTCAAACCGGAAAGAGCAGTGGTGGTCTTAGCATTTTCCTTATATATGACCCAGTTGGCCACACATGTAGAAAGGGGGCTAACTATGGGAAAGAAGGGATATGGGTGAAGGAAAGATTTATGGAACACCACATGTCACATAGAATTGCCATGGTTTTTAATTCTTGAATCTTGATTCTCTTTGTTACTTGGATCGATCATCGATTGTATAATTGCCTCCGCTGCGACTAATGTAACAAGTCTAAAAGTTTATGTTGGAAGATTTATCTATAGCGATGATGAGCTGCGATTCAGCCATCTTCCTTTATTTGTTTATAGTTTGAATCATATATCATGGCATACAATTTTTCGCTTTTTTTTTTTTTGTTCTTTTCCTCTACATCTACACTACTTTGGGACGATTGTTCCTCTTGTATTTCTCTTTTTTTTTTTTTAAACTATAAATAATATTATCTTATAAAAAAAAACTATTTGTTGTGGTTGACAGAATAGGATTGTTTCATCATTTGTTCATTATTTTTAAATTCTATGTACTTTCCAAGCTTTCGTCATATTTTGATTCGCAGATGGTTCTAGTAATTTCGGGATTTTTAATTTTTTCAGGCTAATCAAATCAATAAATAAATCTTTGGGCTTACTTACTCGGGCTTATTGGTCTATGGAGCCCTGTTAGGGTTGGGCCTAACAAGTTTATGAAGACACGGTTCTTTTTTTTTGTTTTTTTTTTCATGAACTCAGGCTCACAAAGGTAGTTCTAATTATAATGTTTATAATTAATTTCTTCTTTCTAAATACTATAGAAGCTGCACTTACCCAATTACCCACCTTCCGAGACAGTCGGTTGGTCAGAATTTTTTTAGATAATAGTCAGTTGATCAGAATTTAACATGGCGTGATATGGCCCATCCAAACGACCACGTTTTGGCCATTCACTTGGGAGAATTAGTTTTTGGGAGTATAGATGATCTGATATTTTTATTTTATCATAATCTAATTAATTTTATTTATATATACATTAATATAATTAAAATTAGATTAACACTATTTAGAGGAAAAAAATTTATTTATCATCTCTTACACTACATACTAACATGTAATTTATTTTTTTATTTTATTTTATTTAAATATATATATATATATATTGATTGTGTAAATATATTTTTAGATAAAAGGATAAAAATAATAAATTTAATATGTGTTGTGGGATGATATTGAGAAATTATTCCGTTAGTCGAACTCGGAGGTGTTAACGGTTTGAAACAACGAATTGCAGAACGAGGAGCATTAAGGGTGAAATGATAATCTGGGGAATCCACGCAGTACGCCAGTACAGGCTGGGAGTGGATTCTTTACCGCGACCCAAAAGCGTATAGAGGCTGCTTCTTTCTCAAGTTAAGCTCTCCGATAAAACACAGTCAAGACAATTCGTTTTCAGACTTTGGCAATGCGAGCACGACGATGAGCGACGTCGAAGAGGCTACAAGACGTCATAATGCCGTTGTGCGGTACCGCAAGAAACTCCTCCAGCACAAGGAACATGAAGTCGAAGTACCAATCGGTCAGTCTCATACCCCATATTTTCCATATCCTAATACGTTGCCCTTCAAGAGGGACGGCTCAATAGGTTGTACGGCTTAAAACGAAATTTTGAGTGGTACTTTTTTTATTATTAAAAAGATAAAATACAATCAATTTATTTTTATTTTATGTTATATTTTTATTTAAAAACTACTCTTATCATAAATTAATTTTTATTTAAAATTTTATACCATATTCTCAATTAATAACCGACTTGATTATCAGTTTAAAAAGAATTTTATCAAAGTTAGTTTTATATATAACACGTGGTTTGGGTTCTCAAAATCAATTATAACTATTATTGTAAATAAAATTCTATAAACGCACACATTTGAAAAAAAAAAAAAAAAGGGCTCTTATCTCTTCAAATGATTATACTAAAATTTTTTATCAACCCTGAAAAATAGATTTTTTTCTTTGTAATTTCCATATATACTGTATATCAAACTAATAATAACAAAAGGAACATGTACCCCAAAAATAAGATTATGTGAAATAATTATTTTGTGGAGATAAAATGAAAATTTAGATAACTTCATGTCTTAAAATGAAAATGAGATAGATAAGAGAAAAAACGTTGTCATCATCAAATGAACTCAAATATAATAAAACTCTAAAAAAAGAATTCCAATACTAACATATATATATATATATTTAAAAATATAATCATAAAGATTCAAGAATAATCAAGAAAAAAAAAAACTTAAGCCAACGAGTACGTTTTTTATAATTAAGAGCATTGCTAACATTTTTATTAATTACATTTTTTATAATTAAGAGTATTACTAACATCTTTATTAATCACTTAATATGGAAGTAAAAGTTTTGATGGTAAGTTGAAAGATTCTATAGAAGAAAATTATAAACTAACAAAAGTTTAATAAAAATTAAGTTTTCAGAAGAAAAGAAAAGTATAATAATCTAGAAAGAGATCCATTTATATAAGATCCATTTGATACTTTGATAATTTTTCGTTGATTTATTCAATTATTTCTAATTATAACTCTTTTTTTTTTTTTATCTTTTAGGAAATTATGTTTGAAATATTTGTAGGGAGTTCTTCCACTTGGAGCCTTATATATGCAACTGTCTAAGTCGCCTGAAGAGCCGCCCTTCAATCTTCGAATCTTTTCGGTGATGCATTTTATCATTTAAATGCCCGCTACGGTCACTGTTTTTCGTGGAAGTAATTGTCCTTGGGGCTTTACGCTGTTCCGTGTTTGTCATTGTCGAAGTGCGTTAAATTTGAGCGATATTGTTTCGTTTCATAAATTCAAGGATATGGTGTTGAAGTAGAAGTGATGAAGGTTTAGTTCGAAGTCAGTTTTTAATGTCGAGAAAACGGGGTCGTGGGCTTGAGGTGAAATGCTGCCGCTGAAGCTTGGTGCGTGAAGAAACGGCGTCGTGGAGCTTGAAGGGAAACGTTGTCGCTGAAGCTTGGGAGAATAAAATGGTTACGCGGTTACTTTAGTTTAAGCTGTGCGTTTTGGTTGAAGTTATGCGTTTTGGGACTTTTGGTCTGTCATTTTGTACTGTTGTTTTTCTTAGTCATTTTTCCGTTATTTCCTTTTTTCTGTTATTGAATATGTGGAATATGCTGTTAGCGTTGCATGTGATTATAAGGGAGAGCAAGAGAAAAGCAAGGGAACAATCTAGAATTTAACAATTTACTGAGTGTCTTCTATATATGGAGGTTTAGGGTTCCTCGAATGCCCTTTGTATCTGCATCCTTGAAGAAAGTTAATGCAAGCTGAATTCTATCCGTTGTTCATTCTCTTGATTTACAATATTCTATTAAACTTACTACTCCAGACGTAAAATCATAACAACTGTTATCTTAGAGCCGACGGTCCCATGGCTGATAATACTCTTTCCAAACAGCAGCACCAGGAGGCATTGCAAAGAAAGGTTGAGGCCCATGAAGATGTTATTCAGGAAATGAAGGAGCGCCTCAATCAACTCACAGATATGGTCCGAAAGTTGGTGGCTAACCAGAATACCCTTCCTAACCGTGAGCTTCAAATGGTCCATAATGGAGAGGGCCAAGATAATCGGAGGGGTGTCAACCGTGGGGTAAAGCTGGACTTCCCTCATTTTGAGGGTGAGAATCCAACTGGTTGGGTGTTTAAGGTCACTCTATTCTTTGAATTCTATCAAACACCTCCCGCTCAACGTCTCTTGATCGCCTCCTACCATATGGAAGGCGAGGCCCTAGTTTGGTACCAAGATGCCCTTCATACAGGAGAGTTCAACTCGTGGGACACCTTTGTTCAAGCATTACTTGTGCGCTTTGTCCCCACTGCGTACGATGATCCGATGGAAGCTCTCACCCGCCTCAAACAAACATCCACAGTTTCAGCCTACAAAACTCAGTTTGAGAGCTTATCCTACCGCTTGAAGGGGCTGTCCAACCATCACAAGCTGAGCTGCTTCTTGAGCGGCTTGAAAGACGAGATCGGGCTGCCCATTCGCATGTTTAACCCAATCAACGTGTGTGCTGCTTTCGGACTTGCAAAAATCCAGGAGGAGTACTTACTTAGTGCTAGGCGTGGGCTGAAGCAGCATTTGGAGAAAACCTCCCCAATGCCACCACTAAGTCCGCCACAATGGGGAACTCCTGCAGAGAGCAGCAATAAAAATCAGAAACCTTACCAACCAGCAAAGAAAATTTCTTCTAATTACATGGATGATAGAAGAAAAAAGGGGTTGTGCTCCCACTGCGACGAGAAGTGGAATCCTTCACACAACTGTAAAAGTCCTAAGATCTACCTTCTACAGGGCAGTGAGGACTTGGGGGATGCAAAGTTAGAAGGGGATGATCTTGAAGCAGGGAGGAGGTAGTGCTTGCTGCACCTGCAGTAGGTGAACCCGAGGCTTACGAAGTGTCTTGTCGATGGGAGGAAAGGAGTTGAAGTTGCATCTTGAAACGGTGCCGTAGCTTAGGAGGAGACGATGTCGTTTGAATGGAAGTGGAACTTGGAGGACGCTGCGTTTTATGGGAGTTGAAGTTGTCCGTTTTGGAATAATTGAAGCTATGCGTTTTGGAGAGTCAAAGCTGCGCGTTTTACTAGTCTACAGTTCATGTGTCTGTCATTTTCATATAGTCTTTCCTTCAGTCAATTTATACTTTGTACTTTTCTGTTTTGGGTTTGTTACGGGGATGCTGGGCGCATTGTTAAGAGGGGAATCAAGGAAAGAGAGGGGATCTGGAAATTTTTAAGTCTGAATCTGTAAGGAGGTTGGGTTTCCCTCAAAGAACCCTTATCAATATACATGTGGCTCGCTTGAGCATTTCTTCAAACACCTTTCATTCCTGTATTTCATTTAATCACAGCATCTTTCCTTTACAATTCTTAACACTCCCTGGTTACATCCATTCATCACAAGAGGTTCCTAACAAGACTTCACTATATGCAATTTCAGGTACTCCTAGTTCTAACACTACGGGATTTGTGGGAAAAATTGGGAATGAAAATGTGGGTTAATCACCCATAATTTTTTAGACCCCTCTATTGTTCAAAGACCTAAATTAACCCTTGATAGTAATATGCATCTTGCTGTTAAGATTTCAAATGGAGAAATTGTTCACAGTGATGGGTTGTGTGATGGGGGTGAATGTGAAACTGCAAGGCTACCGGTTTATGACTTCCTTTTATGTGTTATCACTTGGGGGCTGTGATGTTGTGTTGGGTGTGAAGAGGTTGGAAACTTTAGGCCCCTATACTTTGGGATTTTTCTAAAATGTCCTCAAATCAGCAATATAAAGAGAAAAAGGAAAGGAAGAATACAAAGAAGAAGAAAAGAAAGGAAAGAAACATGGACTCTCTTGTATCTATTACAGTTTCCTTTGGAGCATATCTTGAGATCTGCAGTGAGTTAGATGCACACTTTTGGAACTAATTTCCATCAGCTGGTTCAGACACTTGAAAGTAAGATTTTTGTTCTAGGCATCAGAGTGAGAGATTGACATTTATAAAGATGGCATAAAACTCTTTGCAGCTTTTTCATGCTGAACTCCTTTGCACTTCCAGATATAGTGCCTGTAGTTGTTCATGGTGTTCATATTATTATTCTTTGCTGTAAAATTATTGGGCGGACAGTTTACCTCTTCTTAGGAATGGTTAGCTACTCCAGGATTAAAGAAGGGGATGTTGGAAGGAAATCAGGCAGTGAAAAACGACACCTAGAAACATGCAAAACTTTGTGGGGGTCCAACCTCTAACTTTGATTACATGAATTCACTTAATTCTACATATAGAGGACATTCCTTTGTCAAGTGAGTTAAACACGATAAGATGATAAAAAATGCTAATGAAGCTGAATGTGTGGGAATGTGACTATTTTGTACACTATTTGATGCTGTGGTTATCTTGGTTGTCCTCTTCCTAGCCAAAAAAGAAATAAAAAATCTAGGTTGGCATGTGTCATATTTATTAAGCTGCACTTTGAATATCACCACCTGTTACATAATACTTTCCTCTTTATTTCAGTTCTAGTGTTCTTTCATATAGTTTTTTTCACGGAATCTACGTGCCATTATTGTTCATTTTGTACTACTCTACTCCAAGGTTTTGAACTTGTTCAAATCACGTGTAGGCTCGGAGAGAGTGCTTTGGTAGGATAACCATTGAAGCAATGGCTTTTCAGCTGCCTGTATTGATGAGTCCATCACTACACATGTGAATTCTCTCAAGATTTCTTATAAGTTCACTGACAAATATACTGTTGGATGAATACTATCTTTTGATTCTGAAGGTTCATTGTTCATTTGGCATGGGTACTTTGTGCTCCCGAATGCTTTATTTAAATTTTTTTTTTTTCATAATGCAATTGTCAATCATCAATTTTTATGTTCATATTAGCTGTGCCGTATAATTTCTAGCAAATATACCTTTGACTCTGGTTCAGTTTTTTTTTTTTTTATACAACTGAACTCTATTTTAAGTTTTTAGTAAATTATATATCCATTTCTCTCTTGATGTATACAAAGGAGTGCCGTTTGTTGTGTGTGGGTGTGTGTGGGTGTGGGCCGTGTGCGTGTGCGCATGTTTAGATTTCTTTGTCGTATATGCTCCTATTAACGTCATTCGGTTGCTTATAAAAAAAAATGGTCCTTCTAACATTGTCGTTTATGTTACTGGTTATCGTCAGGGCACAGCGGCAGGAGGCACCATGGAGATTGTGGTGAATGGGACAACAGGTTTGTTGCATCCTGTTGGGAAAGAAGGTGTGACGCCTCTTGCAATTAATATTGTTAAGTTGGCATCATATGTAGAAAGGCTAACTATGGGAAAGAAGGGATATGGGAGGGTGAAGGAAAGGTTTCTGGAACACCACGTCACATAGAATTGCTCTGGTTTTTAATGAAATTCTTGAATCTTGATTCTCTTTGGCACTTGGATCGATCATCAATTGTATAATTGCCTCGGCCGCATCTAATGTAACAAGTCTAAAAGTTTATGTTGGAAGATTTATCTGTAGCGAATCAGCGATGGTGAGCTGCGATTCGGTTCTCATTTTCCTCTATTTATTTATAGTTTGAAGCATATATCATGGTAAATCATTTTTCGCTTTTTTATTGTTTTTCCTCTCTACATCTACACTACTTTGGGACTATTGTTCCTCTTATATATATATATATATATATATATTTTTACTATAAATAATGTTATCTTGCCCAAAGAAAAACCATTTGTTGTGGTGAGCAGAATATGATTGTTTCATCCTTTTTTCATTATTTTTAATTTCTCTGTATTTTCCTAGCTTTCGTGATACTTTGATTCATAGATTGTTCTAGTAATTTCTGAATTTTCAATTTTTTCAGGCGAATAAAAAAAAAACAAAAATCTTTAGGCTTACTTACTCAAGTTTATTGGTCTATGGAGCTACCCTTGTCAAGGTCGGGCCTAACGAGTTTTTGAAGACCTAGTTCTTTTTTTTTTCTTGAGCTCAGGCTAACAAACAGTAGTTCTAATTATAGAGAATTCCTTAGGACCGGTTCAACTATTATTAGTCAAATAATAACCTGCCAATCACATAGTTACACGTATGACTTTCACCACACTTATCCTAAACTAGCAAATATCAGAAAATAGCAATCTCTCTTTTGTGTGATTTCAACCCGAGAGAACTCCCCTCGCACCCCCTTCATCGAATCTCAACCCAAAGGAACTCTCCACGAATCGCATTGGCTTCGTCGAATCTCAACTCGAAGGAGAACTCCCCATGAATCGAAACTCCTTCGAAGCTCAACCCGAAAGAAATCTAGAACCCATCTTCATCGAAACTCAGCCCCCTTCGCACAGGGATAACCATTTCTGGTATGCCCCATTTCTTCGATTTTGCTTGTTCTGTAAACTTAAACCAATAGTGGGTAAACTCGCGATGATCTTTTGGATTGATATTAGCCAATTGGACTTACCTGGTTTGTTGGCAAATTGATTGTGCAAAAAATGATGTTTTTGCATTTTAAATGTTTGATAAAAGTCCTAAGATTACGTGTTTGATTGTGGCGGTGAAAATAGAGGCAGTGAGGAAGAGAGAGGCAAAGAGGGGCGGTGCAAATGAGAAGGAAGAGCGGGGCAGTGAGGAAGAGAGGGGTGTAATTTGAGGGGCACTTTCTAAGTTGCGTTGGCGTCGACGTCGGACTAAGGGCGGTGCACAGAGAGCAACAAGGAAAAGAAGGGTAGAGGACGGTAAAAATGAGAAAGGGACTAGCATATATCTCGACCTTAATTCTTTGTAATGGAGTGTATTTTTCTTATATTGTTTTTTTCTATATGGCTTGAGTTGAATGGAGGGCTGTTTTTGTGGGATTTGTAGACCGCTTCTAATTATAATGTCTATAATTAATTCTTCTTTGTAAATACTATAAAAGCGGCACTTACCCACCTTCCGAGACAGTTTGATCAGAAATTTGTTTTTGGCTAACAGTCAGTTGATCAGAATTTAACAAGGCGTGATATGGCCGGTCCAAACGACCACATTTTGGCCATTCACTTGGGCGAATCAGTTTTTGGGAGTATAAATGATCTGATATTTTTATTTTATCATAATGTAATTAATTTTATTTATATATACATTAATATAATTAAAATTAGATTAACACCATTTAAAGAGAAAAATTTTACTTATCATCTCCTACACTAACATTAACATGTAATTTATCATTTTTATTATTTTATTTAAATATATATATATTGATGTGTAAATATATCTTTAGATAGAAGGATAAAAATGATAATAATAATGATAAATTAAACATGTGGTGTGAGGATGATATTGATAAATTATTCCGTTTGTCGTATTAGAAACTGCGTGTTAGCAGTTTTAGGCTACATTTGGATACCGAGAGTATATAAGATATTCTCAAAATCTCATAATACTCAATTACTATTTATTATTTTATTATTATATTTTACATATTTTTTCCTACAATTTCACATATTTTTTGTTACTATTTATTTATTTTTTTTACTTTTCACTTATTTTTTATTACTATTCATGACTTTTCTCAATACTTCTCCTTACCCAACAATTGCAGACAGCATTAAGAGTAAAATGGTAATCTGGGGAATCGACGCAGTACAGGCTGGGAGTGGACTGGGATTCTACTGCGACCCAAAAGCGTATAGAGGCTGTTTCTATCTCAAGTTAAGCTCTCCAGTAAAACAAAGTCAAGATTCAAGACAATTCGTTTTCAGAATTTGGCTGTCATGTATGGTACTTATGGTGGTTGAGACTGAGAGGTGGGAAATTAGGGAATTGTAGATGAGTGGAGTAAAACGTTGTGTTTTGATTACTAATACGGTGCGTTTTGTGTGAGGGTTATTATTGTATAGCCTTTAGTGTATGTGGTTGAAACGGGGAGTTTTGGGTATCAACTGTTGTATAAAAATTAAAAAGGGAAAGCCGTGCTATCAAAAAAAAAAAGGGAAAGCCGCGAGAGTGAGAGTTAGTTAATCATCTTGTAAGAAGTGAAATTCTTGGAGGTGTTGTAAGAAGTGAGAGTTAGTTTATTTTCCTCGAAATAAACTCTGTGATGGTTACGCGTTGATTCATTCTTGTGTTTTTGTATTCTTGTTCCAGTTCTTGGATATTCTTGTTTCTGCAGAATACCCATAACATTGGCATTGCGAGGACGACGATGAGCGACGTCGAAGAGGCTACAAGACGTCGTAATGCCGTGGCGGGGTACCGCAAGAAACTCCTCGAGCACAAGGAACTAGAAGGCACAGTACGAATCGGTCAGTCTCATACCCCATATTTTCCATATCCTAATACGATACCCTTCAATATTCGAATCGATCTTTTCGGTGATGCATTTTTCCATTTATATATCCGCTACGGTCACCGTTTCCTGTTGCTTCCAATGTTTTTCGTGGAAGTAATTGTCCTTGGGGCTTTACGATGTTCCGTGTTTGTCATTGTCGAGTTGCGTTGAATTTGAGCGATATTGTTTCATTTTATAAATTCTAGGATATATGATTTCAAGGAGTTGAAACTTAAGCGCAGATACTATGTCATGAACCCAAACTAAATTCTATCCGTTGTTCATTCTCTTGATTTACAATATTCTATTACAGTTACTACACCAGACGTAGAATCATAACATACTACTTTTGAATATAGAAAATGAAGTTTACATGTTCAACTATGTCTAGAAGGAATACGATGGAAGTTGTAAGTGAGATTTAATTTGAACTTAACATTATTTCAAACCTTAGAGGTCGTATTTAATTCGAGTTTCTCCATGACACTTGGGGGAAAAAGAAGAAGGAACGTATACTAATCAAATTTGAACCTTTTTGTGAATCATTACCTATGTTACGTGGCTTGCATTTTTGTTCACATTTCAAAATTTTATTTTCGTTTCAGCCTATTTTGTAGAATGTATATAACCATTAATGTAGTTTAGAGCTAACCTTTTCTGCTAATAGTTTGACAGTGTTAACATTGTTGAATGGTGAATTTTCAGTGAGAGAGAAGTTGCGGACTTCGAAGAACGAGTTCAACAAAACAGAAGATGACTTGGAGTCGCTTCAAAGTGTTGGGCAGATGATTGGAGAAGTTATCGGGCCTCTCGACAATGAACGCTGTAACTTCTCTCTCTGACTTTTATGTTCTACCTGCATTGAATTTTGTATGTGATATTAGCTTTCTGGCCTTATTTAGAGTATAGCATTGTAGTCATCAAATTTATTTTTAAAATTTGATAAAAAGTATAAATTTTTTTTAAATTCAAAATCTTCATATTTATAATTTTATATTGAATTAATCATTAGATTCATCAAAATAATAATATAATATTATTTTTTTAATAATAATATTTTTAATTTTTTTTCTTCATATTTTGTAATTATACTAACCATATGGAATTAATAGTTTAATTTAATACTTAAATAATTGGTTCCCAACTAATTTAGAATAAAATAAAATAAAATTATTGCCTATTAAAATTAGAATAAACTATTAGTTTAAAGGTGAAATAATAGATTTTTAAATTTGAAGGAAGAGCAACAAATATTATAATTCAAAGCTTTTCAAAAACTCATTTAATAAATTTAAAGCAGCTTCATTTTAAATAAATTTATTAAAATTTGAAGATGAATTAACATCATTGATGAAGTCAATGCTAGGGCCCTTCTACATGCATATTCATCCTTCCACCATACTCCCCTTTTGGTTCTGTTCTCAATTACTGAGATTTGACGTGTAGCAGCTGCGTATTAATATATTATTAGTCGTGCATTTTATCCCATTCTACGAGATGCTTTGTAATGAATTTGACTAGACAATGCACTCGTGAGCAGCTGTACGGATCCTTTTTCTCCCCGTATTTGAATATATGATATTTTCCCATAATCGTGCATCCGCATTATTCTGTCCATCTTTACTTACAGAAGCAGAATTTATTTGATTTTGATAATTCTGTATGCATTGATGTATAAAAAGAATCTGTATGCATTATTTTTTGTTTTCTGAATGAATTGGCTTTTTCTCCCTCATCTTTCTGATTCCGGTACTTCTTGGGCTGGGATGTTCTTTGGAGCTGGTTAGTAATTGTTGAATTTGATTGATTGTTTGATATCAGTTATTGTCAAGACAAATAGGGGCCGCAGGTATGTGGTTGGCTGTCGCATTAAAGTGGATAAGGAAAAACTGATTGCAGGAACGAGAGTGGTTCTTGATTTGAATACATTCACTATCATGAGGGCTCTTCCACGTGAAGTAAGTTACCATGGCAGGACAATTCTTTGAATTGTGATGCTAACTGAAAATACTTTGGTGGATGGCATTGCTACTTGCTGGTTTGACTATCTAGTGGTGATCTTCTAGAACTCTTAGTTCATAAGTGTTGTTTGTTTGAGTTGGCAGGTTGATCCGTTTGTTTATAAAATGCTGCATGAAGATCCCGGTAATGTTAGCTACTCTGCTGTTGGTGGCTTATCTGATCAGATCAGAGAATTGAGAGAATCTGTTGAGCTACCTCTAACGAATCCGGAGCTCTTCCTTAGAGTTGGCATCAAACCTCCTAAGGTTAGCGTGTGCGCGCGCGTAAATTTGCATTTTCTCTATAAAACTGTGATTAGGCAATGATCTTTAGGCCTAGATGAATGGAATTTTGACGAATAGGTTTCTGTTTCTTTTCCTCTTTCAGGGTGTCCTTCTTTATGGACCTCCTGGTACTGGCAAGACGCTGTTAGCTAGAGCTATTGCAAGTAACGTAGATGCAAACTTCTTAAAGGTGAGGGTTTGCTACACTTGCAATGCTTTTTCATAATCAAATTTGGGATCTTTCCTAATGATATATTACTAACTTTATTGTATTCACTTTCATGTGAATATAGGTTGTTTCAAGTGCTATAATTGATAAATACATTGGGGAAAGTGCACGGTGGATACGCGAAATGTTTGGGTATGCTCGTGATCACCAGGTTGGAGCATCATATACCGGCATATCTTTTTCCAGTATATTATATCTTCATTTGTAAGTGACTTATCTATGCTGCTTTGTTTTTGAAGCCCTGCATCATTTTTATGGATGAGATTGATGCCATTGGTGGGCGCCGTTTCAGTAAGGGAACAAGTGCTGACCGTGAGATTCAAAGAACATTGATGGAGTTACTTAATCAGCTTGATGGATTTGATCAGCTTGGGAAGGTATGTCTTGTTTATGACCCAGTTTAGGATATTAATAAAGGTGCTCACACAAACAAACTTATTTCTGGATGGCTGTTTTGTGGAAAATCGAAGGAGTTGGTTCTCTCTCTCGGTGAGGTAAAAAGCCCTTGTCGGGAATCAAGCGCATAGCATTGCTTTTTCTGCGTAACTCATAAAGTTTAGTTTTACACTACTATCATTAAAGGATGAGATATCGGAATTAAATTTTATAATGTCGATCTGCTTGATATGCTCAGCAAAGATATCACACATAACGTTTTTTATCAGTATCGGAAGCCTACATGAAAAAGAGCGAGTCGTTCGACAGAATAGACCCCCACAAGCTCCCAGGCCTATTGTGTTGCCTAACTCCAGTTTCGCACATAATCAGATCTGGCAACGCATATCTGGGGAAGATTTGCATTTCACCCTTTTCCTAGTTAGGTGGATGTCTTGTATACTTCCTGTATTCTACTGGGTAACACCCTTTTTCAGCTTATTTAGTTTTTATAATTTGTTCTCAAGAGTCCGTCCACATGGTTCCTGCCCAACTCTTTGGCCTTAACTGTACATCTCTATGGTTTTATAACCGATCATTCGGGCATGTTATTTTTGTAAGCTGAATAACATACAAGTGTGTTCATATTTGTTATAGGTCAAAATTATAATGGCAACAAACCGTCCTGATGTTCTCGACCCTGCACTTCTTAGGCGGCTGGACAGAAAAATAGAGATTCCATTGCCGAATGAGCAATCAAGAATGGAAATCCTTAAGATTCATGCTGCCGGAATTGCCAAACATGGTGAAATCGACTATGAAGCTGTGGTAAAGCTTGCAGAGGTGAGTCATATTGGCTTGTGCTTTTTTTCAGCTAAATGTTTTTGCTTCCTAATCTAGTCTTTTGTTTCAAATTGTACCAAATTGTACTAGGGTTTTAATGGGGCTGATCTTCGAAATGTTTGCACGGAAGCTGGAATGTCAGCGATCCGTGCAGAACGTGATTATGTTAAACACGAAGACTTCATGAAGGTAGAGCAACACCCCCCCCCCCCCCCAAAAAAAAAAAAAAAAACTCCCTTTTGTTAAAATTAATTTAGATTTTGTTGAGCAACTTATTGCGGTGTTTAATGAATCTTTTTCTCCCCGGTCACTAGTGTTTGTGGATTACTTTATATTGTTTTGATGTCCTGCTTCCCTCTATGAATAATGATCGTGGTCTTTTAGACAATGTGGAAGCCATATTATGCTCTGTTTCATCTATTTATTTTCCCAGGCTGTGCGGAAGCTGAACGAAGTAAAGAAACTCGAATCTAGCGCCCGCTACAGTGCTAGGTTTCGGAAAGTCTAGCATTCAGTCGTTTCATTTTCAGAGCCAAGGATATTTGGGCAGTGCATCTTTTATTCCATCTGCCTGAAAGTTGATCCCTACCTAATAATACCTAGAGATTCCATAAATAAATAAAAAATGTTCCCTTTGCTACTTACTAGTCAGGTGTGAGTTAATTCAACTGGGCTTGAAAGGAAGAGTGTTCTAATGTAGTCGTGTTTTGCCATAAAACAATACGGAGAAAGTCTGATATGTTTGGTAATCTCACATCATCAAGTGACGTTGTATATTCAGCTATATATAGAAGTATAAGTATGGTAAAGGAAATAGTATAACGAGAGCAAATCAATCTAAGCTACAAGATTACAAGCACGTCACTAAATCTAATTATATATGGAAAGTAGACCAACTCAGTATGGCAGCATGAGTTACGGGTCCTTGTTTAGTCCTTCATCCGTATTTACATGAATATCCTTATTATGCCAAATACATGTTACTGTCAACATAGTCCTACACGTAGTACGACGATACGACCTAATTAATCTAGAATTTCCTTGTTATCCCCATCGACAACGTACATGGTGGAAATGGAGTAATGATTTTTTGATATCTTTAAATCTGTGTGGGACAAAAGAATTTTCAGTCCACGATTAAGGGCTGTGTTTGGATGGCGAGACCGTTATACTACTATTTAATATTTTTTACATATTTTTTATTACTATTTACTATTATTTAATATTTTATTATTATTTTTTCATTACCATTCACGGATTATCTAAGAGATCACCTCACTAGACAAATTTACACATAAATTCTGTTACAAATGATTTGATTTCACCGGATATATGTCATGTTGACATTAAAAAAATTAATCTGAAAAATACATCAATTATTTTACAAAATGTCGTGACTTTGACCGAGTTTCAAATTTTTGGTATGAATAGTTTGGAGGAGACGTTTTTAGATGCTGTCCGTCTGGTCAATTTGTGTTTCACCATCCTGACGATTTTGTAGAACCAGAAGGCACTAACCAGCTGCAGGCCCAATCCCATTGCCTGAACATCGTTGTGAAGGAGAAAATTAGTCAAAATTACAACCCCAACATATAAGCATCTTCACAATTTAATTATATCCTCTACTCTACTGTAAATTTCGTACCTTTATGACAAAAGGATTGCTAGCAGATACAGTCACGTAAGCGAGATAAGGCCCACAAACCATCCTGCCTAACGTAAATATCACTGCAAACAAAATCTGCAAAAATCCTATACTTAGTACTGATAATGAATATGAATTACAGCCTCCCTCTCCTTTTATTTTTTTTTAGCAATATTAGATCATCATAGCTCGATGGTATTGATATAGTTCATTCAAAATTACTAATTTCTTAGTTTCAGAGGGCTTGGACTCAGAGGCTGTGGCATTTGTTGATGGAGTTCAAAACCAGCACTGATTAGGGTCGTATATATGGAGATTTCATTTGAATTTTACAGCTCCCATAACTTGGTTTGTGCAAGTGCAAATCAAAAATGTTTTGATTCAATCAAGATTATACAAGGAGCTGAAGGGCAGGTTTGGCATTGATGTAGGGTGTGTGATGAAAATTTATGTCCATGACTGATGGACTTATAGGAAAGCCAAACGTAGAAGTTACACCACAATTTTCATAAAGGTTGTTTTCGATATGAGCCGAAGTGAAATGCTTAAAATTAGTTTATTCTAAGTAGATATGCTTTTATGGTGAAGCATGATAACGGAAACTATAAAAATCTTCATTGAGACGGAGTATGACTGTGGGACTAGTCAAAGTCGCAAGGTAGAGATTGTTAGGTTTTGCTCATTTGCATTTATCCCACATGAATGAGAAATGAAGAAGGATCAAGGCTCAAGGCTTATAAAATGAGGCTTAAGACTCCTTGATAAAGGGCACCAATCAAAAAACTTATCTAGTAGCTCTTGACCTTCAATTCTACTAGGCACAACCGGCCTTGCAGAACCGGTGTGTAACCGCGTCAGCTTTTGTCAATAATTTAAAGAAAAAAAAAAGAAACGAAATGAAATGAAAGCAAGAAGCTTTCAATGGAAGAATAACCTGCATATGAACCAGAACCAACGACTGAAGAAGAATAGCTTAAGAAAGTAGAAAGGACTGGATTGAAATATAGAAGGAATGACTGCGACTGAAGGAAGAATAACGACTAAAACCCATTTTTGTAGGGCATTTTGAGTGGCTGAAAAATGCCCAAATCCATTTCTACAGATGTTGACCAGTGACTAAAAACATCCAAACCAGTGCAGCATTTCGATTGAAGAATGCATAACTTTTTAAGTAAGAAGTTTAGAAAAATACATTTTGAGCTCTTCGGATGACATCAACTAGTTAAAATCTTAAATTTAACCCAGTTTTATGCTTCAAAGTGAATGTCTTGAACTGAACCATCACACCTACATGTAGTTTGAAACTCTGAACCACTAAGCATAGACCCACGGCAATACCGCAGGTCAACCGCAAACTCAAAAAATAAAAATAAAAAATCAGTGGCCACATCCTTCCTATTGAGCATCCTTCCAAATTCATCCTTCTACTTTCAATCCCACTAAGAACCCCAAAACTTAGAAATGTCAGCGGTCTTGGAAGGCTTGAAAGCTCCACAGATAAAATTGATAAAAAGAGAAAGAGATGGGAAACGAAATATAGAGTAGGAAGAAAAAATGAATATTTTTTATTAAAAGATGTGCCCGGTTACACGGGATTCCCCGACCCCGGTTGCATAAAGAGTTTCTCTTTGACCTTAGTAAAATTTCTTTGTTGACCTTTTTTGTAAAAGAGGAAATAGGTGAAAGTTAAAGTTTTGCAACTGGAGAAGTTTTTGTGAATGTATTTGGAGTGAGGAGATAGATTGAGTGATTGTAATAATTTTTTACATAATGGATTTTTTTCTCTAGATCTGGTGGTTTTTCTCCTGTTTTGGAAGTTTTCCACATAAAATCTTGTGTTGTCATTATTTATCTATTTTTCTTGATATTTCTGCAAATAGTAGATCCTAGGGAGTAGGGAGTCAATTTAGGGGTCCAAATTCCCAACAATATTCACCCTTAAGAACATTTATATGGTACTCATGAAAGCGGAAAATGTTCTGTTAGCGATTTGAATTTTGAACTCACATCGACTGCCAAATTAAGGTCGGTGTCCCTGAATCCAAGTTCTTTGAGAAGCTCCCTCAGGTGGAGGAAAGGGCTGGAGACTTCAGTAACCCATAATGCAGCTACCATTTCTGATCCACACTGCATAGACAAAGTGATGGTGACTTTGCTTGGAAAAGAAGAGAAAGTACCCAATTAGCCCAGGAAAAGTTTTCGCAAAGAATTTTGTAGCAATGATACGGCTATAGTCTTTCTTCTTAGAAATCATCATTAATTTTGTCAAATTTAGTGAAGACAATGCTCCAAGAAGTTCTGGTTTTGAGTTTGCAATTTGAAACCCAAATGATGAAATACTCTAGTTACAAAGAAGATTACCAAAAATAGGCAATACCTTCTCATAGGCAAGGCCTGCGCCAATTCCAACGATGCTGACCAGATGGTGGATGGAGTTGTCGAGGCTGACTCGCTTTTCGAAGAGGCAACATACTAAATCATAGATCATATAAGAGAGGCTCACTGCTAGAGTTTGCATCTGCTCAGTGTTCAAAATCCACCATCAAATAGGGAGTTTAACCAAAGCAATCATTGGAATTAACAAATACTATATTGTTTCAGAGTCCAGATGGAGCTCTACGAAGTATATGAAAATTAGTCCAAATAGATTTTAGATAAAGCAACCCCATGATCCAGTACTGTCAGATACCTGCTTTGGGGAAGATTTTGCAGCCAAAGGACAAACTGGGCATCCCCAATCTTGAACGGAGAGAAAGGCTAATGTTACAGCTAAAGTTGCATGAATCGTAGAAACAGTCCGGTTGCAGAAATCAAACGAGCGCTTGGGGAATATCCTCCTTATTAGCAGAAAAGCTGTTGTCCATGAAATGACTCCAAGCACTATTATATTCATAATATTGGCTTCCATTTATATATTTCTTCGCGGATTTGAGGCTTCAAGTGAAGATGGTCAGCCCAAAATCTACCGGCCGGAAACGAGACAGAGAAATCGATCTGGTTTCAAGTAGCCATATCATGCAGGGTTTATGAATCCTTCTTCTCGATGAATAACAAAAGCAGAGCCGTTTCTTCCTCCCCAGACAGAAAAAGGTTTCTTCCATGCATCAAGTTGTAGACAACAAAATAAATGTCAGCCAATCTGTTATTAGTAGACAGTCGTTGAGCTTCATTTATTTTGTGTTGTAAAATACAGGTGGAAATTATGCGATAGGTGTGGAAGTTGGTGGTATTGATTCTAGTTTAGACCCAACATGATGATGAGATTTGATATACTCAAGAATTAAAATCATATTGATCGGTCCATTATTTCAGCAAATATGCATAAGCAGAATCATTTCCGGCTAGTCTGTACGTCTTTTTTTTGAAATGAAATGGTCTGTAAAGATATATGCTGTACGTCTTTAATTCTTTTTCCTGACATCTACTGGCCAGCGGCCGTGGGTCTTTTGCAAGGGTATTCAATGCATGCTCTCTAATTTTGTGGCTCTAGTTTTTTGTAGCGACGTTGCATGCTCTACAAATGTTGTGTCATTCATTTGTTGGCAGTCTAGACAGTTGAGGAAAGATGAACGATCGAAGTCCCACATCGATATTTTTTAAAAATAGAAAAAAACTTTAAGGTGGTGAAATAATTCATCTTCATCAATAATACCTTGAAGAAGAGAGTGCGTAGCATTATATATGGTAGCCTAGCTATAATATGGACGAAAAAGGCTGTTCCCCATTTATTAGGCGAAGCTATGCTTTTAATGGGATATGAATATGGTATATGTATGTGTTTAATTTGGTACCTACTTTTAAATAAGGGAGAGAAAAAAAAAAGGGAATAGTAATTAATTATTAGGTAGTTTTGGAGTATGAATACGTAGTACTTTCGTTCTACAATAAATTTATACAGATCGTTGTAATGATCTATTATTATAGCAAAGTGATATGTATTTAAAAATGAGAACTTCTTAATAATGAGAATAATTAAGAATTTTTGTGAAAGAAGATTAGGAAGCTAAGACATGATAGTTGGACTATATGGGAAATTTGAAAGCATAGCAAACACGTTAATAAATAAATAAAACCCATGAGGTGAGAGGTTGACTTGCTACAATGAAAGACAAGCAAGTTGTGAAGTGAGAGATTTAGAAACATTTTACAAAGAAGGCGATGAAGATTTGAGAATTTTAACGTAAAGAATTGTGCTACTTTAATTTCTTAAAGAAAACTAGAATTTCTCGAGACTATTGGGTTAATAGTTTCTAAAGTTCTGGGCCCTCCACTTATTTGCAGTCCACCAGAAGATTTGAACGGAGCATGTCTACTGCCGAAGCCTGAAAATGTCAAGCTTGGGCCAACATTTAGTGAAGGAGACCCGGGCCCATGACACTTGAAAGGCGGCACAGTTGGCATTTGGAACTTGGCTGGACAGAATAACATGCGAATCGATATTTTCTTCACGTAATCGACAATTCTGGCGATGGATTTATGCCACGTGCCGGGCCGATTCCCGGTATCTACGTTTAGATTCGGCCATGTTCAGCAAAATCCTGGCCTTCCGAGATCCCAAACGTCCCCGTATTGGCCCTATGTCGCAGCTGCTGGCGGTTTACGTTCCGAAACCGATCCTTCGGGACCGACATATCGGAACCGGATGTTCTTTCTGGGAATGGGTTTCGTTGCACAGTTCTTTGCTAAAGAGCTCAAGAAGCAAGGATGGTAAACCATTAGCTTCCTCTGCCATAATTAACCTCTCTCTCTCTCTCTAGGGTTTGATTTTAAAATTTACAATGCATTATTCCTTGGTGAAATTGTTTTGAAAAGAGTTAACACATTGGATTTTTAAACAATTTAGGGTTGTCTCCGGGACTTGTACAAGCCTTTTGAAGAAGAATGAGCTTGGAGAGATGGGCTTTGATATGTACCTTTTCGATGCAAATGAGCCAGAGTTAGTGACTAGTGTAAAGCTTTCTTGTACCACTAATTTTGGTATCAATGTATATACTTTTTCTAAATTACGTTTTGCTTATCTCGGCTCCTATTTAATATTTTTTTGTTCTTTTGTAAATCCCAGACCGAGCACCCTGGAGATAATGAAATATCATACTCACGTTATTGTCTCAATCCCTCCTGTAGTGGGTATTGGTGACCCGGTATGCTAGTACTATATTTTCGAATTTTCTGTTAAAAGAATTTGCTGAATAGATTATCTATTTTGTGATAATCTTTCTCTCCGATTAATTTCTGCCAATTTGTTTTCCCATCAATTTTATAGGCGCTTCAGCACCAAGAACTTTTGAGGAGTTCGCTAATGGATGGGAACCTTCAATGGCTTTGTTACTTGTCATCAACTAGTATGTTCCTATTCATATTGCTAATGAGCCAACATTTTCATCGTTATTATGTCATTGACGTGGAAATAGGGTCATGGATATGACATTATTTGTTCTATGGACTTACGGTTTCTGTTGTCTATAAATCTCGGTATTAATACAAGAGCTCAAGCAGTGAAATCTTCTTTAAAGACTTTGCAACATATGTGCTACTTGGGACATTTCTGAACATCAATTCATTACAAAAATCAAAATATGATTCTTTGGAACTTCTGCTCTTTCATCCCTGGATCCAAGTGTTTTCAATTTATTCTCCCAAACAGCTCCTGAATGCGATCATTGACTCTGGAGAAACCTCTTGCTTGGCAGGTGTATATGGAGATCGTGGTGGTGCATGGGTAGATGAGGAGTAAGCAAGGCATCTAAACTAACTTCTTAAGCATGCAAACTCTTGCCTACCCTGATGTCAAATCTCCCTAAACATATGCATTATCCTGTGACAGTTATCCCACTAGCCCTGCAAGTGAGTTGGCTAACTTAAGATTGGTTGCTGAGAAGACATGGCTAAGTCTTGGTGATGATCTTGAGCTCTCGACACAAATATTTCGGCTTGGAGGTATCTATGGCCCTGGTAGAAGGTTGTGATCTTATAAGTATGACCAAATTTGCTGCCTTCGTTCTGAGTCTTTAGTTACTTAACATTCACATGTTAGCTTCTGACTGGGATATAACTACCCATGAGTTTTAGCTAGTACATTTCATGCTATTACCTTTGTTATAATTAAAATCCACCCTGAAATGTATTTTTTTTTTTTTTTATGGGTAAAACAGAAATCCACCCTGAAACATTACCACTCTGATTTTGAATGTAATCATAAAATTTTAATTCAAAATTTATATTGACTGAAATTTGATGTATTTCTTGTTAGCATATTGATGTGCATGGCTCTATGAATTTAAGCTTTGGCTTAAACTTTCCATGCTAAAGGTAGGCATTGTGGTAAAATATTTTCCAATACAGTGCCGTTGATACAATAATTAAGCAAGGAGCGTTGTCAGAAGGCCAGAAAATGAGAGTATACAGGAAATTTACATCTAGAATCCATGTTGAGGACATCTCCCAGGCACTTACAGCCAGCATTCACTTGCCTTCCCGCAGGTAGGTTCCAATCATCAGCCTTCCTAAACTCAGTCCTATTTTTTCATAAGCTATTACCATTGTAATTTGTAAGAGATTGCTAGAGCAACAATGTAATAAAATTTTAGATATTTAAGATATTGGTAAACAATCTCCATCATTGTTAACAGGAAATGGAAATGTTCAGCCAATCAGAATCTGGAATCCAAATTTAAAGGCCTTCAATATGCAAAGCCATATTTCATGAATGTTGGATGTATTCTCATCTTCTGTAGTTTTTTTGGATTCTTGTTCTTCTTCCTTGTATAATTGGGTTGCACCCTTAGCGCTTTTCTTAATAAAAGTTTTGGCACCTTTAGATAAAAGAAATGCTCAATGTTACTCTTTTTAGCCGTCTGTTTTTCAAAAACCAGCATTTACATGGCATATGTTGCACATATTCTTATACTCTCATTTTCTAGCAAGCTGCATATTTTTTTATGAAGACAGTTTCTTAGTGTGTCGGACGTCCAGAGTTAGTTTCTAATTGGGCAGTCTATGGCTCTACGATTAGAACTTTTTATCTAATTTGGAGCTCCACAGACATGCTTTGATGCACATGTACTTAAATTGCATGGGGGCAGGGCTAGAAACTTTAATTATGGAGTTCTAATTGTCAGGTGGCATGGAATTTGTTTTCTGTAGTGACTGATTCAGCTTTTGTTTCCTGTTTATTTCTTTGAACCCCTTTCGCACATGAAATTTCTTGTTCTATTGTATGTTTGTAATGCTTTCAACCCTGTTTAATATACTTGCATTCGGAAACATTTTCCTTATATACTGCCTTGGATTTTCATTTTCAGGAGAGTTTACAACATTGTCGATGATGATCCAGCCCCTCGAGAAGAAGTATTTGCATATGCAAGTGACTTGATCGAGAAGAAGTGGCCTGGGCGGATCAAGCAATCCGCCTCCCGATCAGAATCATTAATTGGGAAGGGTGGTCAAAGGGGTGAGAAGCGAGTTTCCAATGCTCGTATGAAGAAGGAACTAGGCGTGAGGCTTCTCCATCCTAGCTATAGGTCAGGTCTGCAAAGCATTATCAACCATATGGAGGAGGCATTATGACACCCATGCATCTGCTGAAAGTGTTGCATAATTATGCATATCACAGTAGGGACAGTGGTGACTTCTATGGGGATGAGAATTTCGCCGTTCTATTAGTTACTCAACCAGAAGGGATAAATCTTCAGCAATGAAAAGAAAGTGCAAACTGCAAAGAGCAAGACACGCACAACTGTACTGAACTTGGTAGTGACTTCGTGCTTTCCATCAACGGGGGTTACCAAGAAATGGAATTGTGTGGAATGAGGCAGACACACACAGATTGATAAACATTTTTTTTATTTACATCGGGTGTCCGAAACAGCATTCCGACTACTCTCAGGATCGATGAACAATTGCCAATTTTTCTTGGCCAAAAAAGAGAATTGTAAAAGTTATTTATTAAATGTAGCATCATACTGAAGTTGAATTATATGTATTTACTTACTACGCTAGTTCCGGCCTATTAAAAGATATTTTAAAGATATAGGTTTTACGAATATTGCTACCATTTACTGGCCTCGCGACGTTTGTCCGCCATTAATTGTAAGTTTATCTGCAGATTTGGTTTACGACAATTAAATCTATAATTTAAAATCTGCTCACTTCCATCACCCGTCAGGATGGCCGAGTGGTCTAAGGCGCCAGACTCAAGTTCTGGTCCTCGTGAGAGGGCGTGGGTTCAAATCCCACTTCTGACAAGTTTCTGAATTATTTTTTGAATAATTCATAAATGTGGTGTAATTGTTTAAAAAAAAATATGATTTATTATTAAAAAATTAATTTTTTTCATATAAATCTCATGTTTTATTTACTTTTTTCTAAACGATTATGCAGCAATTATACAATTTACAGTTATAAATATCTTTTCTCATAACTAAAAGCTTGCTTTTTTACTAGTAATGATAGGCTATATATGGACCAAGACTAGATGTGATTTGGTCTTTAATCATGCCTTCTTGTTCTTGCATTGTGGGTATATCGGCCTTAGAAACTTGTTTCGTCACGAATAAGGCATGGGATATGTGATCGATCACATTTTTCTCTAGATTCCTGTGATCCATCTGGACAAAATTTCTATTCATGCAAACTTATATGGGCTTCAAATTTTGCAGCAGGTACACCGTTTCCCTAAATTTGGGGATAAGTGCAGAAGGTTCATAAATATATGGCACATTACGATGATAAGGGTTGCTTGCGAAAACTGTTGTCTTCAAAAGGCTTCTTTAGTAAATGTGACATAGGGCTTATAGTGCACTTTACTTTTACCTCACCCTATTGTATAACATTACTAGAGAAGAATAAAAACATGAAACAGCGGTTTAATTCCCAACTGAGACACGTGCATTAAAGTCGAGTCATAAAAATCATACGGGCTGGAAAACAAAAAACCCTTAAACTACCCAACGTCCCCAAATTCACAAAGCAGACGAAAAAGAGAGCGGACTAGCGGTTTAGCCGCAAACTCATCGGCAAACAAAGCAACTCTAGAGGAAATCTAAAATTGCCTACAGTTTTTATACAAACTTCTACTGCCTAAAATGAAAGAAATAAAATTCTATTATTACCCAGAACAAAGTTTGGGTTCAACAAGAAGGCTACGATCATAAAAAACATTAATACCTCCAAGTAGCTTTCTTCTGGCACGTAGTCTACGCTCCATTACTAAGTTTTGGATTGAACAGGCCTCTCTCTCTCTCTCTCTCTCTCTCTATATATATATATATATATATATTTGTCGTTCCATATCACTGAAGTTTCTGGCAACATCCTCAAAGGGAATAATAGTTCAAATAAATTTATTACTGAATCTAGAGATTCTAGACTACATTAAAGAAGAAAAATCGTAAATGCTTGTGTAACAACTTATAATAAGAAAGGTTCTCACCACTTTCCAGATTAGAAGCTCAATCTCTACGATATCTTGCCCAGAAACCCTTCTTCCGGGCAGATTCGTTCTCTGACAGGGACCTACTCCATTTGGACCCAATTGAAAAGTGCCGCCTCAAGAAAGGCTTCGAGACAAGGCTCCTGGTGCTAGAACTGGGTTCCATCTTGGGAACTTTTCCTTTGCGTTCAGCGTCTTTTTGGCAATCAAAAACATCAAAATCACAATCAAGGTAACTATCCACAACCCGATTTTTGAATATCTTATGGCTCTTTGCCTTCGACTCCGCTTCTATCCTTAAAGCTCTTTTGGACATCTTTGAGACTTCCATCTCTCCAATGGAACAAACTGGGCAAGGCGGGTCATACCGGTCAGTCTCTGCCGTCATAATCTCCAGGCATTCAGCATGGTAAGCATGCCCACAGACCAGCACAGAAGCCACTGGTACCTCGTTGCTGATAAGCAATTTCTGGCTGCTCCATGAAGATCTCTCTGTTAGGAGCTTTGAGCAGGCCCCACAACAATGCAATTCTACAGAGGGAGAATATGAGAACCTGCTGCTAGATCCACTTATCTTGCCACGGCCAGAGCCAAAGTGTTCACTGTCAAAAGACCACCTCTCTCGTTGTGAAGATGCCACAAGCTCAGAAAATGTGCGGATTGACCAGCCATCAGAAGATCCACATTGGGATCCAGTGGCTAAGTCGTTGCTGCCAGTGGAAAGTAAAAAAGATGGTCTTCCTTCAGACATCGAGTTGTGATTTGGCGATTTCTGTCGCAAGATTCTACTATCAGAGACCTGTCTCATAAGCTGGTATCCTGGTGATCGCCGGGCCAGTCTCGATGGGGTTGACTTAGGAAGTGGATAAATAGGGGTAGGCAGAGTATCAATAGATGGTGCTGAAAGCATGGAAAATATGGCATGATTTGGTGTGGCTGAATCTGCAATTTCTGGTGATTCTGCTAGGTTCTTCACCTATGAGAAAATGAAAGAGGCTTATAATAATCGAAAGAAAACGATTCGGCAATCGAAAGCAAACTGCAAAGCTTACTAAATTTGATAGCTTGTGTTTCAAACTTACCTCTGTCGAAAAATTGCTTGCTGTGGACAGATCTGCACCAACCACCAGAATATTAGTGGACAGAAGATGCATGCACAACAAACATCAGTCCACTAGCGAAACCTCTATCTTGTGATGTGTTATGAAATGGAGAGGCCATGTTGTAGTGTAATATGAAATGAACGTGTGAAGGCAAACCAAGGGATTAGGCATAATTAAATCCAGAGTTACTATGGATGATAGCACCAACAAATTACATGCAGGCTTGGAAAACAAGCATCCATTCGGAAGCATCATATAGCCCCTTGTTTGAAAGAAAACAAAAAAGAAAAGATTATAATGCAGAAGGTAAAAAGGTAGGCAGAAGACAGATAAGTGACTGATATAAACATGATATTTTTTGACAAGGATATAAACATGATATTAATTTATAACATAACAAAATTATGATCTGTGTGCAGGTACAATGTTACATTTTAACTTGGATGGACTGTAATTCCACAATAAATACACATCCTTAAACAAACTGAAGCACCTTGGATGGTTATGTGGAAATACACTTGTCCTTGGACAAATTGAAGCACCTTGGATAGTTATTAATGAAGAAAGAATAAAATTTAACTTAAATTACAACAAAATGTACCTATCAAAAAAAAATTACAACAAAATGTATTCCTGACCTGAAAGGAACTTATTGTTTGTCAAAGACCAATAATAGTTCAACGCATTGCACCTACTGAAAAAAAAAAAAAACTAGTTTCCTTACCCCTACAATGCCTATTCATTCTAAAAATTTACCTGAATGCGGAGTCATCAGATTCACATCTGCTCCTTCATGAGCTGGAGACTTCAGAGAGTTAGGTGTTCCAAAATTCTCCATAAGGCTTCCCCCATCAGATAAAATACCTCTTTCAGAATCTAAAGATCCCTTTAACTCCATGCTAACGTTCCCACTGACTCCATTAGAGACCTGATACGAAGGATTCTCAATTTTTCCAGCCACACGTCCTCTATTATCCTGCCGGAAGCTCCATGATGACAAATCTATGGCATTCCCATGTGAACCTTCACCTCCGGCTCTGTGGGGTATGGTTTTATCCCTTGAAGCAACACAACAAGCTGACCCCATGATCACTTGAATGTCTACTGCAACAGCTTCAGAATGCAACAGGTAGCACTTAAAGTATAATGGACTGCTGCTCTACTAGTTTATCCAGATTGTCCTAACAATGTCAACATCCAGCTAGACTTATTCTCAACAATCACTAATAAAATAAAAAAGAAAAAGGAATCTAATTACCATAAAAAAGATTACGTTGAAAAAAGTTTAATGCCTACCTCAAAAGATTTCCTCACTATAGAACTGGAATACTAGTTCAGCCTGAAAAATACTCAAACAAAAAAATGAATTGATATTAAGATTTTTTTACAATTGCTACCAAGAAATCAGATATATAAATCAAAATGCCTCAAATTCAAAGCTTTAAGAACAGGATCACAATGATGGTTTTTCAACAGAACAAAGGCAAGAGTAAATATAACTTATAACATGAGTGATTAACAATAACGGACAGGCACCAGTACCTTAAAAAAAGCCAAATGAGTTACAGGCACCCAAACTCTCTCAAACAAGAGGAAATACATAGCATATCACTCTAAAGCTTGAAAATTAAATGTATAAAGCGAGTTGAGAAAAAGAAAGATTATGAGGGGAGCTCAACCATTCCATTCACACGCCTATATTGATTAATTATTTATGATTTCAAAATTAGTACAACAGAAAAAACATAATTTGGAGGAATGGCAAGAGAAAAGTGCTTGTAGAAAGTAGAAACTGAGACCTAATGTAAGGCAGTAAGCCAAGTTAAACTCCACAGGGCTCAATAAAGAACATATTTTCAGTGAAAACTATGGTGGAAGCCTATTCCTTTCCCTCTCTCACAAAAGCACACGCTTCTCTCACCTAGGCAATCAAACGCACTTCAGGAAATGACAAAACGCATACTAGTCACATTTCCGAAAATCAGAAATGAGGAAACTAATAAGACGGATAGCTCATTTCTGAACTACAAATACAACCCGTATCTGTTTTAAGTGAATTTCACATCAGCATCAAAATTCTAAAAGCATTCATTTGTAAAGGAATCGAATCTTTGTTCAAAGTCCATAAACCTCCTCTCCAGATTTCGATGCGTAAACTTATAAAGAAATTTTCCACCGTATTCATTATGAAGTAATTGGCTAACAAAGCAGAAACATAAAACCCTTATTTTGCCAAGATAAATTAAATTCAATATATCTCCAAATCCAAAAGGCATAAAAGTATTAAATGAACAATAAAATATCAAAGTCAAGCGCACATCTGTATAAAATAGATCGACAAATCAGTTCACACAGGTTTTTTTTAAAGAAAAAAAGAAAGAAATACGGAATTGCAGCAAACGAAATTCCTCAATCAGTCTAAAATAAAGAGAACTTAAAAAGAATTTTTTAAAACAAAAACAATAGTGCTTTCGAAATGTATAAGAATCGGGGTTTCAGATTACCAAAGAACCACAAAAATAGGAAACAGTGCTTGCAAGTGAAACGTACCATTTGGACTTGGGGACTCAGAGAAAGATTGGAGGCGGTCGACCGACCGAGCGCGCGAGCGAGAGAGATTCAAAGGGTGCGAATATATCATATATGACGGCCAGGGTTTGGGGGGTTTGATTAATTTTGGCGGCAGAGAGGGACCGCCGATAGCGCTATGGCGGGGTTAAGTTAAAAGGAGGTTGAAGCGATGTGCTACTGTGTTTTGTGTGTGAATGCGAGTGAAAACCTTCCCATAGGGAATTGTGCCACGTTTCTCTCTCTCTCTCTTCTGATTTCTTCTCCACCACGTGGAGTGCGCACGACGCGTTCGACTTTGTACCGCTTTTCCTGCAAAAAGCGGACAACGTGAAATTGGGTCCTAGATCTATAGCCCAATATTAGCCCACTCGGCTAGTTCCCAATATTAGCCACTAGAGAAATTTGGGCCTATATCTATAGCTCAATATATTAATATTACGGGACCCAGCCCACTAAACATAGGTAACGGATAACGTGTTTCCGATTAGTCCAGTGAGTAGATAATCGGTAGTACAGAAGCAGTACTGAGAGAGAAGGGGGGCTGGCTCAGTAGCACTAGCATCGCATTGTCTCTTCGGCAAAACAACAGACAGACGATGAAACCTATGAAAGATTAGCAGAGAACCCTAGCAGTGACTTCATATTAGCATTTCGTCGAGTGCGGCTTCGAGGTAATTGCTCTATTTTGTTTTCTTTTTATTCCAAATGAAACTGGGGTCTGGGGTTTTGTGCTTTCCGTACGGCTGTGGTCTATCTGTTGAGATCCTTATTTCTCGGCATTTACCGGAATGTATATTTCTTCTGTACCTACTCACAGAGAGAGAGAGAGAGACAGAGAGAGACAGAGGGAGAGAGGGAGCTGAGGATGCAGTGGTGAATAGAATTTGTAAGCGTTTGGTTAAGGGTGTGTTGGCCGTTGGTCCGAAATTGGTACCTTCGAAAAAAAACTTTATGGTGCAATGGTTGGTTGTGACAAAATCAGGATTTCTTCTATTTATGATGCGGATAATATGCAGTTGAAAAATTATTCTTGCAGGTCGGTGTGGAGTCTGTGGACACACCGGCTTGCAAGTGGAAGAACTATTCTTGTTGTTAGAATGCTTGTAAATGTTTTCGTAAATATTCTTCTTAAAGGGTAATACTTCACATCCTTGAAACATTTTCTGGCCTATATGCAGAAAATCAATGTATGTGGCACTGATCTGTATGTTCTATTTTTGGCTGGATGTTGAGGTTTACTGCTTGTATATGGTCATTTCTCTTTTGTTCTACATATGCTGGTCTATATTTCTTTTTTTTTTTATTGGCACCGGGTGTCCGGAGCAGCATCCCGACTAATCTCAAGGGTGCACAAGCCCTAGGCAAGAAGTTTTCCACAAGTGCACCTCGAGTAATTCAAGAGAAAATCCCCCAGTTCAATAGCCCCTAGAGATGGTTTGCACCTAATGGGATTTGAACCTTAGACCTAGGGGGAACATACCCCCAAGCCCAAGGCCTTTACCACTTGAGCCAACCCCTAGGGGTTTGTTGGTCTATATTTCTTATGGCATCTTTTCTTAACAGGTGATTTGCTATGATACTAAATGGATGCACAATGCCCGCTGGGCGTGATGTTATGATTTCCAGGGCGTGTATGCCCAACATAGCCCGTGGATCATTTTCCACCTGCATTCCCTCTTTCCCTGCCAAGGCCGCATTGTCGCACATGAGTTCAAAGGGATCTCATAGTGAGGGTAAGTCTGGTTGGCTGTAGACACATGAACAGCCATTTCTTGTATTCCTTGTAGCAATATCATCTACCAGTCCAATGATGATCTAATGCTCCGGAGCTTCTCGAATATGGGACTTCTAATTTTTTTTTTACTCTTAATTGTAGGGAAGCCACTCTTGCACTTTTCAGCTGCTTCAACCCCACTTTTAAGTGGGGATCAAGGTAGCCTTTTGCGCACAATTCCCTTGTTACCAAGGCGACGTAGATCTCATATGGCTCCTCGAGCATCCAAGGATGTTCCATACAGTTTCCGCTTCCCTCCGATGACCAAGAAGCCAAAATGGTGGTGGAGGGCATTGGCATGCCTCCCCTATTTAATGCCTCTTCATGAGACATGGATGTATGCTGAGACAGCATATCACCTGCACCCTTTCTTAGAAGACTTCGAATTCTTAACATACCCATTTCTTGGAGCCATTGGGCGGTTGCCAAGCTGGTTCTTGATGGCATATTTTTTTGTAGCATATCTTGGAGTGGTGAGAAGAAAGGAATGGCCTCACTTCTTCAGATTTCATGTGGTAATGGGTATGTTGTTGGAGATTGCCTTGCAAGTAATAGGAACTGTGAGTCGTTGGATGCCACTTGCTGTCTACTGGGGTAAAGTGGGGATGCACTTCTGGACTGCTGTGGCATTTGCTTACCTTTTCACAGTCTTGGAATGTATACGATGTGCTCTTGCTGGTATGTATGCTGACATCCCTTTTGTATGTGATGCTGCATATATTCAAATTCCATATGATTAAGGATGGAAAACGTGAGATAGAATCCAGTTGCCTTTCCATTTTGTTGGCTTTGTTGAATGGCAGTCTTACGGAGCTGAACTATTATTTGGTTGTTGTTAGTGGTTGTGTTGTGTAATTTTTTCTCTTTTTGTTATCGGATGATTTATAATTGGGCTGTGGCAGGATCCTCTTTTTCATTGTCCATTACCCTTGTCACTTATCAAAAGAAATTGTTAGCTACCCATGTCTGTTCTGATGATTTTGGTTTGTTAGTTTTGTGCTATGATGCTTATTAATTGGTCCCAGTCCTGTTGAACTCTGTACTTGTGAATTCTTTAGTGATCAGAGCAGGACTTGCAATAGCTGGATGGTGAATACTGGAAAACTCCTTTGGATCTCCACTTCTCTATTCTAGAGTAGTAGCATTCCTATTTCTTTCTGGCCTAATGGAGTTTATAGGTCGACCTCTGGGCCTTTATATGCATGCATCCGCCTCGGTGAATGTGCATAATGGTTTTGCCCACCTGAAATTAATTAACATGTTTGCAGTTGAACCATACACTGCCTTCCAACTGCCCACTGAGCCAATTAGTCTCTGGTTTGTACCCTTGCATATTTTCAAGCAAGTACACTAGAGAATACATTACTATCCATTTGTAGCAGGCCTAACAATGCGTACAAACAATGATCATGTGAAATATTGTATCCTTTGCTTTCTTTTTCATTTTGAGAAGGAAGAAGATCAATCCAAGTGTGAAGAAACTTCCTTGTGATAGCCGGTTCCCATGGGAGGTGAGGGCTTTGGCAACCCTTTCTGTACCCAAGTCTTAAGGCCTTACTCGGGTGGTTAATTAAGGAGAGTGAGTTTGGGTAGGTTTGATTTTCCTAAAGTTGAAACTACACCGGGGAACGAATTCTTCTTTCTCTCACATAAGGATGAGTTTTATATAGTGGGATCTACCATTCGACTGAAAGTACGATAATTGTTCAAGAAATATTGAATAATTTTCGTACCCAAATTCAGGCATGCTCAGATTAAAGGGTATGATTATCTGGTTTCGGTTACGGTTAGAATTCCATATTCTCACTTCTCGGCTCATGCATGGGCTTTACACTAGTAATTGAGCTCGAGCGTTGTTTTGGTCCCCGCCCATATGTAGTAGCCATACAACATAGACGGAGGTCCTCTCTGGCCCACCCCTACGACCAAAAGGACTGCCGGTAGGCCATTGTTGTAGCAGGAAGTTCAAAAAGTAAAATGTTATAGCCTCCAGTGAGTAAAGCTTGCCAGCCCCTACCAACACACCAAGAAAAAGCCTCCGATATAATTTCAGACGATACATCCAACTTTCAGCAATGTTTGTGGACAAGGAAACCTAAGTTGGCATGATACACTCGTATAATATATATTTCATGAATTACATGATTGGTCTTTCATTGCACTCAAAAGTATATTATTTAGGTGGGCATGTCATTTTATTCTCGCATCATCGATCCTCATTATTGCCTTGCTTGCTGAGGGCCATTTCAAGAAGAAAATTATTGCCACAGATAAATGGAGTGATAAAATCGTATACTAACCCGTAAAAAACTATGAGGATCTAATCACGTATTTCTAAGTGGGGGAAAAGATAAAAGATTTGATTACGCATTGTAAAGCATGATTTTCGCAATTGGGTGAAAATCTTAATGCTACTTTAATGCTGGAGCCTTTTCCTTTAATGTTTATAATTTTATGTTAATAGCACTTAAGGAACTCTCTCTCTCTCTCTCTCTCTCTCTCTCTCTCTCTAAGAAGATGCCTTTGATATCTAATTGCAAGTCACGAGAAACCCCCACCGACTATACTGAATAAAGAATAATTGATCACATGCCAACAATTGCGTAATCCTCTCTCTCAGATTTCAAATTCGGTTAGGGGAAAAAAATACCATTTCCCACGACCTTTTGAGTACAACAACATTAATCCATTCTAAATCACAGACTCCCCACTAAATGGAGCTATATATTCAGCCTCAGCCCTCAGGGACTGGGATTGGCTGTACGTGCCACACTCACATGCTTCCATGCATGCATCATCTTCTCGTTTAATACTTTTACAAACATGCAACCGATACCCATATATAGAAAGGCATGACACGTGATTTCCTCACCCTTTTCTTGGTATCTTCTTCTCTTTGAAAATACTATATTACATATTTTTCTAGGGCCTGAATTTACACACTTCCTTGTGTTCTTTTTATAGGGCTTGGTTAATTGGCTACTGATTACTAAGCTTTCTCACATCATGCACATAACTTTTATCTTTGAAAAAGTGTACTTGACATCTATATATCTTTCGTGCTTTTGTTTGTTTTTATATTTTAATGCTCAAGTTATCGACTTTTATATTTTAAGGCCCCCATTTTTAATCAACTATCTCTTTCAACTTTATGATGGATTTATCTTTTTCCTTTCCAATTATATGTTCGCTCTCAACCTAAACTTTCTTAATATTATTAAAAACTAGAAAGTCGTCATCAGCATTTCACCCGCTTCCCACATTGAGTTTAGTTTTTGGGGGGGTGGGGTTTTATTTTCCGATCCCTTTTATCAACTCATGGATATTTTAATTAATTGGATCGAGCATCATGTGAAATTAATTTGAACTATCAATGATCCAGTACCACATGATGATCATGATCATATATATATATATATATATATATATATGAAAAACTCTATTTGCACACGGGGCACGGTGTGGGAAACCCCCCCCCCCGCGTACACGTCTAGCCACGTGTAATAATAAAATAGAGCGTTTCATTATTACTAAGCTAGGTTGAAATGTAGTTTCAATTCGGTAGCTCCCTGGGTGCAAGTTTCCTGGGTTGAAGAGAATAATGAAGACGACGCAGAGAAGAAAACCACGAAGACTCTAATATACTATTTTAGTCGTGATTGCATTCAAATATCCAAGTATGTATGCATGTACTCCAGACATCTTATGCCAAAAATGCAGTAATAATTAGCCACTGACAGTGTGGCTTCAACTTCTACCACTGCATCAAAGAGAATACAACAGCTCCCTGTCATGAAGTGAGCAAGAAAATTATGTTTAAAATAGCTTGAAATGTTTAGCAAAAAAAAATTAAACAATAAGTCAATGTGAGTTACAAGATACTTTATGAAAACAAGATTGGCCTTCGAGGGATACAACAAGCAACTTCATTACAAAGAAGCCAAAGATATGGACAAATGGAAACTGAAAATGCATAAAAAAGATTCCACAAAGATAGCTCATACCCATGACGGCACTATATCTTTTAGAAATCAACCACTGGCGCAGATGGGGTTGGATGACACGATAGGGGTTATTTTAGAAAATGGCATGATGGGGGTTCGACGTCTCGAAGACTTCCCTCTCCGTCGCTCTATGTAGTTTCAACTTTCAAACCCCCCCTCCCTCTCTAAATGCGATTGTAGAGCTAAGGAATGGTAGAAATGCAAAAGTAGAGGACGGGAATAGAGATAAAAGTACAAGCTTTGAAAATAATTAGGGGCTTGGTCTGGTACAGAGTTTGGTTTGGTCCGATACCGGTTTTATTTTTCTTAAAACTAATCAAAATCGGTCTGATTCCAGTTTTTCTTTTTCTAAAACCAGACCGAACCGGTTCATATATATTTTTTAATTTTTTATATTGTATATAATTTTTACATATAATATATAATTATATATAAAATAGTTTTGTATTATATGATAAATTATTAATTAATATAACATTAAATTTTAAAATCTTATATCACTATAGTTCATTATGTTAATAGTTATACTAATACTATATCACTATATATTATCATATAGTATAATATATCACTATAGTCTATGATACAGTTATAATATATATTATAACATACTACAATATATTATCATTATAGTATTATATAATATATAATATGGTATATTAAAATTGAAAAACTGGACCAAACCAGATCGGAAACCAGTAAAACTGAAATACCGATTTATGAGGAAAACATGTACGTAATCGGTTTTAAAAAATGTAAAACTATTACATACTGGTTTGATCATAAATTTTGTCCAAAACCGGACCGGACCAGACCAGTTACACCCCTAAAGACAATAATAGTTGTTTGGAAGTAGAAGAAAATGAGAGGGAAAAGATCGAGGAGTTATGTTAAGAGACAACTACTCATTTGGTCTCTGCTTCGTCCTCGAGACCTTGTTCAGCTCAAAGGAGCTCAGAGAAGTGGGTTTTTGTTAAAAGATTTTCTCATGAGCAAAAGCAAAGGAAGAAGCAACAACAAGTTCTAGTCAACAATCTCGTTTTCTCAAACAAAAACATAGAAACCTAGAAACCAAATCAATTCTTCAGAGCAGGATGGAATTTTGGCACTCCCTAGTTCATTATGCTTATTTTTCAAGAAAAGAAATCTGCTTTCAAATCTATTTCTGTTTTGGTTTTTTTTTCAAAAAAATAATATATCGACCGTCGACCCACGTCAATGAGTCCACAAAAGGTACGCAAGGACGTGTACCTCTAGCAGAATTGTGTATATATATATATATAGTTTAGGTATAATTCTGTTGGCATCGATCTAACTCCTAGTGAGAAATTAGCAAAGATCTAAAAAGTAAGTGAATTACTTACTTCTTAATTGGTCATTCATTTTGTGGGTGATGGAACATGATTTGGATCAAAGCACTCCAAATGCCAAATGCATGTAACGAATTGAAGACAAGGTGCTTCACTGCAACGATCATCTTGAGTTTGATTCACAATCCGATGATTAATGTGGTTTATAGATTTTAGGTAGTTTTATAAGTCAACAACTTTGAAACACGTCAACTAAAATTAGCTTGTAATAGAGAAATATATATGACCAAACTCTACCCTCAAATCACCTTTTCTTGTTAATGGATAATTATTTACAATTATTTAAATACATTTGTTCATAGTTTAGAGTAAAACCTCCCCTAATTAACTACAGAAACAATTAATTAATACTTGTTAATACTGAAAAAGAAACACTAGAGAATTTTGCGCTAACAGCCCCCCGGCCGCTTTGCTGCATGGCATTGCCACATCATTATTAAAATAAAATTTCAAAAAAAGCTTATTTTTAAATAGTATTACACTGCCAATTCATTCGATAGAAAGTCATGATGAACGTAATAAACAATTTTTTAATTAAAAAAAAAGTTCTATAAATTATCACAACGATAAGAAAGTTCAAAGTAATTGTCAGATGGGATGCCAGCATTCAATATTCGGTAAAAATGTAATTTTAAAACATGATACCGTACTTAACATCTTTTATTTTGTTTAAATCAACCGCCAAGGTTGTAATATAGAATAAGATGGTCTTACTACCCTATTACTATATTTTTACTTTTTTATTTTTTTAATTTAATTTTTATTTTTTACTTAATAATTAAGAAAGTGAATATTAGTAAAATTTTATATTTTTTTAAATTTTTTCTTAATAATTAAATATGCTAAAAATATAGTTAAAAGAAAATAATAAATATATCATTATTCTGTAATATATATGCACCCTAGGCATGCAGGACAATAGCCGGTTACACACGATGTGTTAAGAACTTTAGCATTGAGCTCGTGACATTTTTTTTATTTTTTAGTTTTGGAGCTCGTGATGGTGGGTGATGTACAAAAAATAATAAAAAACAACAAAAAATATAGAACTGTTATAAAACTAAAAGAGCAATAATATTATAAGAGAAAGAGAATATTATAAGAAAAAATGTTGTTATTCAATGTAAAAACTTGATCATATACAAGTGAATGATACCCATATATATAGGAGTACAAAAGAGTAAGTATATCTTAAGTCTTAATTGATGGTTAAAAATATGTTTTAATTGATAGCTCAATGATCTTTATTAATGGCTAAATATTGGTCTTAATTTATGGGTAAATGGTCTTAATTAATGACTAAAAAAGGTCATATAAATAAGTTTATAATACTCCCCATTTGGATGACCATATATAAAAAATATATTTCGTTAAAACCTTATTAAGGAAAAAACCAATGGCGAAAGAAAAAGAGTACAATATTCATGTATATCGCCAAGTGTTTTAGGATTGTCTCATTAAAACCTTAGCGAAGAAAAAAGAGTACAATCAGCACAAGTCGTCAATACATTACTGTGAAGCCCCAAATTCTGCTTGGGATTGAACGGACATTTGAAGCGTCGGGACATGCAACACAAGGTTACCTGCCCCCGTTCATGACATATAAGATGCAATGTTCCTAATATGCATCTAGCATTATGCAATATTCGCAGCGGATAATTTAAATTTTCTTTTTCTTTAGCAATACTATGCACCAAACTAAAAATATCTCAAATACTTGAAACATATTTCATAATAAAGGCATACTAAAAAGCCATGATCACCACACTAGTCCAAAATGGTTGTGATCAAAAGTGTTGCCCAGATGACTAACACAAGAGGGGGGGTGAATTGATTTGTATTTAAAAAAAATAACAATTATAAATCAAATATACAATATAAAATATAAACAAAATATGAAACAAAAATAAATATAAAGAGCAAGAGTAAGAGAGAAGCAAACTCAGTATGTTAACGAGGTTCGGCCCCACTGCCTACGTCCTCGCCTCAAGCTACCCCTTGAGGATCCCCGAATTCACTATTCAATCTCCTTCAGGTGGAGATAGAAACCTATTACACCTTTGAACAACACCGCTACAAAGGATCCGTGTAGAACACCCTCTACACTTGCAATCACCTTACACGTGGTGATTCAACGATTCCCTGTGTAGAACACTTTCTACACGCACAAGGGTTTACACACCCTTTTACTGATACAAGAATTGATAGTGGGTAGGATATCAGAAAACACTCCTCAATGAGTGAAATAAGAACAATACAAGCACAAACTATATCTCTCAAAATGAACAAGGGTTAAGGCTCAATGCTTAGAGAAGAGAGAATGAAAGCTTTGAATGAGAGTTGTATGCTCTTGGTGTTGTGAATGTGAAGCTCTCAAATGATCTATTTATGGGCATATAAGACTTTATATTCAAATTTAAAAAGATTCACATGTCAAAAACATCATCATTCATTTTTTCAAAAATTTCAAACCTAATCTTTTTACTTTTTTGCATATGACAAAAGGAGCACACTTTGCTTTTCAAAAATTTCAAACCTAATTTTTTACTTTTTGCATATGACAAAAGGAGCACACTTTGCTTTTCAAAAATTTCAAACCTAATTTTTTACTTTTTACATATGACAAAAGGAGCACACTTTATTTTTCAAAATATTCAAACAAANATTCCAATGAAGGCAGCAATGATGGCGAAACATCAGATGATTCGCAGACTGTGAAGTTTATTACTTCAATGAATTCGGGAAAGCATGGACAAGATGAAGTTGATAGTCCAGTCACAGTACCTCCAAGTCAACCCGAATCAATAGCAACCAACAGACCGAGACGAGAGAAACGTGTTCCGACACGTTTAGCAGACTATGTGACATATGCATTACCAGCTGAAGGGGGTGAGATCCCAACCACTTACAGAGAAGCCATACAGTCCAGTGAACAAGTGGAATGGACAAAGGCTATGAATGAAGAGATGCAGTCTCTTCACCAGAATCAGACTTGGGAGCTTGTGCCGCTTCCCAAAGGAAAGAAGACGATTGGCTGTAAGTGGATCTTCAATCAGAAAGATGATCAAGGTGCTAAAAATGGAGTGCGATACAAAGCAAGGTTGGTAGCCAAGGGCTACGCTCAGACAGAGGGAATTGACTACAGTGAAGTATTCTCTCCTGTTGTGAAGCATTCATCCATTCGGATATTGCTAGCTTTGGTTGCACAATATGACCTTGAGTTAGCACAACTTGATGTGAAAACAGCTTTCTTACATGGTGATCTGGAAGAGGAGATTTATCTGTCTCAACCAGAAGGATTCAAAGAAGCTGGCAAAGAAAATTGGGTATGCAGTCTGAAGAAATCTCTCTATGGCTTGAAGCAGTCACCTCGGCAATGGTATAAACGGTTTGACCGTTTTATGATGGATCTGAAATACACTCGTTGCCAATACGATCATTGTGTATATTTCAGAAAACTTGCAAATGGATCTTTCATTTATTTGCTTTTATATGTAGATGATATGTTAATAGCATGTAAAAGCAAGGGGGAGATAGATCGTTTAAAAACTCAGTTAAGTCATGAGTTTGAAATGAAAGATCTAGGAGAAGCACGGAAAATATTGGGGATGGAGATCAACAGAGATAGGGTGAAAGGCACAGTTCACCTTACTCAGAAGCAGTATCTGAAGAAAGTACTGAAACGCTTCAACATCGACTCGAAGACGAAGCCGGTGAGTACTCCTATGGCCCCATATTTCAAGCTCAGTGCATTGCAGTCTCCTAAAACTGATGAAGATCGGGACTACATGAGGAATGTCCCATATGCAAGTGTTGTTGGAAGCTTAATGTATGCCATGGTGTGTACACGACCTGATATCTCCCAGGCCGTCAGCTTAGTTAGTCGCTATATGCATAATCCTGGAAAGGTTCATTGGCATGCGGCTAAGTGGATTCTACGGTATATTTCAGGAACCGTAGATGTTGGTTTAAAGTTCGAGAAGAGTGAAGATAGTCTGGTAACTGGATATGTTGACTCAGACTATGCAGGTGATCTTGACAAACGCCGATCAACAACTGGATATGTGTTCACTATGGGTGGAGGACCAGTTAGTTGGCGTTCAACTTTGCAGTCAACAATTGCACTATCATCAACTGAGGCTGAATACATGGCTGTAACAGAAGCCATGAAAGAAGCTATTTGGTTACAGGGATTGGTAACAGAATTGGGCTTTAAGCAGCAAGAGGTTACCGTTCATTGTGACAGTCAGAGTGCAATTCATTTGGCCAAGAATCAAGTGTATCACTCTCGAACAAAACATATAGATGTCCGATTTCACTTTGTACGTGAAATATTAGAAGAAGAGGACATCAAACTTCAGAAGATTGGCACTGAAGAAAATCCAGCAGATATGTTGACGAAGGTCGTCACAGGAGTCAAGTTCCAACACTGTTTGGACTTGATCAGTATTGTACACTGCTGAGCACCATCGGGTGCAGTGGAGCGCATTCAACAACGGAACTCTCTCATATGGGGTGCATTCATTTGAAGAATGAATCAGTTTGTAAGCATCCTAGTATGGCACACTTGGGTGGAGGGGGTGATTGTTGAAACCACCCAAGTATGACTCTTGACTCTCCACCGTTTGAAGTTTTGGTGTGTTAGGCACCGCTTGCTATTTTGGTGTATTAGGCACCAACATGTTCTCTGTATTTTGCAGCTGGAAATCAACCGTGTGTTACGGCGAATTTCCAGCAATCTTTGGGGCTGAACTCTCCTATAAAAGGAGAGCTTCAGCTTATGTAATTCGTGGGCATCAAGAGAGAACAAGGAGAGGGCAAAAATCAGAGAGAAAGAGAGGGTACGTGAGAGAGTTGAGAGAGTTTTGTAAAAATTTTACAAACTCAGTAAAAGAGGCTCCAGTGGACGTAGGCAATTTGCTGAACCACTTAAATATTGTTTTGTGTGATTTTCGGGCAGGTTTCAGGTCCAACAATTGGTATTAGAGCCCTGGTTCGAGCTGTCCGAAAATTCAAGTTGCTCAAAATCAATTTTTGACAACTCCAGGGTGTTCCTCACGTCGAGACGAATCCGTTGCCGCAAATGGAATCGAAAACGGAGGTCGGAAGAGCCTACACGCGCCCCTAGAAGCTCAGCGCGTGCATCTGCTGCAACTCACGCTCCCTCACGCGCTCCAGAGGAAGAAGACGCGTGAGAGACACGCTCCCACGCGCCCACACGCGCCATACAGAGGTTCAGCGCGTGTGACACACGCGCCTCACGCGCCCCCACTCGCACCAACAGTCTGTAGCGCGTGTACCCCACATGCCTACGCGCCCCACTCGCACTGCAGCCCGCGCGTGTATCTCACGCGCCAGACGATCAGAACCGTCCGATTTCCAGATCCATTTCGGCTTGATCTAAGCCATTCGGAGTCCAATTTCAACAATCAAATAGTGCTTTCCTACTATTTGGATCGTTCCGGACTCATTCGTACGGTTAGAATTTTGAAATTTTGATTCTAAATTTTTTAAATTCAAATGGAAGGATCTGGAAGAGATAGGAACTCTGAAAATGCCAGTAACTCAGGACGTCAGTCCACAGTGTCAAATGCAAAATTTGAAGTTGAAAAGTTCGATGGAACCAGCAACTTCGGCATGTGGCAGTGTGAGGTTATGGATGTGTTGATCCAACAAGAGTTGGATATTGCTTTGGAGGAGAAGCCAGATGAGATGACTGAGAAGGATTGGAGGAAACTTAATACCCAAGCTTGCAGTACAATCCGGTTATGCCTTACCAAAGAGCAGAAGTATTTTGTCATGAGAGAGACAAATGTTAGGGAACTTTGGAAGAAATTGGAGGACAAGTTCATGAAGAAGAGCATTGAGAGCCGTCTGCACTTGAAGAAAAAGCTCTTCAGATTCCAATTTCGTGAAGGTATTTCCATGTCTGAGCATCTAAATAGTTACAACCAAATTCTTGCTGATTTATTAAACTTGGATGTTGAAATCCAAGACGAAGATAAGGCTTTACTGCTGTTAAATTCCTTATAACTTGGATGGAAAAGCATGGCGTAAGATTGCTCACATCCCTTATAAGGGTTTACACGCAATATGGAAGTGAATTAAGGAGGTAAGCTATACAATGACGGAAATTAAGGAGGTAATTAAGCTATACAGCAAGCTGGTGATCTCTAGAATCATGAAAATTATTCTGGATGATTTGCTTTGTCCGTTAGAGTGCCCAATTTCAGTTATATTATCTACAGCACAGATGAACAACGAAAAAGGTACGTGCAACTTTAACTATATTAACTAATTCCCCAACATGATTTTCGTTCTATTAAAAGTTTAAAACTATCTCGAGTGAAAACAGAATGCTTTTTCAATTGCTCCTTCTCCCTCGAATTGATTATTTCAAAATAATTATTGAGGTTTGTTGAGTCTCTGCCATGCCACTACAAGATATTTTGATTATTTCAAAATAATTATTGAGGTTTATTGAGGTTTGTTGTTCCGGTGATACGTGTTTCTGCACATCTCCTTTCGGATGCTCTTCCTTAAGTCCTTACGAGGTGTTTTTAATAGAGATATGCTTTATTTGCTTCGAATCAAATTGTTGTGCCCCATATGCATTCCCAAGTTCATCTGAAGCTCTCCTGCAGTGCTTTGCTGTGCATCAGCAGTATCTGAAGCTCTGGCTTTTAGTTGCAACAAAATCTTGGAAAGGCTTGGCGATTGTGCCAACTTCTTTTATAGCTTCTCTTGTTACTTGTTCCAATCAAGACTCGTGCCGTTTGTACACGATCTACCTATGCATGCCATACCAAGAAACAGGGCTAGTTTCATTCGACAGGGGTGATCAGGTACATTTGTTTTCTGCTTTTGTTATTTTTGGAAATTCTCATATGGTTTTACATCTAACATTCAATCTTGTTCAGGCTTGCATGCTCGTGGACATGGCTAGCAATCTTGCATCAGCTGCATGTATACCATTCGGCTTACTCAGTTGATATTTGTAATCCCTGGTAAGGAGAGACTAGATTTCTCACTTTTGCAGCCAATTAAAGGGTACAAATGTTAAAGTTTTCTTATAATTAAGCTGGTTTGATTAAATTTGAACTCAAATGAAAAGTTCCGTCCTCTTAAAAAAAATCAAATGAAGGGAAATCTTTTCGTTAGTTCAACTAAAAAAGAGTTTGGACAGAAAAAACTAATCTATTGCTTCATTCACATTTGTAACCATCTATCCTCGTGTAGCAGGCCACGAAGATTTACATACTTGGAAAAAATGATTCATCTAAATCGATGTGAGAAAACTATATTGCATTTCAAAAATAACATGTTGAATGGAGTAGGCAATAAGAGTAATGCTACATACAACCACTTTTGCGTATTCTTTGTGTATTCTACTGATGTGATTGATTACATCAATTTTTTTAATATACAATCAATCATATTAATGAAGTGTGCAAAAGAGTACGTAAAAGTGACTGAACATAGAATTTTTGAGGCAATAATATTGCATTTTAAAAATAACACAGAGAATGGAGTAGGTAATAATATTGCAACTATGTGGAAGCAAAATCCAAATAAAATTAATACAGCCACACAATAACCAAAATAATCAAATCAGCACAAAATTTTGGTGATGAAGAACTCTCTGTTATATCAGACAAGCAACATGCTTGCCACTTCTTATAGGAGCTGCAAAACCTATGAACAATTCATCTATTTTGGCTTCCTCTCCTGTAACTATCGTAGATTTTGCATAGAAGTTGAATTCAAAGAACAGAGTGTAGCCTCAGAAAATATCTAGGAGAGAACTCTATTCCAACTCACCAATAATACAAAACGTAATTCCTCCTAGCACAACCAAAATCCATATTTTGGCAATTCTCTGGTGCACTTCACTTATAATTTACATAAGATGCACTCCAGAGAATTGCATACCATGTTTCCTAACCAAGACCAATCAAATTACTCAACAGCACTAACTTTCCAAATCAAGCAGAGCACTAACCAAACAGCTCACCAAAGGCACAATGTTTCCTAAACAAGATTTATGAACGTTGCACCGAATCCTCCACAGAATGTTGCTTTCCTTTCTTTCTTTTTTCCCTCTATAAATGTATAGTTATATATATATATATATATATATATATATATATATATATATGAATTTTGCTACATACAAACAAAGTCGCGTACTAATTTGTGAACCAATACTGATTTCTTTATATTCAAAATTTAAATTAGCATTGTTTTTAATAAAATCTACTTTTTAACCAATCACATTAGATTGGTGCACATATTAGTACGCAGTTATATATATATATATAGGCAGCTTGTAAAAGACTTGTGAATATATAAAAAAACAGAGTAAACAAAACCATATTATTATTAGTTTCATTACAAACTAAGTAGAATTCATTTCTCCACGTACTCATGCAAATTTGAGGAAGTCACTGTTTGGCTGATTAAAAAATAGAACACCACTTCTAGGTAATTCTTTAACTTTCGGTGAAGTCAGAAAATGGACGAGAATAAGTGATATGACCATCCAAAAATAAACAAAGCAAAAAAGTTTAAATTCTTATGTAAATTGAAGGATTATATATATCCATCATTTCATTTCATCCGACCCTCTTCTTTGTTTTCATTTTGCTTTTTATTTATTTTTAATTTCTATCAAAGCTAGTCAAGTTTGGTTGGCCTTAGAAATGATTAAAAAAGTAGTAATGGAGAACTGCCATTCTACAAAGACGTGTGGATGGAATTCTCTGGTGGTTAGGTAAGACCATATTGCATGCATTTATGACCGGTTGTTGGCAAGTTGAAAATTAGTAGATGACACCGTATAAGCAGAGAAGAGACCATACCATCTGACTTTGCTATGCTCTTTGCGATCTCTTGATCCTTCTATCATTTCCTTTGATTTCTCTATTTCAACCCAGAAACCATGGCCGAGGTTGCAGGCCTACTTCTCTCCCCCTTCCTCCAAGTACTCTTTGAAAGAGTTGCTTCCCCCGAGTTTGTTGATTTCTTTCGAAGTCGAAAACTTGACAGTGGACTCTTAAAAAAGCTGGAGATATTGTTGCTGTCTGCGAATGCGGTGCTCGAAGATGCAGAGGAACTACAATTTACAAAGCCTATTGTGAAAAAGTGGCTTGATGAGCTGAAAGATGCCGTCTATGATGCAGAAGATATCCTGGATGAGGTTTATACCGAAGTCTTACGACGCAAGTTGGAGGCTGATCAATTTCCAAATATTGCAACTAAGGTACGAAAAACCATCTTTGCTTCTCTTAATCCTTTTGTCAGGGAGGTAGAACCAAAGATAGAAGACGTACTCGTGATATTGGATCATCTAGTAAAACAGAAAGATGCTATAGGTTTGAAAGAAGGGGTTGGAGGGAAATCATCCAGAAGATCGTCCACTACTTCTTTGGTTAAAGAATCTGATATTTTTGGTAGGACAGATGATAAGGAAGCAATAATTAATTTGTTGCTGTCAGATAATGCAAGTGGCAATGAGTTCTGTGTGATTGCTATTGTTGGCCTAGGGGGGCTTGGTAAGACAACTCTTGCTCAACTTGTATACAATGACGACATGATGAAGGGGCATTTCGATCTGAAAGTGTGGGTTTGTGTTTCGGATGATTTTAATGTGTTGAAGATGACGAAAACAATGCTAGAGGAATTTCGATTTTCAACTAACAGTGATGGTAAGAGTCTAAATTGGCTTCAGGCTACACTCCAGCAGAATCTGACTGGAAAGAAATTTCTTCTTGTTTTAGACGATGTTTGGAATAAGAATTATTCGGAATGGGAGGCCTTAAGCAATCCCTTTAAATTCGGGGCAGAAGGGAGTAGGGTGATTGTAACCACACGGGAGAAACGTGTTGCATCAATCATGCACTCTACTAAAATTCACGAATTAAAGAAATTACAAGAAGAAGATTGTTGGAAACTATTTTCAAAACAAGCATTTCATTCTGGCAACTCTGATGCTCATCCGGAGTTGGTGGCAATTGGTAGACAGATTGTGAAAAGGTGTGCAGGCCTACCCTTAGCAGTCAAGACAATTGGAGCTCTCTTGTGGTCTGAACTGGATATTAGCGAGTGGAATAAGATACCGAGGAGTGAAATATGGGATTTGCCAAGTGATCATGTTATTCCTGCATTAAGATTAAGTTACAAATATTTACCCTTACATCTAAAGCGTTGCTTTGCTTATTGTTCAATATTTCCACAAGATTATTATTTTGAAAAAGAAGAGTTAATCTTATTATGGATGGCAGAAGGTTTGTTGCCACAAGTGAAAGACAAAACAATGGAACAAATTGGTGATGATTACTTTGCTGATCTTGTGTCAAGATCATTGTTCCAACAATCAAGTAACGAATACATGAAAGGGAGGTTCGGACTGCATGATCTTGTCAACGACTTAGCAAGATTTGTATCAGGACAATCTACCTTTTGATTGGAGGATGAAAATTCTCTTGAAATTGGGAACAAGATACGCCATTTGTCATTTCGCGAAATAAGTGTTGATACTACAAAGAAGTTTGTGGCGCTTTATGAGGCCAAGGGGTTGCGTACTTTCCTACCTATATATCCTTACAACAGAATCTTAGCTAAAGAACATGCGCAGGATTTTATGCAAAAGCTACTATGCTTACGAGTTCTTAATCTATCTTCTTCTGAAAAATTGATCGAATTGCCTGATTTAATTGGCAAAATGAAACATCTACGGCATTTGGATGTTTCTCGGACTTCAATTAGGAAACTACCTGATTCCATATGCAAGTTGTGCAATTTGCAGACTTTGAAAATATCGTGGTGTCGTAATCTTACTGTATTGCCAAGAGATATTCATAAACTCATTAGTTTGCGTGATCTTGATTTTACTAAAACCCCTATAAAGGAGATGCCTGTACGATTGGGTAATTTGCGTCATCTTCAGACTTTGACTAAATTTATTGTTGGTAAACAAAGTAGAGCGGGCATGGAAGAGTTGGGGAATCTCTCAAATCTTGGGGGAAAGCTCTGTATTTCGAATCTCCAAAATGTTGTATCTCCTATAGATGTTTTGGCTGCCAGCTTGAATGATAAAAAGTATTTGGATGAATTGATGTTGGAATGGGATGACGAAAATAATATTTTAGAAAGTCAAAGGGCTGTCTTGGACAATCTCCAACCCCATGCAAACTTGAAAAGTCTCTCGATCATTGGCTACTGGGGTAAAAGTTTTCCGGATTGGATTGGACATAACTCATTTGGAGCTTTGAAAGTTTTGAAGTTTAGAGACATGCCGAAGCTGGAGAAATGGTTTGATTTTGGTGTCAAAAATGAAGGTGGAGGTTTTGCTCATCTTGAAGAGCTTGAGATTGTTAACTGCCCCAAGTTAACAGGACAGTTGCCCATCCATCCTTCTTGTTTATCTAGACTTGTGATTGTAGAATGTCCATTCTTGGTGACTTCACTTCCAAGTGCTGCTACTCTACGTCAACTGGAGCTAAGAGATTGTAACGAGTTTCTCTTCATGGAATTTCCAATGGGATTACAGAAACTCGAGATTGGAGGATTTGATGCGCTAGAGTCCATACCGGAGAGATTGATGGACCTTAACAGTTCTTGTCTTGAGGAGTTAAAAATTAGTGGTTGCCACTCCCTTACATCTCTGTCCAGTGGTGGTGGTCTACCTTCTACATTAAAAATCCTTGAGATGAATGATTGTAGCAAGTTTGAGCTTCCAATGCACTATAACTATTCATCCCTTGAGACATTGTGGTTAAGAAATAGTTGTGATTCTCTACAGTCCTTTCCATTAAACTTATTTCCAAATTTGAAATCCATCACACTAAATGGATGTAGGAATCTGGAGTCTATTAATGTTCCGCAACAACTTGAACTTGATTTATTGCTCATAGAAATAAATGATTGCCCTAATTTCGTATCATTTCCGACTGGAGGATTGCGTGCCCCAAAACTTGACAAGTTCAGAATCCTCAATTGTCAGAGTCTGACGTCACTACCTGACAAGATGCACATTCTGCTTCCGTCTCTTTGGTATTTGTGGTTAGAGAACTGTCCAGAAATTGAGTCATTCCCTGAAGGAGGCTTGCCTTCCAAACTAGGTTCTATTGGCATCTTCGACTGTGACAAACTCTTCGCCAGTAGAGGGGGATGGGGATTGCAAAATCTCCCCTCCATTATTACCATTTATTTAGGAGGCAATTATAAAGACGTGGATTCCTTTCCGGAGGCGGGGTTACTTCCCACTAGTTTGGTTGTTCTTTACATCATTAAATTTCCAAATATGAAATCTTTGGGCTATAAGGCCCTTCGACACCTCACCTCTCTTGATGCATTGTCAATCAATTTCTGTCCTAAGCTGAAATTTATGCAAGAAGAAGGGTTGCCTGCCTCCATTTATAATCTATCGATCAGCAATTGTGCTTTGTTGGAGAAACAGTTGCAAAGCAGAAAAGGAAAAGCATGGCGTAAGATTGCTCACATCCCCCTGATTGAAATTAATGGTGAATTGATTTGACCAAGCAAGAGTGCCCAATTTCAGTTATATGATCTTCACCACAGATGGACGACGACAAAGGTATGTGCAGCTTTAACTATATTCTCTTTTCCCAATCAGCAAATTCCTCAATATGATTTTCCATTTTTGTTTAAGGTTTGCTTTAAAACTATCTCAAGTGAAAACGGAATGCTTTGCCGATTGCTGCTTCTCCCTCGAATAGATTATTTCAGAAACAATTATTGAAGATGTTAATCGAAGTTCGTATAAAGCCGCAGGTTTGTTCGGATGCTCTTCCTTAATTCCTTACGTGGTCTTTTAATAGAGAAATGCTTTATGTGCTTTGAATCAAATTGTTGTGTCCCATATCCATTCCCAAGCTCATCTAAAGCTCTCCTGCAGTGCTCTGCTATGCAGTAGCAGTATCTAAAGCTCTGGCTTGTAGTTGGAAAGATCTTGCAAAGGGTTGGTAATTTTGCAGGTTATTTTTATAGCTTATCTTGTTCGTATGCAACCTTCTTTTTGACCAACCATTAGATTTGATTGTTATTTTTTCCAATCAAGTACATGAATTGTACATTTGTTTTCTGCTCTTGTTATTTTTGGAAATTCTCATATGGTTTTACATCTAACATTCAACATCACGAAATCAGATTTCGACAAGGTTTAAAGTTCATTCGCAAGCTGAGTTAAAGAGGAAAAGCAAGTCAAGTTGGAATATATTATCCATCATTATTCTCTATAATTATTGAAACAGTTCTAAATTATGTTTTTGCAATGCTTTCCTTAAGTTTTAGCATCTCTACCAATTGGGTGACATGAAAAATCCAAAAAAAAAAAAAGTGTGTTCATGTTTTTAGTATGTTTGATTAAATGAGTAATTAAATAACAACCTCATATTTGGTTGGAGCTAATGATATAGTGGATCTTGCAGCAAACGATGAAAGAAAGAAGGCTTCCATCAAGATGGCTTGGTTATCGAAATGATTACTTTAGGAGTCGGGGAAACAGTATTGTTGGGAAATTTGGTGGAGGCAGTGCCTCTAGTTGTTAGGCTCTTGGGGAGATATTAATGTGAGAAACATCATGATTTCCAAAGTCGGACACGTGTGGTAATGTTCAAGAACCAGCACTACGACTGCTGCTTTGTTCAGGCTCGCATGCTCGTGGACGTTGATATTTGTAATCTCTGATAAGGAGAAACTGGATTTCTCTCACTTTTGCAGCCAATTAGAAGGTTACAATTGTTGAAGCTTTCTTATAATTAGGTTTGTTGGTTTTTTGTCCCTTCGGGGACATCCGATAAAATTGGAACGATATAGAGAAGATTAGGTTTGTTGGTTTTTTGGTTGGCTTGGTTTTTTTAACATTTTGATTTTGGCTAGTTTATAGTGTTATGTCTTGTATGCCCCCAAGTGTCTTTTTGTTACCATGATTTTTCTTCGTTATAAGTGAAGATTTTTATTAATAAACTTGGGACAGGGCTGCTATGTGGGTGGCTACTGGCTCTTCTTCTTTAAAAAAAAAAAAAAAGCTGAATTGATTAAATTTGAACTCAATTAATAAAAAGTTCCATCCTCTTAAAAAAAATCAAATGAAGGGAAAGATTTTCTTAAGTTCAATTAAAAATATTTTTTAAACAATTTTAATCATTATAAAAAATACACAATTTTACTAATAGTTACTTTTTTAATTATTAAAAACAATTAAAATTACCAAGCAGTTACTTTGAGGAGACAAATTCACGTGGCTAAGTTAGTCTCATTTCCTTTTAGAAATATCTCTAGCCTTAGAGTTTTTGAACAGTAGGTGTTTGGTGAAATATAAACACTACCCTAATTTTATTAATAATTAATAGATTTAATTTATGGAAGAGAAATAAAGTAATAACAAAATCTAATATGTTTTAATTACAACATTTAATATATCTTTTTAAAGCCCGAATTGAAACCAATATGTCAAAAAACTAAAAATTAAAAACTGTTGAACCTAAGGTTTCAAGTTTTGTGTAATTATATATTTACATATGGATTTTGATGATAAGAAATGAATTCAAAGAATGAAGGAGTCTCAAGCTCAATTTGTCCACACAATGGAGTCAAGCACATCAAGGAACCAAGCATGAGCAAGAAGGAAACAAGTTCACATTAAAGTCATAGAGAAATGTTGTAAATCTCTTAAAATTCGAAATTAGGATTAAGGTTCAAAAATTAATATTTTATCATAAAGCATTAAAATAAATTTTCCACATGTGCATGAATATTTTGAAAATTAAATTTAAAAATTTTGAAAGATAATTGATTGTCATCTTTCACATGTGCATGCCATGATTAAAGGTTTGAACTTTGAAAATATTAAAGATGATTGATTGTCATCTTTCACATGTGCATGTTTTATTTGAATATTTTCAAAAGTGATTGATGTTTTTCTTGACTTATGCAAAAGGAAGATGTCTTTGTTTGAAAAGTTTGAAAAGTAAAGTGTGCTCCTTTTGTCATATGCAAAAAGTAAAA